>CM065171.1:28384956-28702456 GCA_033026295.1 Channa striata
TCCTGGGTATTTGCTGCCCTCTTCCCACTCTCCTGCTGTACTACCACGTCCTCGGGTTTGCTGGTGCTGGTGACCATTTCCTGGAACAGCCTGACCAGTCTAGACTCCTCCAGACTTCCTTGTAAGTTCCTGGCGAAGAACACATATAACACGGGATTCACTGAACTGTTGATGAAACTAAGAGCTCCAGAGCTATAGACAACACTGTCAGGCAAACATTGTTCGGAGGCCGTTATGAGTTTGCAAATGAATTTAGCGACATTGACGATGTGGTAAGGCAGCCAGCACACAATGAAGGCTATTACCACGGCGTGGATAAGAACCATGGATTTCTGTTTGGTGTTGAAGCTCATCTTCTTGAGCTTGGCTAATACTTGACAGTAACAGATGCTTAGAATGATAAAAGGAACAATGAAGCCCATCAGAATCTCCAGGCATAAGAGACTCGCAAAGCTGAGTCTGAAAGAAAAGCACTGCTTAGTTTCATGAGTTTTACACAAAGTATGGGCCACCGTGAAAGGGACTCCTAGAAGCAGAGCAAGGAGCCACAAAACTGCAAGACACGTGTTCATGGAGTTCTTGATTTTCCAGTGCGTTCTCCCAAACGGATGGCAAATAGCCAGGAAGCGCTCCACGCTGATAAGAGTGATGAAGAAGATGCTGCTGGACATGCAAACTATGATGATGTAAATCAAGTATCTGTGGAAGGCCTGTCCGACCACCCAGGACTGGGCCAGGAAGTAGATCCACAGAGGCAGGGTGATGAGGCCCAGCAGGTCGGCCACAGCCAGGGGAGGATGAGCACCACGGTGTGGGAGCGCTTCTTGACGTGTCTCAGGATGGTCCAGATCACCAGCAGGTTCCCCGGAGCTCCTATCAGGAAGGACAGGCCCAGGATCACGCAAGCAGCAGTAAACTTCATAGGGTCCGTCCCCGCCCCGGAGGGCTGATTAGCTGTGTGGTTCATGGTGCAAGTGTGTGTGCTGACAGCGGCGTCTCTGCAAGAAGAAAAACAAAGTGCTGCAAAAGCAAGTCCTGACTTCCCTTTATAGTCGACCTGATTTCTCACAGTGTCATTCTTTGGTAATTCTTTGGTATTTATTGCAGAACCTGACATGGTGAGAAGTTCCTGCCAGCAGAGGATGTGACGGTGGGAACAGAACTGCTCACAACTACAGCTGCACTGGGATGTTAGCATCTTCCCACCATGTGAAGACTCATTTGTCTTCAGGGTGTCTTTCCGTGGGAGACGCTATGGAGATATGGACCATGGATCTGGACTCATGTGGATCCACACTGAGCTTGGCCAACTGCCATCAGCCTGCTAAACAGTAATATCTAGTAAATGGACGGGTACGTGGGACAATCATAATTGTAATGAAATAGATTGAAGACAATTAATTTCAATAATTAAATAGACAACAAATAATTTGTCCTGTATGGTTTTTCGCATTTTAAACCCCTCCATATGTACATATGTGTATTTTTCATGTTACTTGTAAGTGCATTCCATTGCTACACATCTGTGAAATGGAAATTGTGTTCTGCACTTCGTCTTTGAAGTGACGTTGAATGACAATAAATGAATCTTAAAACTGCACAAGTCACATTTACACCTCTGAAATAATAAGTAGGCCTTTCTTTATTATCAGCTGGAAAATAGATATTTCTTGTGCCGTGTTTGCTATTGTTGAGAAGCTAAATATGACAAACTATCTGTCAAAAATAAGTGTTAAATATCTCATCTTTGTCAATAAAAAGACATCAGACTGGCGCTTAATTCCTCAGCCAATCACTGAACTTCCCCCAGCAGCCACCCACAAACAACTGTAGTTGGTTTAACGGTCAACATTTAAGCATATTAACACCAAACACTATATCTGTGAGGTTTTAATTTGTAAGGACTTTCTAAATTAATCATACAGTCCATCATCATAGAACCGACACCAACATCGAGAACAGGTCCCCAGTCCGTCTCAGGGCCAACACAAAGACCCACAAACAGACCAATAAGAGGAAACAAGGAGAACACTGTAGAGGCTGTAAGGGGACAGAGATCCACTCCACCACCGCGCCGCCCCATTTAATTGACAGGTCAGATCACTGACTGCTGCTAGTGCACAGACGCAGGACGGCACCAGGAAAAATATTGTTACTAATTTGCTAAAAAGGGAACCGACATCATCTATGGTAACAAAATATTTGAGCTCTTTATTTTAATATTTTTTCCAGTGATGCTATAACAATAGTCTTACTCGCTTCCCCAAATTCCAGTTTCTCTCTTATGTCTCTTATGACTTTATGGGTCTCAGTTTCACAGAAAGTCGCGGTGAAACCCAAAAATGGAACACAGCAACAAAACTAAACTGACTACGATCCAAAAAACAAAAAACTAAACAATTTACAACTTTAATTTAATCAAGTTTATTATGTAAAAGAATAAGAGTAAAGATATGACATTAGAAGGTTATGACACATTAATTTAAAAAACCTGAATACGACATTTATATACTGTTAACAGTAACCTTGATACTTTGCTTAGAACCTTTTTCTAAACTGACCACAGCAATGTTAATGGTCAATCTGTGAATAAACATCCGGCTCCTACACGTGTAAAGATTCTTTCTATCCTTTGACAGTTTTGCACATCCTACCCCCACCCACCCCCACCCCCACACACACAGTGATTGCATTGTTTGTCAGTTTGTACAGCAGAAAGTGGAGAAAGGCTTATAATACAATTACTGGTTCTAGCCTTTAAGACTCATCAACGTTCCCCAATTCCGTCGCAGAGCATGAATGTAAAACGACAAACCCTGTAAAAGAATCCCAGTTATGAAAACAGCGTCTGGGTTTGGTCATGAGTTTGGCTCATGGGTTTGGGTTTGGCTTCTTCTCAAATACTGTTGTGAAAGAGCTGTCCACACCGACCGACCTCCTCCACACGACACCAGCCAACTACATTTTAATGCCAGTACGTGAATATGTGTCATGAGCTCTGGTGGTCATGCAGCTGATGGTCCTGCAGTGTATCGGTCCTGCTTTAAGCATTCGATGTCTTCGAACGGTGTATTGTGTTTGTTCTTGATGCCACCGATACCTGCAGCTCCGTTTCATAAAAGCTTGATCAGCATCTGAAAAATTACACAGCATGGTTTCTGAGAAGTCGAACAAATCTTTAATTTGCCACATGTTCCTCTGACTTTAGCGGACACGCCTTTTGTTTAAACACAGGAAAGAAATGTAGACTGATCGCGTCAGGAAGGGACTTGCTGAATTTACCATGTTGACTACAGAGAGAAAACAAATGACACCGTTTGATTCAGAGAGTGACATTTAGCGGGAAACGTTTTGCTGAGGTGATGCAGTCCAGCAGAATGCGAGGAGAAAGGAGGCCAGCATTATTCAATTCCCCTGATATCAGCGAGCCTTCAGTGCTTTGTCACTTAGTCCCAAAATACACAAGTTCACATTCTAAAGACAGAGTGTTTCTTAAAACAACACGAGCTTCAGATATCAGAATTTAGTGTAAACAGTGGAGTTCCTTCTCCTGGCAACCACTGACGAGAACAAATATCAGTATATTGTCCGACACATGATAGAACACTTATATTAGTCCCTCAGTCGAGAGTCCGGATTCAAAAAGCCACACTCGTCCACTGCGTTAATTACGAAGAGTAAAAATAGGAGAAAACACTTAGAAATGTGGCAATAATGACAAAAACCTTTGGGCTGATAAATTCACTTGACTGACTTTTCGAAGGCATGGCTGTGTGCTCTAACAACTCCGGGAAAGTATCTGCTACTCTCCCGCCGCTAGTTATGCGGTGTTACAGGCCGGGCATTCCTAGAGTGAAACAGGAAAGGACTCACAAGCATCTGCTGAGCTCCCCGAGACTTCGTTTATCATTAAAGCTTGAACAGTGAGCCTGGCAGCCCCGCCGCTTTCACCAAAGGAGCTCCTTTCTAAATTCGACAGGCTGGTTGCACAATGAAGCTTGGCTCCGATCGTTGGAATGACCTCACGAAACGAGCCTAAGGGGGTCGTGCTAGTGTTCTTCTTTTCAAAATGCTGCACCACACGTTGTCAATAAGCATGCAAAGCCACTACGTCTAAGATTGGGCTCTAATCTCGGGCGGTCGGTTTGCAGGATTTATATGCTATGAAGTCACACTGAGCCGTTATTCCTACTGTACACAGAAACGGCCTCCAACTTTCCGACAATGAGGAAAAACTAAATGAGCAAATAAACTCCAGTTTAACAGCTTTCAGTCAAGTTCAACCCGAAAACAATTTCTTAAAAGACAATATTGGAATATCAGTGGTCGGGGGAGTCACTAAAGAATGAGACAAAGATGCGGAGCAGCAAGTCGGAGTGGCAGAATGGACACTTACATACGAGCAAGACAAAACAGATTTGGATTAAAAAAAACAAATGATTCCGAATAACAGTGATCACCTCCAGCGAGTCGTCATGGTCACTGCGAAGAAAAGATAATGAATTTCCACTGGCCCGAGTAACTGAAACAATCAACTATTCCAGTCTCAGAAGGCAAAACACGACAAAGTGGACCAGCAGACGAAGAAAGAAACACTCAGTCCTCTGAAGTAAGAATGAGGCTTGTGTTTCCCACCTCACTTGATCATGGTGGAGACTCACTGAGCTGTTAAGACATGCAAATCAGAGCAGCACAGTTCCCCCCCCTTGGTGTCCAGTTTACTCCAAATTCAGGCTTCTTCTCAAGTGCCTTGTACAGTAAGTAGTGCATGTCCTTGACCGATTCCCTGTCTAGGTCCATCTGAGTAGTTTCAAGCTTTACCACATTTAGATTCACTTTTCTGGGTCCAGTGATGATAAAAGAAACGTTGCTGATTCCCGCCTTCCTGAAAAATAAGTCATTTTGAATCTCATTTGCGCAGAGGAGAAAACTAAACAGCTCATGCTGTGAACTTAAGGTACGTGAGGGGTGTAAACAGCACCCTGGGCGGTCTCAGAAATAATTAAATAGTCGCTTGAGCAACATACTGCATGCTTTACCTAAAAACACACAAAGAAACCAAAATGTGGCTTGTGTTAAAATATTCCAGCTGTTCAGCATCTGTGTGCAGACCACAGGTGTTGAGTCTACGCCAGCATGTGAGCAAGAACGTGGTTGCGATGCACTAGGTTTCCACTGGAGCAGTCTGTCCTCTCATCACCCACACCCCCACGGGACAGGCTCAGGAAGCAGAGGTCCATCTGAGTCCCAGGCAAGAAGAAATCTTCCTTTTAAGAAGATCCAGTGTTGGTGATGTTGATCCGTCTGCTCGGCTCTCAGACTGAAAACTCAGACCCGCCACGGCGACCGTAGGTTGACAGCAGCAGGCGCCGCAGACGTAGGCCTGTGAATGGATTGCACCACAGCAAAGAGGGTGGACCTCCAAAGACAGCTTTCATTCCATCCCATCTCACGCGACGCTCCCACGTGGGCTTCTCATTTTTAAGACGTTCAATCTCCTGCAAGGAATTCAACATGTGTAAATGAAAGGTTCCATACTGGCTTATCACTTAGCTACGACACCGAAGTCCTGATCGTTCCCTGACTTTATCCAGAAGCAATGTATGTGAGAATCCAAATGTCGGGAGATTAAACAGACATTTTTTTCTGAAAGCCCACTATTACAAAGTTCAGTATTATGTGTGGACAGAACAAGTAGCACTGACTCTGAATTGTTGGAAGGACTTAAAGAGATCAGAGGAGCAAGTTGATGAGGCTTCCATCACAGAACTGTCATGGCTTCTCTTTTCTGTGACTGTATTTCCTTTTTATGTTGTGCCTTCTCTGACCCCCAACAAAAGCAATTAAGAGAACCCTACAGACTCTGACTACGTCCGTTTGTCAGACGTCCGTTTGTTCTTTACGTTTGTGAAACTCCAGGCATACCGACCCAATTCCCTAGACGTTGGCTGGCTTCTAATACACTCTGCCCATTTGAGCAGGGTTTACTGCACCTAAATGCCGAGGTGAATAAGCCCGTCAGTTTTCCGGTGATATAGCTCAGATTTTACAGTGTGAAACAATGAGAAACAGTGATTGTCGTATTCACAGCTCATTCCCGCTTCTTTCTGGCTTCTGGTTAATCAGCTGAATGAGCTGCTGTCCTTCCACACACAGGCACACACTTAAAGAATTGCAGCGTCTCAGCTTCAGCTGAGAGCATTTCCTGATGAGATCATTATTTGAAAAAACAAGTTGCCAAAGGCGTCTAAAAAGCCACTAAATTTAGTAACAAACTTGGCAAAACTTTCGAAAGTGATTTACTGTATATGTGTTGTGTTACACATCACATCATGTCTGGTTAACAGGCGTCTCAAAGCAAGACTAGTTAAACTACAACATTCATACAATACGAAATGTAAACAGCGTGCAAGAAAAGTGAAAGAGTTTGACTGAGTTCGGTCACTTTATGAAGACTCCGTCTCCCTCGTCATGTTTTTCCTGGAGCTAAAGTGAGGCTCCCTGGCACAAACAAGTTTATGAGAGAAACGAAGCTGTGGAGTGGGGTGAATACTGACCGTCTCATCATTGCAGATGGAGTGGATCTGTGTACCAAACATCACAGCTGTGAACGTGAGGAAGAGGATGGCTTCGAGACAGAGGAAGATCAGGAGCAGCACAGACACCCCTGGAGAGAAGTCACTGCACTCTGGTGACAGGAAGAGAAGAAAGGCAGATTTTTTTATTTTACACAGACAAACGGACTTTCTGAGGGGAACAGAATCCAAAGGCTGGGATTCTTTCCCTTCATGAAACAAAAGTGGACCGACAGGACTGTAGTGAACTAGACTTTAGCAAGTGTCAGGGCAGCCTGGAGAAACGTTCCCTTCCTAAGCGAGTTATCATCCTGCAGAGGGCAGCACAAGCACCAAGAGTTCTAAGAGAGAAAGAACGTCTCTATTTTCTGGTTCATTCCTGGAGAAGATTAATGGCAGCTCTGTGATGACTTCTGTGACTTGTGAAAAGCAGATGTTGCACCAATCTATTTCTAGCACTTGTATAATTTTTTAATTGTAAAAACATATTTTTAACTGAAACTCATGTCATAGTTGATGCTGCAAGACTGAGAGGCCTCACCGTTCCACTGGACTTTGACACAGGTGAAGAAGTGCATGCCACTGAGACCCAGGGCATGAGCAGAAATCAGGGCTATGTACATCTGTGGCAAGGAAAAGAGAAAGGGGAAAAAACGTGAGAAAAAAACGAGCTGCGTCGCTCTCCGCTCACACGGTTGGCGTGCCTGCTGTATATTAACGAAGAATTCCTCGCTTCATGCTTGTATTCAGATGTTCAAGCCTTTTCTATTAATCTGTTAATTAAAAATTCTATTTTAGGGGATGTCACCTCCTCTAGCCACGGCACTCTGAGAGGAGAGGAAATCATAAATTTAACCACACAGGTGACCTTGTCCTGTTCAGCCGTGTATGACAGATTTTATGTTTCTGTCATGAAAAATGTCTCAGTCAGTCTATGAAGGTGTAAAAAAAAAGTGCTGATGTTGTCGAGAGCCCTTCCCATGTAGGCCCGTGCACCACGCCATAACAGAACCGTGAGCGTCAGCTTCTTATTTCACCATGAAATATGAGCACACGGGCAATTTACAACATGGAATGAAAATGTCACCAACCTGTCCTCCAGTCTGATCATGTAACACTGTGGCGATTCAAAGAGTAAATGGAAAACGTGCACTTCTAATCTGTACAGCATCCTTGTGTTCCAACTAAACATGTCACTCCACAGCACGTCTGTGAACTCACAGTGAAGAGAACAAAGAATCTCTGATTCTTTTCTCCCACGCAGTTATTGACCCAAGGGCAGTGGTGATCCATCTTGCGAATGCATCTTTTACAAATACTGCAGGTAGGGGAGAGAAGACGTTACTGTACACTGCCACCATGACGCATGCTAATCTTTTCAACTGCTCCTGTTTACACACAGAGGTTTTTAAAGGCACTAAAGTGGGAGCTAAAGTAAATGAGTATTGCACAAATGAACAGCGTGTTGGAAATTAGCTGCGACCTGCAGTGGTGTGCCCGCTCAGGCTTGATGCTGCAGCACTTTGGGCACTTGTAGATGACTTCCCCGGGCTTCAGCTGTAGGCTCTCCATGTACTCCTTGGTTGCATTGCCCTTGGGAACTGCACCCTAAGATGGAAAAAAGACCAGTTACAAGCGGTACGGGTAGCACTGGATATGATATATATGATTTCTACTGAATTAGTAAGCTCTCTTTGGTAAAGTTTCCTCTCTGCTCTGTTACATAAGTGAATCAGAATCAGTGTAACTGTAAATACTGTAACCTCATTTTGACACACTACCGCACAACCTGTGTGCTATTTTATCCTGTGTACTCAATGTTGCACAAACACAGACACGATTTGACCTACTACCCCCCCACGTACCCGGATTTAAAAGTCCCCCTGTGTTACTTAGGTTTGATTATATTATCAGATATTACAGTAGGAAAAGGAACCAAATTATCAGTTGCTTGCAAATACTACAAGGCTTAATGTCACGGCAGAAGAAACTTCGTAATTTAAGGTTTTTTTCTACTCAATCATTAAATAAAGTTTGGATTAAGAAAAGAATGGGCGTGGATCCAAAGTTAGTTGTGAGGACTATAAAAGGGTTGAACTACATTCACAGGTGTTTAGATGTAATGGAAACATTTTTTAAAATGATAAAGGCCCCAGATTACATCACCACGGCTGTGCTTCCTCCCTGCCCTGCGTTCTTTTTTTGATACTGTATCTGTTATGTAAACTCCAACGTTTAGCTCTGAGCTACTGAATCTTTCCATGTGTCCTCTGCTTCTTCCCTTTTAACCCTGCTTCCTTCTTCTTACTAATACTCATGTTCTATAATACTCATCTTATCCTAAAGCATGCCCACTCGTACCCTTGTTAACATCCTTACCGGGTCAGTCAACATTGTGCGCAGATGTGAGGCCAATGCCAGCACAGCCAAGGAGTTGAAGGTGGCTCCATTCAACAGCGAATACCAGAAGTTCTTGGCGGGCAACAGCATAACAAAGTTCACCACAAACTCGGCGTAAAGCACCAAGAACCAGGTCATGGTTGCGCACACCATACCACAGCTGTCCTGAATGAACCACAGGGTCCGGTTCCCCGCTGTGTGACCAGTGTGTGGACCCCCAACCATCACTCCGGCTGCTAGGCTTCCCGTCTCTACATCTGCACCTGCTGACAGCAGCGGGTGGTGCTGCTCCATGTCTCGCAGTCGGTGGTTAGAAGACTGCATTCTGCCCCTGCAACAGACAAGACACACAGGAGGGTTTTTTTATATATATATAAAATTGCATTACTGTTGTAATACAGGCTCAGGAAACACAAAAACACTCAGGAGAGTCACACGAGTCTATTTGTCACATCCAAGGTTTTCCTCCAATGGCTTTAAAATGTTCACTGCATACACCACCTGCCCTCACACACTCGATCAGAGTAAGGAAACAGATGAGTAGAACAGATCTCCTTTCTGTAAAACGGTGCATGTAGCAGAATGACACCACAGACAAACCGGGTGACAAGGTTACATTCTTACGTACTCTATGGAAAAGCAACAGTGGGTAACATCAAGCCGACATCAAACTGCTCCGTCAGCTCATGTCGTCTATGGTCTGGGCAGACAAACACGCAGCAAAGATGATAGATGAGGATCATGTGGTGCTACCTCTTTTCCGCTTGAGTGACAGGAAGAGAGAGCACAAGATCTGGAACCGGGGTTTGCAAACTGCAAGCACGGCGTTAGCTTACCATTTTCACACCACTCCATTTTTAAGTACTTCTAATCTACAGCGTGTCTGATGGCAAGTTAATATTTTTTATACTCTTCTCATCCACTGATTGGCTAGGCTGCAAAGACGATCTGAGTGGTGTCTCTCACCAGTGATGGAGAGACCAATCAGATGGGACACTACGCGCTACTCACATCAACACTGTTGTTCAGACATCCTGCTTAAACCAAACTACTGGACAGAAACCGTTACCACCATTGTCTCACTGGGCCACCAGGGTAAAGACTAAAGTGTGTGAACAAAAGTTTAACCAACAAGCTCAGGGCCTTCTGACTCACGCAGCTGTTATTACATGAGACATGAGTCACTGGAGCTTCGTCTTCTGTATTTATGTCAAGGTCACCAGAGAACGTCGAGGACCAGCAGCCGCTGCCCCGGTTGCTTTGTAAACGCGATCCTGCAGCTGGGACACAAGTGCATGAAAAATACGGGCTAATAATAATCTGTAGACCCAGTTGCCTGCTACTGGCAGACTGTGACTCACTAAGTAATCCAAGACAACATGCGGAGCAGAGTCCAAACACACTTAAAGAGTCGGCGGTTTGGGGTTTCTTTGGTGTAAAAGCAAACATGAGGCAGCTCACAACGCAAATAGACTTTTTTGTAAACTCACGACAAAGAAAAATACCCATACATTATTTTAAAAAGCCGGTAAAATGAGATACTACTATGATACAATGAAACATCCATAGCCCCATTTCCATCAAAACTTATTTCCCCGGGATTTAATAAATATCTGGGCCATAGTGCTGACCCCCAAACAGTCCCTGATCTTGGGTTGTCATTTGTGAAGGTCCATGATCTACTGGACAACAGTGCTTGAAGTTTAGTGGTGTGCTACAAACTCTGCTGACACAGTCTTATTGTACAGTGCTTGTTGGATGTTTTGTAGCTTTGTATTAATTTTAAATTCATAACTACAGTGAAGCTGCTGCTAGCTTAGTTTGCACAAGATAGCTTTAATGTCGCTGACTGCTCTGCTTTTAAAACTCAGCATCTCAAACATCTAAGGTCTCAGGCAGAGTTCCTGTGTCTCTTGGAAATTCAGCATCCTGACACCTACTACTTTAATACAAAGTCCCAGACATCTGAGGGTTTCGCTGTTCTCGTGGTAAGAGGACCTATCACTTCCCAATCTGTGCCAGCTAAATGTTAAAAAACTAACACATGAGCCGTCATCTCATTTTAAAATTGTTATACACATGGTGCACACTCATAACCAAACACAGATACACATACGTGTGATGCCCTGGAAGAGTCTGTTTGTCTTTGCTAAGCATTTAAAGTGAATGAGATGTTCCCGGTGAGACGGATGGTGCAGAGCTCAGCTGTCAGTCTCCAGCTGACTGGCCGCCCGGGCTGCCTTCCAAACAACACGCGGCTGTTTGTTTCTGCTTGCACCCAAAAACATTTCATGTCAGCGAATTTCGCTGAAATTGCTGCAAAATAGACACGCCACAGGGGATGAGAGAGTTTTGGCTCGTTGAGCTGAACCTCCCAAACAAGTGTTGTAAGACAGGAGTGTGTTTTTGAATGCTAATTCTTTGACTGTGTGTGACACACAGACACATATTTCATATATACGGGCAGGGAACAGAGGCAAACAGATTCAGTACAAATTCTGCAACGATCACATTTCAGTTTTGGAGACTCTGTAGTTATGATAAGATAATTTGTTTTTTTCAAATACACTGACATCCATCATCTGGAGGAGAGGAGACTGTGTGTGCTTTAAATCTGAACACAAATATGACAGAGGACACTGTCACTCAGGTGTGAAAAAGAAACTGCTAAGAAATTGTTAAATATCAATCTAAGGAAAGTCCAAATTCAAATCTCAAATAAGGTGAAGCGCTTTATTTGTCATTTTGCATTCAAGGAAGTTGTGTCCGATGATCAGATGGAGGATTAGCTGAGATAAAAAAATGTTGCCACTACAATAATAAGAGAAGCGTTTCCTCGAGCTTCACGTGCAGCGACCTGCCACTGAGTGCATTCAATGAGACCAATATCATTTATGGCTCGTTTGCACTGAATGTTACAAAAGAGGCTTGAGAAGAAAAGACAACTCGGTGGCAGTGAGGCTTCTCTCAAACATGTTAGTGTTCTTGAACCAAATGCATGGTTCTGCTGGAGGTTTCTTCCGTTAAAGGGAGTTTTTCCTCTCCACTGTTGCCGATGGCTTGCTCAAGGGGGATTTGTTGGGTTTTCTCTACATGTTTGTATAGTCTTGACTTTATTATGTAAAGTGCCCTGAGATGACCTTGTTGTAAATTGGCGCTATATAAATAAAGTTGAATTGAATTGAATTCTACAGTTATTTCCTGTCGCTATCTGGCTTCAGCTCAGCTCACCTTGCAACAAGACAAAAAGATAAGAAAAGTGTAAAGTTTTAAAGATTACTTTAAGTTATGCAGAAAGGTTAAACACTGTTTCCCTAAAATTCATGAGCGTATATATGTCTACACCGTCAAACGCTCTGTGTCTATTAAAACAATAGGTTTTCCATTTAGTGCAAATAAACATTTTATTTGTTATTATTTTTATACAACGCACCGCGGCTTCAAACACCACTGCTCTGTTCATAAGTTCATTCTGAAAGGAGGGACATGATAACATGAGTCAAGCACTTTGATCATATGCCAAAATCCCACATTGTGAACTGTGACTAGCCAACGGAGTGGGTCAGATTTTTGTTCTTCAACACTCTCATATTTCTCTGAACCGTTTTTATTAGTTCCGTGTATACAGACCATTAACGGCTCACTACAACGAACTCAGTCGAAAAACAAATATTTGTCAGCAAAGGAGCAGATTGAAGAAAATTCACAACTTTTAATTAGATTGTGACAATTATGTTTCTGCAGTAAAACGAAAGAGGAACGTGCTTTGTGAAAATGTGTGAAATTGACTGAGACTAATGTTTAGATCATAATAACTAAATTGCTATAAATGACAAGTTTTTTTTGGCT
The DNA here is from genome assembly GCA_033026295.1 of Channa striata. Classification (NCBI taxonomy): domain Eukaryota; kingdom Metazoa; phylum Chordata; class Actinopteri; order Anabantiformes; family Channidae; genus Channa; species Channa striata. Next base: position 28,397,781 of record CM065171.1, read on the forward strand.
CTGAAAGACTCGCCAGAGAAAATAATAGTGACTCACTGAGCCGGCTTACTGTAATTTATCAGAGAATGACATTCACTTTGCACTGAGGAAACTTGATGATTACAGGGCCAAGAATTATTACAGTAATACGAAGACAACTCGCCCAAAAAGGATCATTCTGTTTGTATAAGTGGACCTGCAGAGAGGAAGCATCTGATAATTAGGCTTTAAACGAGTGTATTCAATTAGACAAAGTGCTTTTTTCTACACATTAACAACAAAAGACTAAAACTGGCTCGTTCCTAAGAGTGCAGAACAATGCTTAGCCCGTTTAAAGCTTATTGATTTTTCTCTGATCAATGAAAGGGAGGTCCATTAAAGGCCCGGCAGCTGTCTGCCCTTCTCAGTCAGAGGGCACAACGTATGAGGCACTGGTCCCGCTCCTTATCGCTCGTCTCTCTGACACAACCAGCAGACACCTCACGACTCACATCAACTGTGCAGAGTCACCATATACAAAGTTGGAGACACGCCAGAGGAAATTAGATCAAACTGCAGAAGCCTAAAAGGAATGGATTTCGAATTTATGCTTCACTGCCAAAAATTGCCAAACAGCTTAATGGCTGAAATAGTATCATTCTTTCTGAAAAGAGCACAAAGCAAAAATAAAACCATTCCCTGTGTGGAAATACTGACAAAACGTATTAAATTACGCAGGAATCTAACATTCAATGACATTACAGGCAGAATCCATATGCTGTATGATCCATTAGTTGAGTATTACATTAGTATGTAAAAACGCTAAACCTACAATCTCCACAACTACATGAACTTCTTCTAAACATGCAACAATCAGCCACAACCTTACACCACCTGGGGATTTGAATATAAAAATATTCATAGGATTTTGTTTTTATAAATATCAGGTGCTAAAAACGCTGACATATCTTTACAAGTGAGCCACCCGTCGACACACAGACTGGTGGAAATCAGCTCCACTTCTGTCAACAGTGAGCTCTGAGCGTTAATTGTATTAAATACGTGTTTAATTCTTTAAAATACTTAGTTTTCTTTTGCACTTTATATGAAATGTAAAAGTGATGCTCGTGGTGAAGAGTTGTTTTTTTTAGCACGTTTGTCTTTGAACAAAAAACTGCATGTAAGAGATAAAAAAGGCCTTTGTGAGGAGACGGTGGAATGTTTTTACGGCTTCCCAGAAAGCCTCAGCCAAAACGAGGAATGTCACTCTTCCAGTTTCAACTCATGCTTCCTCTGTTTGCCGGAGTTCCACACAAAAACTGCGAGGACAACAAGACCCGTTCAGAGATGACCTACCTAATGTGCTCCCTCTTCACAGTGGCATGCCGTGGTTCGTCTTTCCCGGAGCAGCATTCAGCATGAAGTTGTACCTACACCTGGAAATGACACAAAGACGTATTTGAATGGACACATGTACGTTCAGCTGACAGTTTACTGGGCACAGACAGCTCAAACCAGCACAATGTCGCTTTTGCTCGGGCTCACTCTGAATGAGCTTTCGCTGTGTGTGAGCTTCATCTTTCTGAGTTAGATCAACTAAGCAGATATCATTGAAGAACGGACATTCAATTCAACAGCAAATTTCCTGTTTATGTCTTAATAATTGCACAACAGCTGTAAAGAGAAATGCAGTGTCCCGACGAACCCAGAGGCCATTTTGTACTTAAAGAGCAACTTTGGAAAAAGCTTCGTCTCTCAGACTGCTGAAGCATCATATTATCAGTGAGACGGACTTTATTAATACACATATTCCCGTGCACGTGCTCCTTGGTCCTTCCCATGAAAAGGTTCATAAACCAACTTTTGCTCCAGCAGTGTCCGGACATTCCCACCTGCCTCCTGCAGCCGGAGGAGGCTGAGCAAGTGTTTCCTGCCCGGAAACGAGCCCATCATTCCCGCAGCTCTTCTCTGCTGGGAACGAAGCGTCTCTGCTGACGCGTCTCACGCCGAATTCAGAGGCTGAACCTACGTAGCGCTTCGGTTCCCGGGGACCGACGGAAGCTCGTCCGCACATCGAGCCGCCGATAAATCACCGTCCGCCATCGGCTCCTTTCGGGGACGCCGCCCGTTACTATCAGCGAGCTGGGAACCTCTGAGCCACATTGTCACAGCCGAGGTCGTGACGGAAACTCGAACCCTGACACGCTACAGCCGCCGGACCGCTCGGTCCCGGCCGCTAACGACAGCCGCCGCAGCTAGCATGCTAACGCGGCGTGAGAGGGACGCGCAGAAACGGGGGCTGAGTCACAAACCTCAATGACTGGAACGTCCAGCGTTGGAAAGTCGTGCTAACACATGCTGATCCGCCGTTTGACGTGAAGTCCGGCTCCGTCGCAGCGGCGGCCACACGTCGCTCGCGGGGGGCTGACAGCGGGGCTCAAGAACGAGCGAACTTCCGGGGCTCGCCTCGGCTTCTTCCGCCACCGTTCGTGAGCGTCCGTGAAAACGCTGCGTGACAGAACAGCGCCGCTCGGCGGCTCGTGGCAGCATTACACGCACGAGGACTGCGATATTCTCCGTCGTCCGCTCGCGGTCGCTGCGGGTTAGAAATCCAAACTGTACTGATGTACTAATCGGTGGTTAATAATTCCTAATAATTACAATCATAATAATTCATCTTCATTTATGAGGTTATTGTATTGTTTGGATTGAGAATCTAAATGGGCCTACATTATTTGATATTCCTCTGTAAAATTCAGGATTAAGACTTTATAAATGAACTTAACTGAGCTTAATAAAGGGAAGCAGATGTCTGCCTCTATAATATCATAAATGCCATGATGAATGTATTGGTTTGAGGTGACCACGCTGTGTCACCAGTGTGACAAATAGAAACAGTGGAGTCCTTTAAATACCTGGGAACTAAAGTCACCCACAAACTGCCATTTGTGCAAAATACAAACATGCATCTTTTCTGTCTGACTTTGTATTTTAGATCTTATAGTAAAAGTGTCCCGTATCTGTTAACTCCTGGGCAGTTACAGTCGTAGAATCATTTAAGCAGCGTGTCTGACCTCCATAAAAGGCAGGCACTAAAAAAAGGACAGTCCATCCTGTCTGACAGCTCCAATCCCCTGCACTCAGGGTTCATCACCTTCTCGCTTCGTTTTCCAACAGAAGGAAACACTTTTTTTTTTATCCCTTTCTAACGTTACAATAGACAATGTGTTTTGTTGCACGGTGGTCAAAAAATGGTCTTTTGGGGACAATAAAGGTGATATACACTATATTGAAAATATGCATGGGTATAATCTGTACTGTTCATCGCTCTATAATTTAGGGTGACTGTATTGGTTTTAAATGGGGACCTCGTGGTTCATTTTGCATTAGAATTAGAATCCTTCTTTGTCGTCATTGAGCACATGCACGTCTTCACGTACATGTTACAATGACATTAAATCTCTCCATGAACCCATGCGGGGCCACAGAAACCCGGGGAGCTGAGGGACACAGCTGGTGCTTGGGCTGGAATTTTGCATGTCAACCCACTGATCCACCAGGCCACACGGTTGCATGAGCACCACTGCTGAAAGTGCATGAACTGAGTCTACATTCAGTCATGTATGTACTTTTGAAATCAGGCTGCACTTGAACTGCTCCAGCAGAAAAGCCTTGAGGATTATGAGCACGTATGGAATCTCGATGAATATTTCAAAGTGCTCTGACGTGCCTGATCTGAAGTCAGCCTCTCTCAGCGACTCCTCTTGACACTGAACTTTACCCAAATCAGTAAACTCGTCCTGTGCTGCTCCGTAACAGGCTGGCAGACACTTTTTGTGCATGTTTCATATTCGCTCCAGTCAGCGACATCACAACAGGGACAGCTGCAGAAAAACACATGGTCTGAAATATTTAGCTTGACCGGAACTTGTGGTTCCTTGTGGTCAGGTGAGCACACACACCAACTTGTAGCAGCGTGTCCTCGACAGGGAGCATTTCTGGCAGCTGATGTCACGTGTCCCCCAAGAGTGGATTACAGAGTCAAGACAAAGCTGCTTGTCCCATAACAGGGACTGTGTCTGCGGCTGCGCAGTGGGAGCTCGGGGCCTCTGCCCCTCTCCCATTCTGGTTCAGAGCCAATGTGAGCTGTCGGTTTTAGAAGGAGGGAGAGGAAAAAAAACACCCAGCAATCCTCTAAAGCAGCTTAAAGGCTGAATCAGGGGACTGAAGCCCTTTTTCCATTTCCAGAACTCGCCATAATGGCTAGATGAGCATCTGACTGGCTGCCAAAGTGGCTGCATGTGAACCGTCTTCTGCCTCCCAAAGGCCAGCCCCTCCTTGGATGTACTAGAATAAGATTTACAGACTGTGAATAGCAACTGAGACAAGCAGGGTTATTTGATTTCGACTCTTGATGGAGCCAGGAGCCTTGTATGCAATTAAATAATAAATGCTAAGTGCTCGTGTAACAAATAAAATCTCCCACCAGGGGCCCAGAGTTCCCGCGTCCATTATTATTTGGGCGCCCTCGGGTACTCTTTGTTGACATGCTGGCTTTGGGAGTGAAATGAAGCGGAGAGCGGAGCACGGAGGTTTGGGGCAAGCGTGCAATGTGACTGCAGGCCGGACTAAAAGAGGACCGGAAGATGTGGGCCAGAGCTTACATCAGAGGGAGCGGGAGGAGGATGGAGGAAAATGCATTAGGAGAATGAGAGAACCACAATATAAAAAGCCACACGGAGGGTCACGACAGGGTACAGCGCCATCCCGTTACAGCGTTAATGTCATTAACACAGAAATCTGTCAGGGCGGAGTGGCTCATTCTCGTCGGGCTTGGAAACAAAGCCCCAGCAGACGGGCAGACGCTCTCAGAGAAATCAGGACGACAGACGAAGATGTTACGGTGGTTTGAAGAACGTGTTGGCGTGACCTCGCAAATTAACACGTCAGCAAACCGCTTCACCTTGTCAGGACGCGGCGTGGCCCCGGCGTAACATCACATTCAGGACAGTCAGATAAAAAAAAAAAAAGGAGTGTTACATATCAGTCAATGGAGACGACATAAGACAATGAGCTGAGGACTGTACAAGTTCAAGGACCCGGTCAGCTTTTTTTCAAAATGTTTTACTCACTCTCACTATTCTCACTGCAAACATCTCAGAGTTTTTTTTAAATCCTTTTCCTTAATTTGTGCTCACCTAAAGTAACAGGATGCTGCAAATTGGGAAGAGTTAAGTAGTTTTAACTGACCAAAATCCAAATGGCATGAACATTATGCATGAGGAGATGTAGATGATTAAAGTTGTATTAGGAGAGTGAAAGTTCTGTCTTCATGTCAGGTTAAACTTCTTGCATTGCTTGCACAGAGACACACGTTGAGGCCAGAGCTGCTGGGAGGACGGACATGTCTTATTACACAGACAAAGACTCGGGAGAGTCTTTATTAATTCTTAGAGAGAGATGCGCCTGGAGAGAAGTTATTAAAACCTGCTATCTGTGAATTTATCAATGGTGAGAAGGACGAGTAAGAAGGAAATGAATAGGAATATTGCAGCTTAGTGAAAGGCATGAATATATGGACTAATGATACGATGCCACAGTATATTTGATTTAAAAAGGCACTTTTAGTTTTCCCGCTGCAGCCTGGATTAGCTTGTTCTTCCGTGCCACAGAGCCGTGTGTCTGTCTAACGTCTTTGGACCAGAAATCAGGACGACTCGGCTGCTGCGAGTCCCCGTAAGGGCAAGGTCCAGATCCAGAGGATGTTTTGTAAAAATGGTGAGTTTTTAATCGTTCCTTGCAGCAGGCAACAATTAACCAGACGTGAGTAAAGAAGATTCAGTGTTGGTGATTTCACACATGATCATTTAAATGTGTTTAGTACTTAAAATGGGAAGTAACCTCAATAAAATGAATGACTGGGAATAAAAATGACTGAATATTATACACATATACAGTAGATATATATTGAAATGTTGTATGAATGCATTTTTTTGACTCATTCCACACAACTGGTGACACACAATCATCTGCTTGTAGAACTTTGTGCGTCTGCAGGCCGTCCTCCAGACACACACTCGCAGCTGAGAGACGAGCCTTGACCTTTGCAGAATGAGGAATGGCACGTACGGCGGCCATGATGGACTGACCACTGACCCCACACAGGCTTAGCGGTGCCGCATCCACCTTTGCCGTGTCCACACAAATCCATCCATCCCAGAAGCCTTTTAGAGGGGATTTTCTAAGAAGGCCAATCTGTTGGCTTTTCTAAAACTGCTGCAGTGAAACAGTCGAGGGCCAAGACCTTTTGCCCTCTTAACCATCAGCTCCTCTTGCATGTCTGGTTGCAACGTGCACACGCTAAAACCCTTTGCTGCAGAAAGTTGCTGTAGTGGTGCCGAGCATCTTTTTCAAATCCATACATCGTTTTCTCCTTTCACTGGACTGTTTCATTTTCTGCAGAAAGAGACGGATTCAATGAAAAAACAAGTACGTCCTTCACGCACTCAACATAATGACGAGCTGGATTTTAACTTGCTTTAATTAGAAACGTCGCAGAGAAGAGTGACAGGAAAGGCGAGCAACTCGATGTGACTGACGGAAAGGAAGCGTCGTCAGTCAGAACGTGGTGCTGACACTATTTTTCATACATATCACTTTTGACACATGTCAAACCCCTTCGGGTTCTCCTGAGTTGATCTTGATGTGATGAGATTAGAGCTAAGCTTTGGCCACAAAGCAGGTGCCACAAATCCTGTTGGCTCATCTCAGTTCAGCATGGAAAGTGTAGCAGGCTGGTGAGGGCCCAGTCTCAGGAAACATACAAACAACGTGGTGCTGACGATCTGTAAACGTTAATTCTCCCGCTCCAGGTTTGAATCACAGGTATCAATAACCTGATTTAACCTTTGGTCACACAGTGAATGAGGATGTGCCACAAAATGTCAAATGGTTTTTTAAAAGTATTTCAGGATGCTGAAAACAGTGGCTTTTTTTGGACATTCTCTTTGCTTCACCTTCTCTCTCTCTCTCACACACACACACGCGCACACACACACACTTTCTGAGTGCTGCATTACATTTTCCACAATCAATACAAAGTTTATTTGAGGGCTTTCAAGAAAAGCTGAGCCTCAGTTTTCATAGGGCACTGAGAGAGTAGCATTTCTGTGTGTGTGTGTGTGTGTGTGTGTGTGTGTGTGTGTGTGAGTCAAAGTTGAGCCCGGTCCTCCTCGGTCTAGACCTTTGTGGCGTTGAGGAGTGACTCACCGCTCACCCTGTTCTTGCATGCTGCACCATGTAAGAAACCACAGAGTGGATGAGGTCCATCAATGATTTAACACACACACACACACACACACACACACTTCCTCTCTCTGTGCTTCTTTCTCGGCCTCCCTCTCTCTCCACACACCCTCTGTCCTGCTGCCTGACTGCAGCTGGGCTCCTTCATCCGCCTGCCTCTTCGCTAATCGTCCCAAACCACTTAAAACAAGATGCAAAACACATCCAAACCTAAATCTGGGGCCAACCCAAGTGATCTTTGGCTTTTAAAGGATTTTTCTAGCAACAAGACCATCAACTCAGCTTTTCGTGATCACATACGATTAAGGCTGCACAGAGTGATAATCCTGTCCAGTGGGACGTCAGACTCGGAGGAGTCCAGTGATGGTGTTTTAGACGATTTAAGGAGACACGCCGTGGTTTGTGGTTTCAGCTGTACTGCCTGACAGGAAGAGGTCCTGGACTCGACCGTCAGGCTGACTGAGACCGTCCAAAGTCGGGTTTACTTCCTGGCATTTCATGAGGGTTTGCTGTGGGTACTACAGTCCTACACCAGCGATGAGTATTTCTTACTGAGCCACGCTGTTTTTTGGTCGTGTAACTTAAACAGGAAGTGTACTACACTCAAAACACAAATCCTACTTCGGTTTTTCTTTTTTCAAATGAAATCAGTTTGCCTGTTTCTTAAGTCCGGGAAACTGATCAGACTTACACCCACACACCCTCTGCTCAGTTTGGCTAAAGTGGCATTTAAATAGAAACGGGCCAAAGGTAAAGCAGCTCATCTCTGCTGACCTGCCATGGCGGCGGCACTGGCCTAGTGTGACGACGCTCTTCAGAATCAAATCCAAGACACAGTCGCAGAGCAGCTGGGTCCACACGACTTCACACAGACTTCATATTCTTTAAACATGCGTTTAAAAAAAAATCCAGCACATCCACAACTAAAGCAGTCAGGCAAAGATGCACAAAATCATTGACAAAAGGTCAATTGAACTTCAGGTGAATTAACACGACCTGTGAAATCAGAAGTACATTTAAATCAGATAGACTAGTCAGATTATTATATATTATGGTCTATTACATTGTTACTATCCCTACATTAGCCTGCCTCACTTTCATATTAATAATTATTACCCCACTATTACCCTTCAGAGGGTTTGAAGTTGGGTAATGAGACATTTCTGCACATAAAGTCAAATCACTTGATTTAAATACTTTGGCTCAGTCGTCGTTTTCTGTACCACAGTCAGACAGGAACACTGAGCAGCTTCGGTTGCTTTGCTGGATTCACACTGTTCACATGTTTAGATTCTTTTCCTGAGCATATGTGCACAGACACAGAGCTCTCTGTGAATATATGTTGATTTGTGTCTTCATCTGTGTTTGTTTTATGTAGATTCTTATTTAATAAAAGCCAAACCAGAGTCGGGGGCTGCAAATGAGCTTCTGCTACACGCCTCGTATACACGGCATCAGCTGATTAGTGGTATTGTCCCTGAAATAAACGAAATAAACATTAAAAAACACAGCATCACACTTTGGCTGTAGCTGAGGCAGTTGTGAAAGGGCCACAGGGTCAGTGGTTCGATCCCGGCCCCTCCTGTCTACATGTCAAAGTGTCCATGGTCAAAACACTGAAGCCCAAGTTGCGTCCAGTGGGTCAGGTGAACAGCGTGACAGCCACAGCCACTGGTGTGTGGGTGTGTGTGAATGGGTGAATGGTGGACACTTAGCATCACTCCATACAAGGACGGAGCAAAGTCGAATGTTGAAATAAGTGATTACAATAAAATACACATTTTCTCCAGTGTCACATAATGATCATCCCGAATGCAAATCGCCTGTGTTGCTCTTCCTTCCTTCATTTCTTCCCATGAAGGTCTGAGGACAGAGAATGTAAGAGCTTATAAAGATGTTAAGGCCCCATGAGGCAAATTTGTGATTTGTGATATTGCACCACATAGATAAAAATGTAATCAGATTTAGTTAAAGTGCAAACAATAAGCAGCTCTTTCCTAAATTTTGCTCAGACATCATTGACATTCTCCAGAAACGAATTATTTATTTTTTTGACCAGGCCGAAGGACATAACAGCATCTGGAGCCCGTCCTCCTCCTCATGTTACTCCTCTGTGTGTAACAGCAAACCGCAGAGAGCCTCCGCGCAGGAAATCACATTGAGATTTCCATGATGTGTTCACTCTGAGAGCAATCAGACCACAGCCTGACTCATCCCAGCACTTGAATCTAACAGGCCAGCTCATCAACAGTCTTATTATAGGAACGCAGGCAGGCAGCACGGCCACTCTGACAATGTGATGCTGCGGTTGTGCCTTTCAGTGGGAGCACTGCCACGTGAAGGTGCTCAAGGAGATGGAGCAAAGGTTCAAGTGTGGAGCAGCCAGCAGGCCGTGGATTGATTTTACATTTTTAAAAGTGTTGAGTGTTGGAAAAACTAGCTTCAAGACAAGCGCATCATTTCAACATGAATGTGCCAGTTTGGATAAATCATCTGTGAAATGAGCCTTAGACCAGCGTGGCTCTTGCAGAACACAACACGAGAGGAAATGAGAATGACTGTTTGCTGCTCTGTCAGAAACGAAAACCTTGTGGAAAAACAACTGAAGAGTGCTTCGCCAAGAGGTGAGAGGTTGCCATGGAAACGTATTCAGGGGAAAGAAGACCCATTTGCCAAGATCTTAACAAAACATCTGACTCAGCCAAGATATGTGTTATTAGTCATGGCTTAGCAGGACTTGTATGTTTGCATCAGCGCTTTCGTGCCGGAGCTGATGCCAACTTGTGTGGAGCAAAGCAACGAGCCTGTCCGGCTTCAGTCCATCAGCTTCACGCTGCGGCCCCGCATCATTAGGCCCGATCCGCTTCAATAATGCAAAGAGCAGAGCATCAGTCAGCCCCGCAGGAGCCAGAGCGGGGGAACGACGCGTCATCCAGCCAGGAGCGTCCGCCTGTGGCTCAAGTGGATCTGTCACTTATCCACAAGTTGGAAACTGCTCCTGGGCATTTGAGTCCAACATGTCCCGGCCTCTCCGGTGCGTCCTGGCCCGGGGCTCCCGCGGACCGGCGGCACACGAACGGCTGCCAGTCATCCGGCATCGCGCCGCTGCTGACGAATAGCAGATAGCGGCCGGTAGGTGGGAGCTCTGTGATTTGACGTGCCCCCTGACAGGCGTCTCAGCCCCGCCCTCTTTTCGGCGCCGAGCCGCCAATAACGGCGCGCATTTAACGTGGGTCCGGGCCAATGGGAGCCGAGCTGCTCTGTTTCCCCGCCTGTCGCTCCGCGGCTCTATTTCGCGCGCACATGTGACTTCGCTGCTATTTAAACATCGACTGGAGCCGAGGTGGACGGATCCGCGGACGGATCCAGTCCCTGAGAGCGGCACGGCGGGACGGACCGGAGCCGTTTTCTCCGCGTGTCTCTGGCTGGAAATCTCCATTTGGCGGATGCTGAGACACCTGTGGAGCTGAGCGCGGCAGGACGGCGGATTGTCCGACAGACGTCGGCCGCTGTGCGTAAATCCGTTCACGGCGCCGCTCTCCGAACCTGCCCGCAGACAGGAAGGAGCTGGATGGACAGAGAGGACTTGGCTCGGACCAGGATTTGCGGGGATGGGGCTTCGCTCCCGCGGGAACTAAACTCGAGGACAGTGTGTGAAGCGCCATTTCTCCACCTCCGCGTTGAATAATTGACAAGTTGGACGAGGCTTTTCGAGCGGTCATGGGGAAAGAGGAGTGCAAGACCATGCTGGACGCCCTGAACAAGGTGACCGCCTGCTACAGGCACTTGGTCATCGCTCTAGGAAGCACCTCGGACTCGCAGAACCTGCGGGAGGAGCTGAAGAGGACCCGCAAAAAGGCCCAGGAGCTGGCCGTGGCCAACAGGACTAAGCTGACCTCCCTGCTCAAAGACAAGAGCATCAGCAAGGAGGACCGGTCCGAGTACGAGCGTCTGTGGGTGCTCTTCTCCAGCAGCATGGAGCTCCTGGAGGTGGACATGAAACGGTCCCTGGAGATCGGCCAGGCTTTCCCCCTCAAGGTGCCCACGAGACACCTGATCCAGACGGGCATGACCGGCAGCACCAGCAGCGTGGCGGCCCGCGCCCTCAGCGTGCAGAACGTGAAGTACGAGGCGGACAGCAACATCGACACGGCGGACCTGCGAGACCTGCAGGCCGAGATCAGCCAGGTGAGCCACATGATGGAGGAGATGGAGATGAAGGTGCAGGTGGCGCCGTGGGCCGTGGAGGCGAAGCAGGAGGCGGGCGCCGAGCTCAAGTCCAACGTGAGTGTTGGGAATTCTTCCGTGGGCGTGATCTCCATCTGCGAAGAGGAGCCCAAAGAGGAGGCGGGCGGAGGCCGCAGGGAGGGCGGCTTCGGCTCCATCTGCGCCGTGGTGGTGTTCTTCGTCATCGTCACCGTGGCTCTGGTTCTGGGATATTTGGTCATCAACATGTCCTGAGGTTCCTGACTCGAACAGCTCGCGCTGATGGACTTCCTGCCGGGCCGCCCACGGGAGAGAGGAAACGCTTTTCTGTGCGCGCGTGTGTGTGTGTGTGTGTGTGTGTGTGCGCGCGAGCCTGGACACGCGACTTTTTCATCTTGCTCGGATACGTGAATGTATTTGTGAGTTGAGCAGTTGCACTAGAGGTGAGATGTAGAAGAGCAGAGTCGGTGACGGGAGGACCAGGCCCGGGCGGAAAACAGCGTCTGGCCATCAGGACATAAACACATAATCCCAGTGGATTAGCGGCAAAGCTGGAGCACAAATGTAGCTGTGAAGTGTTTCCTCCTGCTGATGCACGCGCAGAGCCCTTTACAGCTGTGCCAGATGTTCTAGTGGCGGAGCTGCCTGCACCTTCCTGCGTTGGTGCTTCGTAAAAGCCTCGGGACCCAGAGACACTGTCCAACGCACCTGCTCACGGTCCCGCTCAGGCTCTTTTCTTCTTCTTGCAAACAGTGTTGAATGTTCGACTGAGGGTTTTTCTGACATTAGTGACATTTTTAACAAAGAATTCGTTCTGCAGGTGTTTTACACGCGAGTCAATGCCAAAGCTGCTTCCCCTGTGGTCTGTGAGGATTCTACGATATTTGCTTTACAAAGGTTGAAGGGCTTTAACCTGCCCTGGGGTCACATGACCCCAACCCTGACACGTGTATTTTAAGTAATAATCTTAACCACCTAGAAGCTGAAATAGTGTTCGATGAAGAGGAGACACCGACGATTTAAGCTTTTAGTGGTTTTAGGTTAAGAGTTTTAGGTGAACTGGACCACGCACAAACTCTCAGTCGGTCAAAAAGAGCAAAAACAGAACGTTTGAATTCACAAATCTGTGATGTGAAAGACAAATAGAAAGTAGGACTTTTTTCACTTCTCAAGCCTTGCATCGTGTTGTAAAGGAGCAAGAGATTCAGTAACACTCTTACGTTCCCTTAGGGAGGAATTCAGGTGTTTCAACAGCTGGTCGGAGCAGATGAAAAGTTAAACCGTGACTTTTATGGAAATGAAAAGACGCACATTCAGTGGGGAGATTAAAATGCTTTGTTTTAGACGGATTTTGTTTCATTTCTTCCTCTTTCATCATCCACTGACAAGTTTGAGGACAATGATCTAAAAAAGTGTTTTTAATATTAGAGACAAATCTTTGTGTTCATCAGGAAAGAATCCGAATATTAAAAACTGGAACTTAAACAATGAATACACAAATAAAATAAAACAACACATCCTCTAGTGTTATTAAAAAAACATTATGGTTCATCACTTTGGCCAATAAAACCCAACGATCCATCATTGTTGACGTAGAATTAGTCAGAAACATGACAGGTTAAAGTGTTGTCAGTGCACCAACACGACATAAGGCGCTTTCACTCCTGGTTCTTTGCAGCACTAAAAAAGAAAGAGATCGTGGGATGAATAACTGCATGTCTGTCATCATCATTTTAACAGCGTTGAATTATTCCCCCACTTCGAGGTCTGTTGTAGTCTCACACAGGTTCTCAGGTCCCTGCAGGACGTTTAAAATCCTCAGCCGAGGCCTGGCCCCCTGTGGGAGTAAAGGATTACATAATAAAAACGGTTTTGCAAGATGTAAAATATTCAAGCTGCGGTTGAAGACCTCTGTCTGTCTCTGCTCATCCTCTCGAGGTTGGTGAAGCTGGTGAGTCATTAAAGGAACGTTATAAAAAAGGCTGAAATGCAAGAGAAGTCCACTTCTAAAAGGCCTCACAGAGCTCAGCGGGTCGATGCATGAAAGGCGGTCGTGCTCACGTCTGACTCACGCTGGCCTTCCTGACATCTTGTTTATCCTTGCTGTCATTTCACAGGCTCTGAGCTCCACTATTAGTGAGTCACGGACGTTTTGAGACGCACGACAGACTCACATTGTCATGCAGAGATCCAAAAATATAGAGGTGATCAATTAAACACGAGCAGCAGTGGAAGGGGATTGAAACAGGAGAAAAGAAAAACGCGCTTTAAAAGCTGCACGTCTTACGCAAGATGCCTTTAAAAATAGCCACAGCATCAAAGTTTCATTAGGGATGAAAACGGGCCGTCTGCAGGTGAGTAAATCAAGCCTGTCCGCGGTTGTTTGGAGGCTCAAACTCCTGCGTGACAGTCACATTTATTCGTCTCGGCCCGTCGCTTAGAAACAACAAGTGAATTAAGGCGGCTGCCTCGGAGAGGGGCGAGCTAAACTCTTGGCAGAGACAGACCACTGCATCGTCACCTCATCTGGACGAAGATGGTGGGTTTCCAAGGCTGTGGGTTGCCATAGAAACCCTCAGCGGACTCTCCACCACAAAAAAAAAAGAAGCACAGAAAGCAGAGCAGTGTTATTTCAACTCATACTCTCACTGCCACCATCATCCCCCCCCCACACACACACACACACACACACACTCTGAGGCAGGAAGGAGGGTGAAACATCAGCTGACAGATAAAAAACTTGACATAAGCGTGCTGAAATATTTAGTTTTTGAGGAAAAAAGGTCAGGGCAGACTCCTTCTACATGGACAGATTCAAACGTAAGACGTAATATTCTGACCCCCCCTTCCCGTCTGTGTCCATTATACTAATGCTCCTCAAACAACTCACTGGTCTGTCACGTGTATTTCTGCGGCCAAAACACGAGGATTGACTGCCAGAAATTGTTTCATTTAAATATACTTTACATGTTTATTACAAAATCCACATTTGACAAGAAAAACAAATCAACAAATCATTTTCACATTCTAGCATGTATTTTGTGACTGCACTCAGCTGTGTCGGCTTTACTCCTGTTTTCTGAGCAGGGACTGGGGACTGGGGACAGGAGACGTGAAAACTGTCTCCACATGTCCAGCACAAACCCTCATCATGGGAAAACATTAAAAAAGAAAATCAATTTAAGGCAGCATCTGTAAAAACAGATGATTAAAAGTGAAGTGTTAAATAATGCATTCATTTATAAATGTCAGACACGGGGTACATCCCGATCATTTTTATGAATCATAAATTTGCCATGAAGAACACCGCTGTGTCCAGGAAAGACACCCAGAGGAGACAGGAGAAGCCCTGCCGAGGCTGCACCACTAACACTGAGGGACACACACACACACACACCCCCATTGATTTACATTCACAACCTAAATTAGTCCCAGGACTTAACTAATCTTAAACCATTTCAACATTCTAAAATTCTGTTAATGAAGTCACACGCAAACGCTCATTAGACTCATTAATTAATAGCTAATAACATGATCGTTCAATGGAAGAAAGTAAAGATCAGAAAACCAGCCACTGGTGCAGATCAGTATTAATCTTCCCCCAAGAGAACGAGTCTCGCTTCATCCTGGATGGAGGAAAGACTGACGGCATCGTAAGCACCAGACGGCTGAGGTCAACGCTGGCCTTCGGGGCCGCGCGACTCGCTCGGTTCAACAAGTGGCAGCAGGTGCTTGTACTTGGGCGGGACGGTGATCTGGAGAGTTGTAGTGTACGAGTCGGACATCACAATGCGGTGCAGTGCAGTCTGCTCCTGAGGGTCTGCGCTCGCATCCACCACAGTCTCTCCTGAAGCGTCCGATGGGTAAAATCTGTCACCTGGGTCGGGGAAACAGTGACAAAGGCGAAGGAAATTAGGATTTAACCAATGCAGTGCTGCTGCATCCCAAACTGTTTCCTCATGCTTTTTCCGCTGTAACCTACAACAGATCATCTACAAACCATTTCTGCCTTTAAAACGGAAGGAACTGTCGACTGATACAAGCCACCACCCCTGTACTACGATCACCTCATCAGTGACCACCAGCAGATGCGAATTAGCAAAAACAGAGGATCAGCACCTGGCAGCAGTGATATGTACTGTTCATCTTTTGGGAAAACAACAGGCGTCCACCGCTCGCAGCCCTCTGCCGCACGCCGCCTGGCAAAGTCTCGGAGGACGTTCAGCGTCGGGAAGCGGCACATGCGTCCGAGCTCGTAGAACTGTGGAGGGGCGATCCACAACTCCTTATCCTGGTAACTCTGCAGGACCTCGGGGGGTGTGGACCACTGGAACACAGATGAGAAAGGCGTGTTTAACAGCTGCGTAAGAGTGTTTCTTCTCCCCGAACTTCTGTTTTGGGGAATCTAGCAGTCAGTGAGGGGCAGAATGGGCTGATTGTCACATGACCAGTGACAAAGGAGGCGTCACTCTCTCAAAAACGTGAAACCGCCTGAGCCCAAGCACACTTACTTGTAATAAAAATCAGTTACACAAGGACTCTCACGTCACATCAGCCCACGAAAAATGATCCATCACATGCCTATAGATTAATTATAGGCTTCATATATTCAGAGTTCGACATGAAGGTGCGGAGTCACCCTCAACGTTTAATGTGTCGTACTCAAAGAGTTCAGGATTATTTTATGGTTCACAATTCGTCTGCACAACAACTCATAGGAGTGTCGGAGCGACCAAACCGGGGCTGGGACGATTGATGACGTCAAAGTTTTCTTGTCGCAGCCAATGAAAAAGAGCTTAACGGGAAACTAAACTACAGAGACTGGACGAAAAGTAACGAGCCACAATTCACATTAGTCCATTTTCACAAGCGCCTTCACCTTTTAAATCTAGTACCGGCTCTTCCTCTTTCACTGCACCTTCACTCATTACTCGGTGCGGCGACCGGATCTCGTCCCACCTGAAAACGCTCGATCTCCCGGTCGTCGTGCGCAGTGTGGGGGGCGTCGGGCAGGCAGCAGATGAAGAAGGCCGTGTCGAACCTGGTCACGCCGTATCGGGCCCTGGGAGTCAGCCAGTTGCTCCACTCGTGTAAAGCCCAGATGTTGGGCATTACCTGCAGCTCCCTGCACATCCGGACGAAGTTGGACGGGTTCTGGTTCACCAGAGCCCTCCACCGGGTCAACTCCCTGCCGCACAGGGTGTCGGCTCCGCAGTCAGGTCCTGGATCACCCCGGACCTCTGCGCTTTCCAACAGACGCGTCTCGTCCCGTTTGGGCACAACCAGCAGCACCCCGGACTCCTCAAACGTCTCCCGCAGGGCGCAGATCCTGAAGGCGACCTCTCCCGGGATCGGGGATCCCAGTTTCTGTCGGTCGGTGGCGAAGATCGGAGGTCTCGTCTCCGGCGGCTGTTTGACCCTTGTCAAGCCAAAATTGGGGCAGTTCCGGACGGCCTGGAACACGTCCAGCCACTCGCTCGAGAAGTCCGCGGGGTCCACCGCCCCCCCGGGGAACACGTACGCGTTGGGCATGAAGTCGCTTTTCCCGCTGCGCTTCAGCAGCAGCACGTCGTAATCAAAGCGGCCGCGGCGCGACACGGAGTCCGCGCCGAGTCTGCGGCCGGCGGCTACGATGAGGGTGGCCGCTTCCTTCCAGTGCCTCAGAGCCGCGTTCATCCTGACGAACGTCCTCCACAGTCAAGTCCGGGCTCGGGGACCGGACTGTTTTGGCGGAAGGCGGAAGTGACGCGTGAGTGGACGCAGACGTCGCCGCCTGCAGGATGGAGGCCGGGGAACGTGCGTTAGTGTGTCAGAGATGATCTGCAGTTTCTGCTCCTGCGCGTCTGCAGACGTGGATAACATACAACCACGTGCTAAATACAGACCTCTGCTGTGACTTCCTGTACACTTCAACCTTAGAAGAAGAAAAAGCAAAGTTCATTTCTCTTCTTTCATTCCAGGAAACGAAAACTCTTCTTCTCATAGCACTTTGCTCTGATGTTGGTCTGACTTGGGGTGTTGAGGTTTTTGCTGCCTTGTCCCTCCCTCTTCAGTCGCCGTGGATAAAAGCGGCTGCTGCTGATAAAGAGCTGAGAACTGCATCGCACCTGAGCGACAGCTCCCTGACAGGCGGCTGAGAGTCACAATTCTGAGCCGCTCCATCTGTAAACTGAGTGACAGATCATTTCTGTTAATGCAGCATTTCTGGCAGCTTTTCCCTAAATTTCATTCGATTTAGCGCAAACACTGTAACACACAGCGAACCTGGCGCCTCAAGGCCCCTCAAGACCCGTGGACGCTGCTCGTGTTATAGCTGAGGTTCAATGAATGTACACGTTTAAATATTCGGACTGGCGACTCCGTGGCAGGTGGTGCTGTGTCGTACGCACACAAAGCTCCTGTCAACTCAAGTCTGCAGTGACCCTACAGAACCCCCCTGGAAGCGTTCACCGGACACATATAGGCCGTCTTACTAATCTTAGCCCTTAAGGCTCTTTTCTCCTCCGCCCAAACAACCTGAAATCAGTGCACGCCCACACACACCACAGTGTGTGTGGGCGTGCACTGATTTCAGAGGTAGATTTTATTAAAAAAACAAAACGTTCGCAAAGTTACGGATCGTGTGCTGCAAAAATGGTCTTTGTTGATCAAATTGAGTCCAAAGTGTGAAAATGGTGTTTGTGTTCTTGTCACTGTTAGTAAGAGTCTTAACGTCTAAGTAAATCTGTAGATAGTACTACAGGAAAAGCTTTAACAAAGTCCCCTGAGGTCAGGAGAGTGCCGTGTATCACCGAGAGATCACCAACAAGATGGCGGAAAACGTGCACACACTTCTCTGTTTGAGGACATCAGCGCGTTTAATACAAGAACAGGAGACAACGAGGTACAAGAGGAAGTTCACAGGAAACACCTCAGGCTGCAGGAACAGAGCAGGCACACGGTGATGAGATGAACGCGGCCATTTTCATACAGAGTGCACATGTTGGTTAAAAAAACACAAGATTAATACATATAATAAATCCTCTTTCAAATGCTGTGACGTTTGGCCAAAACGTACAAAAGCTCGTGATGACTGAGTTCGGTTTAAAAATACATTTCGGGCAATCGGACAACAAGCGGATGGCGATAAATTCTGCTTTTTCATTTGCATGTGTCCCGGTGCTGATGCAGATGCTGAGCATAAGTTCAACCGGCTGATATTTGTCCTCCTCCTTCCTGTCTCCTCTCCGCCACTACACCCCTTTCCTCGTCTTCTAACGAATCACCGCCGACGTCCAGACTCCATCGGACGTATCCCGCTCCTCATCTTCCCATCTTGGCCCATTTCATTCTGCAGTTAATCTTTGTGTGTCACCTGATTGAAACAGTCGGGGGTGGAATATGTCACACTGATCAATTGTTTTTAAAATCCTCATCAATTAAACACTTTTTATGTCACAAAACCGATTTGGAGCTGAGCGAAATGCACATTTGTCAAAACAATGTAGAACTCAGTCAGAACAAAGCGTCATTTGGCGTCTTTAACATGTGAGCTTAAGAGAATGTAGCTGCAGATTGTTAAATTAAATAGCAAAAGACACGGTGAACACAACAAAGCGAAATAAGTCACCCACAAAATGGTTTCGACGAATTAGAAAAGCATAAGTTATATGTTATAGAGTGAACCCGGCGTGTTAGACAATGACCACGACAAATTACAAGTGACCAGTTTGTGATCATAAATCGTCCTGCAGTAAAAACACTTTTTAAAATATATTCAGCGCTTGAACAGCGCTTCCTTTCAAGAACAGTCCAGGTGACGTCATCCTGGATTCCTCTTTCACCCGGATCAAACCGTGTGATCATATCACAATCATCTGTGTCTGAAAGCTGGTAAGAACATGTGTGGGACTTATGACTGATCACTGAAGGCAGGTTTTATCAGTTCTTTGTTTCCCATCATTCATCCTGGATCAGGATTTCTTCATATGGTGTTGATTGAACCACTTGCAGGCGATGATGTCCAGTTGCAGCTGCTCCAGCACCCATGGGTCCCTCTCAGCTCCCTCCATAAACTCCTCCAGAGAAATTTGACCTGAAGCAGAATGAGACACAAGACGCAACGCGTGCAGCTGTTAAAGCTCAGCGGCACCAAAACCTGCGAGTTCCCTCGAATCTCAGGTGGGTTTGTGACGAACACGTCGTATCACACTCAGCTCAGCACTTACTGTCTCTGTTTTTGTCCAACACTTCAAATATTCTGTCGCAGATATAATCAGTGTTCTCAGAGATGTCCGGATTATTCTGCTTCTTTATCTTGTAGATGATCTGAACAGCGAAGACGACACAAAATCAGTGTCAATCACAATCTCACACAGGCAACTCAAGACAGTCAGACATTTAATAGTGATTAACGTGTCTGTGCCCAGGGACGTGTTTTCTCATAATCCGTCCAAGTCGACTGTGTGTATTCACTGGCATGAACATGAATTTTCTGCCAATGTTTGGGTTGATGTAAAGCTAATTTATGTTTTTGAGGTTCTGTCTTCTCACTGGAGAAAAGTAGGTGAGACACAGTTGGACGAATGTTTTGTCTGTTAAACTCTTACAAACGATTTACTCATTTATTTTAATATAAGGCTTAATATTCAGACTTCCAACAAAGGTTTCCGGCAGCTTGAAGAATGTGACAATAAATGTGTATTTTAAGTGTAAATACTTGCCTAAAAAGCTACTTAACTACACGTTAAAGTTCCTTTATCATTAACTCCAGGAAGAAGTTACTGATAAAACAAAGTACTTAAACGCTGCTGCACTTAATTGTACGAGTGTCCACGTTTGTTCCATGTGTGTCCGATAAATAAAGTTCCTACAGTAATCGACACTGTTCACGTTTTTGTCGGGGGAAAAAATTTCTTCTATTCGCTAATCGATCCTTCGGGTAGTGATGATAAACGATGCAGCAGAGAATTTAACTTCACGAACTGACAGCTGCTTCATTCTTAATAAAACACCATTATTAGTTGACTAGGTAGTTGATTGACAATCTGTATCTGCAAAGTATTTAAAAAGTAACTGTAATGGAGAATAGAAACAAAGTAGAACTTGAGTAAATGTATTCAGCCTGAATATAAACCACTGCTTCAAACAAAGTGCCTGTATGAACATTAATAACTGTACAAGTGCAAATTATTCCACAGGAAAAATTTGTCTGATAAATGTTTCCTTTAATAAGGACTTACTTTGACAACGTGTCTTATTTCCTGTCTGTCCAAACAGCCATTTCTGTCTCTGTCATAGACTTTAAAAGACCATTTCAACTTGTCCTCCAGTTTTCCACGAAGGACCAGGTTCACAGCTGCCACATATTCCATGAAGTCGATTTTACCATCCTGAGAAGAAGACGACAGTAAGACTCGCTGCCAAATATTAAAGCTTGTCAATAATTACTACATTCTCTAAATTAATGTTATTCTGGGAATCATTGTATTTTCAAATTTTTCTAATCAAAAACCCTGCTCCTGTAAATCACCTTATTTGTGTCAAACGAGTGAAACACATTTTCCATATAGGCAGATTCTTCTTCTGTGCTGCTGCTGTTGCCTCCAAAGATTTTCTTGAATTCATGCAAGTGCATTTTCCCGCTCGGACACTCACTGATGAACTTTCGGTAGAGCATCTGAATGCTTTGAAGCGTCACTTCCTTATCCGAGTCACTCTGCCCCTGACCCATAATTTGAACCAAAAGAAATATAAAACAATCATTTCATCCAGCGTTAACTAACCTACAGAGAAGCCACGAGGCAGCTGTGTCCGAGTGTTTTCCCACGCTGAGAACTCTGTGGAGGCTATTTCAAGTCAAGCTCCAGGACAAATCCAATAAACCTTTGAGTGACCTTCTCCAAATCCCTCGGAGAGGCCTATTTTTCTCCGACACTTGTATCTCGTTACATCTGCCGTCCGTGCCCCACGCTAACATGGAGAGAAAAACCTGCGATTAAAACACGGGGATGGTGAAATCCCGCCTGAGCAGAGTGTTTAAACACAGTCGACCTGTCAGGTGAGCGGCCACACGACCTCTGCTGGTGCTGTTCTCAAACCACCACGTTTGTTCTAAAGATCTCAGCCAAATGTCATTTTGAAATGAGAATCTTAGCTGTTGACATCTCCGTGAAGTCGGTCACTGAACAAATCTGACAGCAGTGCACGAATATTGACTAATGCACACCAACGCTCTGAGGATCAGCCTCTAACAAGTTCTGACTTAGGTGGCTCCAAGTGACAAAAATTACAGAAAAATGAATATGTAATAACAAAGTAACTCTGAAATCAACCGCAGTTCACAAATTCAGCTGAAAACTTTAATAAAAATATTCTGTACAATATCACTTCCTCTTATATATACTATTTGTAGACAACTAAAGATAATAAACACCACACACACAACTGCCTCTAAGATTATTATTTTTAAATAAACATTTGCTCGCAGTGACTTCAGTCTTGCTATTAACTGGGAACTTATTCAAACCTGAATCGATGAATATTTTCCCATAAAAAAATCCAATGAGCCCAAACAGTGTGATGGTGTCACTCTGTACTTTCCCCCAGTGAAACGACAGAAGCTGCTAAAACATAAAAATTAAATGTCCCCCAGTGCTCTGGCAGCCATGACAACAACAATAGTAACTCAGCTTGTTTGTTCTATATAGAAAGGACTTTCAAAATCACATGAACCTAAATGACATTCTGTAACACATTTAAACTCCCAAACACATTCAGATAAAGCCACTGCCCTGTGGAATAAAGACCGTCCACCTGTCCAGGAGATGTAGGACAGGTGTGGACCACTGGTGAAGTTTGTTCATATCTAGGACAAAAATTAAACAAGAACATTTGTGAATGGTATAAAACATCTTAAATCACTCGTATGGGGCAGAACTAAAACTGTGAGACTGGTTCTTGTAGGAGGCCATTAGACAAAAAAAAGACATGAGAGACAGACTGGACTGGACGGCTATGGATCCACACAAAAGGGACAAAAGGCAGTAGTAGCAGTAACTACATGACTCTGCCATGTTTCCTGTGTGGGTCAGGGCAAGCTTTGGGTTTTGTCTCCTACACTGAGCACAGAGACACCGAGGAATCAGATCTGTGATACCAGAGAACAGAGCCTGGATAAACAGGCTCAGTGAACATGGTGCTGAAGGTTTGGAGGTGGGTCAGATGAACACAGCCTGGAACTCTTCAAACCTGCAGATTCCTTCGGTTTCAGGAAAGAAGCGATGAACAAGTTCTACCAAGCTGAACTTTTTCTCTTTCAGCACATTCAGCTCTCTGAAAGTCAGTGGAAATGTGAACTGTATGTCCAGGTTGGCTTTGTCTTCAGCCCAGTCCAGAGTGAACTTCTGTGTTAAGAAAGAGTGCCACTCCCTTTGTCATCACTCTTCTGATTGGTCGAGCTCTTCCAGGTGAGGCTTCACCAAATCATTAGAACCACCTCTTAATGTAGGGCCCTCCAGTATCACTCCACACTCACCATGAGCTCAGTAATAAACACTTAGAATTATCACCTTTCTGACAGTTTCAACCTAAAAATTGATCAATTATGACCTTTTAAAAGAAGAATTTATGCCAGAGCTGCCGTGTTGCAGTCTGTTAGATTGTACAGGTGTTCCTAATGAAGTGGCCAGTGAGTGTAAAGACATCTGCGGTAAGGTCCAGTTACTGGTGAATCTGCACAGCCACGTTACTAATTCAATGAGTGTTTCACGATTTGGTGCATCATTAAATATGGGAAATCGCCTACGATGAATAAATACATTAAATAAATACAAAACCACATTTACTGTCTTCACATCCTAGTTTATTATTTCCACTTTTGTTAATTCACTGGAAAGTGAATTAATTTAACTTAATTCAAAATTGATACACAAACCGTATCACTATGGCCATGAATGTCACTGTAAGAGCTCGACCTGTTTAGCAGAACAAACGGAGCCTCATGAAGCTTCACCTCACTATTCAGGAATCCATCAGGCCAACCCCCACCAAGCTTCGAGTCAAACTCCAGGGCAGCTTCTATGCCCCAGTTGGCCGCTCAATGCCTCAAATAGTCAGTTACAACTTACGTCGGATCAGCAGAAACAGGGGGAGGGGGGCTTCAACACAGCACACACGAAGCTTCGAGTGTGAATAAGGATGGAGGGGTGACGGACAGAGATTCATCTCACATACATACTGGTACAAATGTGAGCAAAAGAAGCAGAAAGACTCCCCAGAGGGACGGGTTAAATGCAGAGGACAAATTTCACCGTAACTTGTATGTGCTCAAAGAATAAAGGTTGTTTCTGTAAATATTATTTATAAAGGGAATGGGGTGGAATTAGTGAATAAATATCGTTCTCCAGTAACACATTACTTGTTTGGAAAAATCTGATTAAAGTGCAGTTTACAAAAGTCTAAATCACAAATTAATAAAAACTTAAACCCCCATATTTCCTAAACATGTTTTTGCTTGAATCGATTTTAATTTAAAACCACCACAAATGTCTTAAAGTCACGAGTTTTCATTCCTCCGGTCTTGTATTTCTTGACAAATATAGTTTTGTTTCTATATGTAACTGCATTACCCTTTTAAATGATTTGGGGAGATACATACACTGAAAGACATTTGCATTAATTAGTCCACAGTCCATTTTTGTACGACATATTTATTTTTATTGTAGCTCAATCACGATGTAAGAGCAACATTTTATTAATCATAAAAAAGAATGCAAAGATGCAAATATAAACTTTAATGTGACAGGGTCTCACTGAGTTGCCCAGCAGATGTCGCAAATTGACCTGAATTAAATGCTTCAAAACTCTGAGTCATTTTCACTAAACCAGTTGCTTTTTATTGACTCAAGCTTCAGTTTCTTCATCATGGAAAACAAATAGACGAGGAACATAATAATTTTATTTGTCCACATATGTTGTATAACTTGAAAAATCAAATGAAAATCATTCGCAATCAATGGAATTCAGACACAAAACACCTTAACAAATATCACGTTCAGATTCAGGTTAACAATGTCATAGCTTGTTTTAAGCATCTGCGTTCGCTGCTTTTAGGAGGAATTAGACCATAATCTAATAATAAAGTTGTATTGGCAGATAAATTTCTAATATCAAATAAAACATCAACGTATATACAGTAAAAATAAAAAAAAATCCTTGATACTATAATATGAAAAAAAATTAATTTGACATGTACTGTGTACTTCAACATCTACACAAACGGCACAAGCAGTCATCTATAACTGCTGAAAGTTTTTAAAATATATAGAAAATATAAAGAAAAAATTCAAAATATAATGTAACTAAAAGTATGTCTTTAAGTACAGAAAGGTTGTATGATTTAGTGGAATTGTTACTGTTTAACTTAAACATTTGATATTCATAAAGTATTTTTATAAAAGTTGTCATTATTAAACAAACAGAAACATGAATAATAAAACAAAAGTTGGTGTAACCCAAAAAAAAAAAAAAACAAGTGCAACAGAAAGCAAATGTTACAAAACATGATCAGTTTTTTTCATTTACTGTACATAATTTTCATAGTTTGTAGCAGTGAGACAGAGACAAGAGGCAGAGATGGAAGCAGCAGAGATGAAGATGTTGAGGTTCTCCTTAGGAGTGACAAGGTTGGACAGAATAAGGAACGAGCTCATCAGAGGGACAGCGGACGTGTCCTGTGTTAGCAACAAAGTCAGAGAGGCCAGACTGAGATGGTTTGGACATGTGCAGAGGAGGGACAGTGAATATATTGGTAGAAGGATGTTGGAGATGGAGCTGCCAGGCAAGAGGGCGAGAGGACGACCGAGGAGGAGATATATGGATGTTCTAACAGAGGACATGAGGTTAGCTGGTGTCAGAGAGGAAGATGCCCAGGATAGAGTAAAGTGGAAAAGGATGATTCGCTGTGGCGATCCCTGATGGGAGAAGCCCAAAGAGAAGTAGTAGTAGTATTACAATTTAAACATTTTTTTAGCGACTAGAAAAAAAATAAAATATAAAAGCTACATAATGAAGCAACATGTCTATCACAAATATTTTCAGTTTTTCTAGTTATAATTAGTATTTCCTTCAGGTTTAGATGCTGGTTTAGTTTTTGAGTTTAAACTACAAAGTTAGTAATAATTAATCAAACAACATTCACTTAAAAACAAAACACTACAATCTTTTATTCTGAAAAAGTAAAATTATAATAAGCACAGTTTATAGATATTTGTGTTATTTTCATAACACTGAATTAGCCTCAAGAGGCCCAATTAATGTCAAGGTAACATTACAGCCAAGGTGACCATTTATAAATTGTGTTGTTCCGTTTTGAATATGATTAATTAGAACTCCAGTGGGTTTGGTCCCTGTATCATTTGGTCTTTGTCAAAGGGGACATTTGAATATGAAAAATTCTTGTAACACTGTTTTTATTGCTCGTCAGGATTGTATGTTGTTCACTTTACGTTGAAGGCGTCTTTCAACCCTTTCAGGGCTTGTTCCTTCGTGATGCTCCTCCAGGCCTCAGGAACATCTGCTGGCTTGGCCTTATATTCTTCAGCAAATCTGTCATTGTTTTGTACCAGGACATATTTCCAGTAGTCAGATGCCTCTATGGTGTAATCTGGAGGAATGTGCCAGTCTGGATAGTACTTGGTGTAGTCTCTGTAAGGATGAAACTCCCCCTGAGTTTCTGTGTTTCTGAATTTCCGGTTGCTGTACACATCGGTTGTACACAGTGAGTGTATCAGCTTCTCCGTTTTTAAAGTCCTGTATCGACTAAGACCTTGTGGTCGATGCACGGCTGCATGATGTTGCTTGTGGTCTTTGCCTCCAGCTTCACAGGGAACTTTACAAAATGGACACTGTTGTCCACAGCCAAACACGCGTTTGAACAGCTCGTCTTGTGGGCTGATTGGAAGTTGGTTCAGTGTCTCACTGATGTCTTTAGAGTCTGAGAATTCATCTTGAAGTTGTTCTTTTAAGCCATTTATTGAGATGTTGAGGCTGTTGAGAAATGGATGACACGTGCTTTGGATTTGAAACAAGATGGCATTTACAGCTTCCATTGGAATTGAAAGGTCTTTGATCAAATATTTGCGCATGTTGCTGATGAGCTTGGTGATGCTTTCTGTGTTATCTGGCAGCACAGTGCCATCTTCTCCTTTCGATGCCCATTCTGTCGCTTTTGTGATTTTGTCAACTATCACCTGCAGGTTCTTGGTTTTTAGTTTGCACAAAGTTTTGTCCTCTGACATTTTACCCAGAATGTGCTGAAATATCCAGTCCTTAACATAGACTTCGTAACTAGAAATGTACTTGAGAAAACTCTCAAAGTTTTCTTCTTGCAGTAACTCTTTCTGAATGCTGTACTGGAAGAAGGAGCGGGAACTGTACGTTGCTGAATGGGAACTTGTCAGTATTTCATCCACAATGTCGATTCCCAGAGATCTATTGATGTACTCCTCCACAGCAGGTTTGAGACAAAACTGCACAAAGTCGTTTGCTTTGCGTTGGCAGTGATCTCTCTGTTGGTATAAGTCGAGAAAGTCTGTCATGTACTGAGCTTTGTACTTCTTCACCTGGTTTTTGGGATCCCTGTCTATTAAAAACTGCCTATGCATTTGAAGGAATTCTCTTGAGGCAATGCCACACATGTGAAGTTTCAGGTCAATCTCAAACTGTGGACTGCGATGTTTGGGGGCAGATTTAAGGGATTCATCTATTTTGTCCAGAAGATCCTTTGTAAAACAGTCGTGGTAATCTCTGTTTGTTCTTGCAATATCACGTACAAAACGTGAACAAGACTCAATGACAGGGTCTGCAAAAATTCGGAGATCTCTCTGTATGTCTTTTTCCTTGAAAAAAGACCTAGAGACTTTGGTTTTTTTTTCATTTATGTGTTCACTTTTAACCTCAAATGGAGCCTTTCCAATTTCTTTCAGGTCTCCAATGCTCTGCAGCTCTTCATTGACGTTACGGTTAAAAAAATTTCTTTTCAGTTGATGCAGGACGCTTGCAGATACATCTTTTTCTTTTAGGCCCGACTCTTTTACAATGACTTCCGTCCACATCTTTTCAAATTCATCTATCAGTTCATCATTTGAGAGTGTAGAATCTTTGCAGTCACTCAGTAGCTTCATCACTTGCTTTTCAATCACTGTTCTGCATTTCCTCTGAACCTCCTCAGCCTTTCTTATGCTTTTCCTCAGATCAAGTGCACAGTCCAATTTATTGTTTGTGGAATGTTGGATTTCTTTTGCAAGACAAGTGACACAGTTTGAAAAGTCAGATTTGTATTTCTCTATCAAATGCACGTGTTTGTCTTTACTTTTGTAGTAGTCCTGAAGTTTTTTCTTCATTATTGTTTGCTGTTCTACTATTTTATCAGATACCTCAACCTTTTTTGCTTCAAAGAGATTATTAAAATCCTGAAGATCAGATTCACTGTCTGCATTTAAGATTTCCAGCTCTGCCTGTGTCTGCAAGGAGAGAATCTCTTTTCTGAACTCCCATTCCCATTGACTGAACTCTTTGCACAAGTTGTCATAGGCGTGAGCTACAAGTGTGTTTCTGAAACTAAAGATGAAGTTCTCATATTTCACTGATTTCCAGAGACTTCTGATCCATTCTAGAAACTCTGGGATCTGTGAGACTCCACCACTTGTGTCACTTTTCATTGTCTTTAAAAGTTTTTTCTTGAAATCTGCTACAGCTTCGCTGTAACCTGTGTTCACCGGTGCCATCGGTGGGGTGCCATGCCACAGTCCTGGGATGTTCCAGTTGTTTTTTTCTATGTCATAGTCCAGTATATCAGTGAATGACTTAATAGAAGATTGGTTTTCCATTTCAGCTGCAATTTGAGTCATTTCATTGAGCTGGTCTAACAGATGTTTCCTTTCAGTCATGGCCTTTGCATGAGCTGAAACTGCAGCAACATTCTGGTGAACAAAATGACAGACTGGCTTTTTACCAACTTGTTTCATTCTCAGAAATGCATGAGCTGCAATTTGTAGGACGTCTTTCATTTCCGTTGAGTTCTCCATTGCAACATTGATCATGGTGACATCACTTAAACCAATAACAAAAGTTGCTAGCTGGTTGTCATGCTCGTAACTGTCCTCTAGTTGGGCCAGAAGAGGAGACTTCAGACCCTCGGTGTCGATGAGAACTATGAAGTCACAGTTCATTTCACTTTTCATGTCCTCTCCAACTCTGAGGAAGAGCATATAAGCTCCTCTTGTGCATCTGCCGCTGCTGACAGGAAACTGCACCCCAAACATGGTGTTCAGGAGAGTTGACTTCCCTGTACTTTGAACACCCAGCACAGTCAGAACCAACAGTCTGCTCTGCCCCCCAACCTTCTTGTGAAGCTCCATCAGCACATCTGTCACCCACCTCTCTGGGATGTTGGAGGCATCTCCATCCAACAGCTCTAAAGGATATCCATCCAACAGCATTTCGGCAGCAACGCCGGGGAGACGAGAGATTTCATCAGCAGTTGTTGTTGAGCTGGTAGCGGAGAACTCGTAGATCAGTCCCATCTCTCTCATGTAATGTTCTATCCCTAAAGAGCTGTCCAGCAGAGCTTGTTCCAACTCTGCTATGAGTTTCACATCTTTTGTCATGCAGTGCTCTTTAAATTTGCTGCGTAACCCAGTCAGTTTGTTACGGGAATGTGTATCAAGCTTGAGTTTCATCCACTTCAGAAAAAAATCTCTTTTCTCTTTGTCACTGTTAGATACATGCTCTATGAAAAATGTCATGGCTTTGGATAGTTTGTATTTGCCAAGCTCCTGCTTAAGCTGTTTCATATCAGCCTGTAGCTGAGATTTATATTCTTCCAGTCCATGATCACCAGCATTTTTTAACCTACATTCTTCCTTCTCTGACTGAGATAAACTTTTCCATTTATCACCTTGCACAGGAAGTTGCTGTTTCTTATAATCTGGTATATGCCGTACCCCAATTCCTTTCACAATCTCCTCAGCTGCTTTCTTCTGTTCATCACTTGTGTGTTCATCCACAGACAGACCAAGTTCAACAGCTTTTTCAAGCATATTTTCCACATTCATTGTGGTTGTTCCATTTGTCAGTGATTTCGTAATGGTCGTGCGAAGTTTCTCTGAAAACCCTGCGACATTTACCCTTGGGTCTTTGCTTTTTATGCTGCCATTTGGTAAATCTAATTCTTTCCGCATTGCCTCCACAGACATCATAACATCCTGTCTCTCCATTCTGGCCTTGCAATTAACAACAAAAATGAGTTTGGATCTCGCATCTTCAAGAGAAGTCAGAATTTTGTTCTCATTTTCTTCAACTTTGTCCAAAAATACAAAAGTAGTTGTTGACACTTGAAAAAGAAATTTAAACTGTGTAAGTGACTGACCAATGTCTCCTCTCAGATTGGCAAAAGCAACAGGTTTTGGAAATATGTCAATATTTTCTATGCCACAGGGGAAATACCAGCATATCTCCACCAGGCCATTGGAAATGTTCCTTTCATGTTCTCCTCCTTTCATATCTCTGTGTGTGAAAATGTTGTGACTCTGTTGACCGTTGCTGAGAACATGATTTAAAAGCTGAGACTTTGACAAACTACAGTTTTTCAGCCTTACAAAGGAATAGAGGGGTATATTTGCTTGGACAATGCTGTCTTCAACAAACCCTCTTGATTCTGACAGATCTTGTGGACGCCACTCTTTGACAATGTCTCTTAGAGCCCACAGCATCAGGGTAGACTGACTGTTATTGCCATGGGGCAACAACAGTGGAACAGAAAACTGACACATCGACAACTTGACAGCCATTTCCTGTTGTAAGAAGCTGTCGGCGCAGAGAAAGAGAGCTACTATGAGGTCCAGAGAGTTGACCCCACTGTCTGCAGAGTTAAAGTCCAGCAGTTCATCATTTTCCTCCTCTTCATCTTTTGAT
Organism: Channa striata; assembly: GCA_033026295.1. Lineage (NCBI taxonomy): Eukaryota > Metazoa > Chordata > Actinopteri > Anabantiformes > Channidae > Channa > Channa striata. Next base: position 28,428,204 of record CM065171.1, read on the forward strand.
AACTGTGTACAGCTCCTGCATTCTGCATTGATTTTAAATAGTTTCCTGAGAAAGCACCATGGTATATCCTCCACCGATTCAACAGTTTCATCAGATAAGCTGTTTTTGTTGATCTCTAAGAGTGATCGAAGAGTGAGCTTGTTGGGATAAAATTTCTCCAGTCCAAGGTTGGAGAGAAAGTTGGATATTGCTGTGGGAGAAAGATAAAACACTTTTACAACATTTTTACACGGGTTGTAATCACCTAAGTGAGAACCTGTCAACAACACTAGTGGCATTACAGAGATACTTATGGGGCCTGCCTTTCTAATCAATGATAACCAATTTTTTCAAAACTTGGTTAGTAAGTGCTTCGGGTTCATATAATTTAAGAAAGTAATTTAAAATGACTAATACCTGAAGGGCGGTGCAAAGAGAGTGAAGCATAGCTGTATAGGTGTAGGAAGGGGGAGGGATGGATGGATCACATTGGATTGATTTTGTCTACTGTACATTGGAAGGGAAATTGCTGCACCACTATACACTGATCACCACCTGCTGGTTTTAATGCTGGTTCAAATGTGTTTTTTAAATAAAATATTATAAATGCAGATGCATCATTATTTCCATTTTATTTATTAAGACACAATGCATTAAAACTAACAAATATACGTAAATACAACTATTTTAGCCAAGGCTAATTTCCATCATCAGTCCCTTGGCAGGCAAAAGCCAGCTGTACAACACGACACATACAGCAGTACTGTAAAAGACAAGTAATAGTCGATTATACTACAGTACATCCACTCATATTTAAGGGAACAAAATGATTTTCTTCTACCACATCTGCACATAGTATGTCCCATTTTGCTTTACATGGGGTTTTGTTCTCCCTCTGTTCTGATACAGCTTTGCTTTACACTTTACAGTGTGCCATGCTGTGCAGAGCCTATGTTGTAAATTGTGATGGAAAAATACAGTGTTACACTTATGAATGAACTTTGTCCAGTCTTGCAGTAGTGTTTGCAGAGTGTGTAGTTTGTAGATTTAAAGTTGGACAAAATGCATATAAATGATCTGGTGAAAACACGTATTTTACCATACATTTATTATACTGTACACACACACACACACACACACACACACACACACACCTCTTTCCTTGTGAGGACACTCCTTGACGTAATGCAATCACTAGCCCCTTACCCTAACCGCCATAACAACTGAATGCCTAACCCTGACCCTAAAACCTAGTCTTGACACTCAAAAATAACTTTAGGGTCAAAAACAGTGAGGAATGTTAAAATTTCCTCACTTTACAAAAATGTCCTCACTCTGTTAAAAAAACGGAATTTGGTCCTCATGAAGTAGTATCTACAGGAACACACACACAGAAACATATAAAGTGCTCAGCGTAAATGAGTACACCCCAACAGATTTGTCAGAAAACCTTTAGTTTCCTCTTAGATATCATTTCCTATGGGACACTATACTACAAAATACTTGTAGAAATACCAATATTTCGGCTTTAAGTATCCAATATATTAGATATTAATTTCACGGTTGACATCAAATCAACTAGTGTGTTCATCTAGGAAATCTGGCTGAGCCACAACCAACCCCCCCACCACAATGACGAAAGGCTTCACACTTTAAGAAAAGCTCCATAAAGTTATAATTAAAGCAAGGAAAACTTTAACTTAAATGTAGAAGTTGTACATTTTTAGCAAATGCAAAAGCTAACAGCAGAGAAAAGTACTTAAAATGATAAAGACAACAACACAATTGGCCACTTATAACTATTCTTGCCCTTTCTTAACTATCATTCTACTCACAACTCCTCTGCATTGGAAGAATGAGGCTGAATAAACCAACAAATATGAAAACAGTACAAACCAGTTGTTGTGAAAGTCTCTAGTTGATGCATGATGCAGTCGTCTGGTTGCCCTAACTGGCAACGTGGCCTTGCCTGGTCAGGCAGATTCGGTCTTGGTGCACTTCTGGTTGTGTGGATATTCTTGTTGCAGATTGACTGAGTTTGTTTCTCTCTTAATGAGCAAAGCCTTGGGGTTTATATACTCTTTCCTAGCTTTGGTAATGCTTACTTTACACTTTCACTTACCAAATATCTACCATCACATGATCTTGATTATCAGGCAGACTCAGACTATGGCCTGTAAGTGAGGCCTGCAAGATGTTTTTCAATCCGCTCCGATCACAAGTTTATGATTTCCCAATTTTTGATTCGGTATAAATTCAGATACTTCCCGTTTTCTCCCAGCAATAAGTCCATTTAGTAATTGCGGAACTTTTCATGAGTTTTCACTTCCTTAAGCCCCCAACCTACAGAGTACACATTTTCACAAACATTAAAACTCATTTTTATCTTCGTCATAAACATTTATTTTAAAACAAACAGTACATAATAATTTCATTTTATAATTCTAAAATGCTGATCATTTGTTTTCATTGAATCGGCTACAATTATGGCCAAGTCCTAGTATGTTTAGTAGTAAAATCAGCTGTCTTTTATGGACACACTTTATGACCATCTTCTGCAGAGAGCTTAAGTCAAGTTCTCAAGGTGGTGCTGGAGGGGGGAGAGTGTGTAGTTTCACGACATCAGTCACTTTTCAGTTTTTGTTGGCTCCATCAACAAAGGCACCGGGTTGATTTGCTCCCGAGTATGAATCGAATGAAATCTGAGGCAGCACCTCTAAAGCTTAGATGTTTGTTGTTTGCCCGAAAAAAAGTGGATTGCACCCCTCAGGTTTGAAAAAAAGTCACTGCCCCAAGCGAAGGCAATTGACTTATTGTAAATAAGTGAGATTAAAATCCAGCGCGACTGACAGGTAGATTTGGTGCAGCATCAGCAATAATGTTTACAACTATATGGATACATAGTACAACTATCCTTTTTACATAAGATGTGCCCATTTAGAATTGGAAAATATGGTCAGTTTATAAAAATGTATAAATTTGATCCAGATGTCACTATGTGGAGATCAGCAGTTTGCCTCGGCGTATTACAACACTTTGCAGTCTGTAGACTCAGCACAAAAGACAGAAATGCATCCTGGATATCAGCCAGTCAGCAGTTTCCACCGGTGGTGTGAATGAAACAAACAGAAAAAGACCCATAATGACTGAGTTCACACGGACTTAATAACCGGGTTACAGTCGGCTTTCTTGGGAAAGCTCATTTCTTAAGTGTCATGTCTACAGGAAAGTTGGTTTCCAAAATCGGGTTAGGGGGTTAGGGAAACCCGGTTACCTGAGGTAGATTTCTTTTGGAGAGCGCCGTTTAGAAACCTGGTATACGGGTAACCAGGTGTGCAATTGGCTTAATCCAACTGTGCATGTTGGTAACAACAGGCTGCAGACAGTAATCTGCACACCGAGATAAAGAATGAAGAAACGGAGAGATCGTTCACGGGTTAAGGGGTGATGCTGCCTCATCCTAAAAACAAAGTTCGACTAAGGGCCGACAGAAATTTTAATTAACAAAAAGTCACTTTTCGCCGTGGATATTAAACATTCAGACTGTTGTGGATCAGCTGCATGTGTCTTTACTTTCTGTCCCTCAGCGTCAAACTTTCACACAGACACACGCAGAGAGAGAGTGAAAAGTTAGGAAGCAGCGTTTTACCCACTTATACGACTAAAATAAGTCAGAGGTGGGAGAGAAACAAGGTCATTCTTCTGCTGGATGGACAGCAGATTTCCCGTAACCCGGTTACTTAAGTGCATGTTAAGCAGAGTCAGTGTATGAAGTTCTGGAGGAAGCTTCAAAGTGGGTATTTCCAAGAGCTAATTCCCTATAACTGGTTTGTCTGAAAGTGACCTAATGAAACCTTATTTTGTTGAAAATTAACAAATACAAGGACTTTGTCTGATCATTTTAAATAAATTCTTCCGAGTGGATGCCCCTGGGAACTACAGAAGATGGGGCTAGTCGTGACTGTAACTGGATGCCAATATTGAGGCTGCATCATCAGATGCTTCAAAAACATGATCAGAAACGCCAACATCACGAGCTTACTTTGCATTCCTTTCTTCTGAGCAAAAAAAACATGTTCTTTGGTTCATCAAACCGCTGCAACTACATGAAATTTGCATTCAGTACTTAAATAGTACTACACTGACATGTCTACTCAAGTAAAAAGTAGATAAGAAAATTATTTATATTTACTTCAAATATTAAAAGTAAAAGTACTTGACTGTCTCTTTCAGAAAAATTGAAGATTGCTGCGTTATCTCTGTTGTTAAATACATTTAAATCATTCTTAGCTTTGTTGTTTAAACATTACAGGTCATTTTGATAAAATCACTGGCCATAAAACATCAACAATATCAAATGCTACTTCATCCCTCACTGTTTTCCCCATCGTGATATGGTGCAAACTTATTTTAAAAGCCTGAATATTTTTGATGTTGCTTTCATGCTAAAGTAGGCTGGCAATTACCACTTGGGTATTTTTTCATATTAAACATCTATCCAAATCATTCTTCTCCAGATTCACCACCGCCACTGCAAGTCTTTTGAGTAAAAAATATTGTGTAGGAAAGCGAAAATATATTTGGGAGCACTGGTTCTAAAGTGGTCAGCTCTATACTCTGAGCATTTTAGCTGTATTTTAAAGACCTGAGATTTGTGATTCTTGAAGATAATGATGCAGACAGTCAGTGGTAACCTCACATGCCGTGCTAAGAAAGAAGGGACTACAGGGAACTGACTGGCACATACGCTGTAAGCATAAGGCAAAACGATACTTGCCAACTGCCCGATGCTCCCTGATGGCCGACTGACGGCTTAGTGGTCCCGACACTTACAGGTGCAACAGTGCACATTAATAGCATTGACACATTCCAGAGCTGTTTATGATGAGATGATAATGTGATATAAGGAGTGTTTGTTTAAAACCAATAAGAAGTTAGCAATAAGAGCTACTAAGAATTAACTCAGTCATAAGTTGAAGATAGACGTTGTAACTCAGAATAATAAAATCACCTAATTAATGACCAACATAGACAAGAATAGATGCAAAATAGAGAAACAGGTTAGGTTAATTTGTTGGGACTGGTTAATCTGAGGGATTGTAAATTCAGCTGTGTGAGTTTTATTCGAGAGAAGGGTGAGTAACAGAAGCTGTAGCTACAGTGACATCATACAACGACATGTGAATGTATAATTGTGTATAAGTCATGAGCCAGTTTTTTTCTTTTAAGGTTTTCTTGCCCACTCTCCCCTCTTTTTTCACTCCCAAACATACAAAGGCTCAGCCGGACTCACCCACAGCCTGCTCCACATTGTCAACTGGTCTCTTTCCAGGTCTACAAAAATGCACTGGGTTTCACTTACAATCAAGCCTCAGTGAATAAAAGCCTTTTACTCCAAGTCGTTGCCAGATCCTCAGCAGTGTTGTAGGTCCTGGGTGGCAGGCAGCTGCTTGCTGTAAATCCCGTTTAACAGAGAAAGCATGAGAGAGAAGTATAAGAATTTATTCACACATGTTCATATTGAAAACCAATATGTTAACTCCTCCATGATTGATTATTAAATGACACTTGAACTACAGATTGATTTGTAACAGCCAAAGTACCAACAACTATTTATTATGAAACAAGGATCTCACATCATCTCACATCCAAAAAACTGAAAAAACATTATATTTCCCTTTGCCATTCTTTAAGTATGTCGTTAAATTTGTAAATTTTACTGCTTTCCACTTGATTATGTTAAGGTTTCCCATATTTGACACATGGAGAAAATACAAGTTCTTTTCCCTAGATATAGCTGTGACAATACAACCCCCAACCATAACTTAGAAGTAGTGTATTTCTTGGGAGCAGAATCCTACCTCTGTCTCAATATTTCTCTTCTTTTGTTTTTTTTTAGCTGAAATTTTTGGGCCATCATGGCAAAAACCCGGCATTTTAAAGAGTTAAAATTCAGAAAATGTATTATATTATATTTCTCATTACTACTGATGTAGGTTAGATTTTTTTTTCACACTTTTTACAGCCTGATGTTGAGCAGTGCATTTTATGTACCAAGGGACCCAAGTGTGGGTTTTTAATACTGCATAAATAATAATGACGCATAAAAATCAATATTGCTACAAATATGTCATGTTTTCGTTTTTGTTGAAAATAGGCCATTATGGCAAAAACCGGGCATTTAAAAAAATAATACACATTTAATATTTTTGATTAGGACTGATGTTAGAAAAAATAACTCCACGAACTTAAACAAAAATATATTAATGCCTAATAGTTTAGAGGGAATCAAGTGTGCAGCATTTGACAGGGATGCCTGAGGGTTTCCAGACGGATTTAGCATGTGGCGACTCTTTATGCACTTAATTTTAACAGGAAACCGCTGAGTAATGATCTGAGAGCACAGCTAACCATCATGAAATACATCAACACACACATGCTAAACATTCATAAAACATGCTGCAGAAACACGGGCGGCTTTGAACTCCTGCTAGCAGGTTGCAGGCATTAGCATGCTAACGTGACACCTGCTCTCACGCACACGTCACACTCGTTGGTGACTAACCTGTTTGAGACCCGTCGCTCTCTGCAGAATCACTGGAAACTGACCGGCGTCGCAGCTTCGGCCGTTTCTCTCTGTACTTGCGTTGTCTCACCTGTCGAGGTCCACGTAACGTTCCCATTCACGCAGGGATTAACGCACAGGAAGCGCGTTGTCTGTCTATACTTTATGCTGTCATCATTTTCAAGGTGTACCAATATTCGGGAGAGAGATTAGAATAACTCAACTAGCTGATGACACAGTTTTATTCCTAAAAAATAAACAAGCATTAAACCTGATAAACTCATTTTCCTTGGCATCTGGATTGAAATTGAATTTAGCAAAATGTGAAATTCTAAGTTTACATGATTCAGATGAAATTTCACTATGCAATATTCCAGTTAAAAAAAACTGTTAAATATCTTGGAATCTACATATCCAGAAATCTTAAAGAACGCCAAGAAAAGAACTTCAATCCAAAAATACAAAAAACAAAAAATATCTTAAATATGTGGCTGCAAAGAGACGTATCAATGATTGGGAGAGTCCTTTAGAGTGAGGCAGATGGTATTTCTAGATTTGTATCTCTCTCTCTGTACATCAGAACAGCTGTAAAGAAATTAATAGGACATGAATCCATTTTGTTTGGAAGAACAAAAGACGTCACCTTCAAAAAGAGATCTTGGCAGGCTCGAGGGCAGAAGGTGGCGTGGAGCTGTTGGATTTTGGTGATTTGAATTATGGCTTTAAGATAAAATGGATAAAGGAGAGTCGAAAGGCTCCAGATTCTCTTTGGTATTTCATCCCAGTGAATGTATTTGAAAAAATGGGAGGCCTTCAATTTTTGTTATTGTGTGACTACGATGTAACTAAATTGCCACAAAAAACTTGGAAAATTTCATCAGCAGACTCTAACTGCAGCAAAATTATGCTTTGTCCATAATTTTTCGCCCCATAAAACAATTATCTGGAATAATGAGTACATAACCAGAAAGAATAAATCACTGTATCTACAGAAATGGATGGACAAGAATATAATTTACCTTTCAGACATACAGAGTGAAACAGGTCAACTTCTGAGTTATGAGGAATTTCTAAAATCTCAGTTATTTCCAGTAACTTTCAAAGAATTCAAGCGGTTACTAATGCTGTCCACAGTGGAATTTTACAGCTATCAACATGTTATTATGAACATCAAACACCAAAAAAACTAGAATTCACATTTTGTATTCAGGGCATCGATATTAAAAGTAAGAGATGCACTAATAAACACATCAGAAAATATTTGTATAGTAAAAGGAAAATTTCTCCATGTGGAAAGTGTTTTTGGGGTTCTCACTTTACACATGTTCACTGGGAAAAAAGCTGGACACTACCCCACAAATTTGTTATTAATAATAAAATTAGAGAAGTACATTTTAAGATCCTACATAATATATACCCTACTAATTCTAATATATCACATTTTGTAAACATCGGTACAGCCTGTGAATTCCGTAAAAGTGAAGAAGAAGATATTAAACACCTCTTTTTTGAATGCTGTCACACCAAATTATTCTGGAGAAAGATGGAATTGTACTTTGCTAATAAAACTACTCACACGATTAAATTGGAACTTAAAGCTATTATCTTAGATTACATGAACAACAATCAGGAAATACAATACATTGTCAATTTATTCATTTTGATTGGTAAATTTCACATTCACAAATCCAAGTTCTCTAAAACCCTGCCATCATTCGAATCATTTAATATCGAAGTAGATAATTATATTAAATCTATTAGATTATTACAAAACAAAAAATCCCAGCACACAATTCGCCTCTATGAAGAAATATTTAACTAAATATATATTTTTTAATTTTGCTTATATGCTTATACATTTGAGATTTTATTTATTTAATTTATGATGCTCTATATAAGGAAATCACTTTGTAAATGGTTTTATTTTCATAATTCTTCATTTATGTATTATTTTTTTTGTATTATCTGTTTCATTTCATTGTAATTCTGTAATTTATCTGTCCTTGGTTATCTATGCTGTGACAATATGTTACATTGATATACATAAAACTATGTATGTTACACAGCTGTTAATAAAAAAAAAAAAAAAAAAAAACGCACAGGAAGCGCTCTCGCCCCGCCCCTTCCACCGAGGACGCTGCAGGTATCCCAGAATGCTTTGCAGGCCAACCAGCAGCCTTGGCGGAGATTTTAACCTAACATTAGGCTCGGTGCTAATACAAATTAATTATTCTTCTGCTATTACACCGCTTTATTAAGTTTCGATATTTTAAATACAAGAAAGTTTTAATTTACGTTCATAATATCTGGTCCGTTTATCCAAACGATTTCGACACCATGAGAATCTTGTCCAAGATGAGACGAGCGAGCGGTCATGCTACCAGGATGGAGGATCTGTGCGGAGACAGCAGACTTTTCTCAGTAAGTTGCTTCATTGTGTTTAGCATTTTTAAATATGCTGATATACATTTTGAAAGGAAAAAGCATCTTGGAGTTTAAATATAGTAGTGGTGACTGAGACACGCGTCGAGGCACTATGGAGCTACATTTCAGTTGTGTTTAATAGTAACCATCAGTGCTGAGCTCAGCTACTGCTCCAGGTGAAAATCATCCTCCCATTCTCAGACGCTGGATTGTGAAACACCTGTGTGAAGGTGATGATCAGGTAACAAAGGATTCTTTGTTGCCACCTACTGGTCCAACCAGAATCAGAATCAGAATGCTTACAAACTGTACTAATCTAAATATGAAGTTTGCAATAAATGTTACACGTAAGCAAAGGAAATACACAAGTTAAAATGAGTTTGAACACATCAGCACTATTGCAAAAAACAGCCTCAGACCAATACGTAGGTCTCTATCCACGTTCCAGCTTTTGTGCACTTGTAGCTTTACTCTTGTTTCATTTTAAGTCATTTGGTCTTGGGCTGAGAGCTTTGTAAAGCACTGAATCATTATGAAGCAAAAGTTGTGAAAAATATGAAAAATGATGACCTATACTGAACAAATAATTGGTATTACATTTAAATGGGTAACATATTTACACTTACATTTAATCATTTGGCAGATGCTTTTATCCAAAGCGACTTACAAGTGAATGACAAGGCAGCAAAACTCTAAGTCAAAGCAAATTGATACCAGTGTAATCAATTAGTTGAGTAATTAATAATTTCAGCCCTAGAGGTGACATCAGACTCTCCCGCATCTTGCTGACAGAGCTACCAACAACACAATCAGAACCTACCAATGATCCACAATGAAGCAGCATGTTTCATTTCTGATCAGCCAAAAAGGAAACGTATAACATCACTCTTCAGATCTCTGCACTGCACTTCCTGTAGCTGCCTGCATCAGGTTCCGAGCTCTGACTCTTGTCAACAGAGTAATCAAACTCAACAGCACCGCCCTACCTGAACTCCCTCATCCAGGTCTATGATCCCTCCCTCCCTCCCACTGCGCTCTGCTCTGCTGTATCACTTCACCACACACCAAAAGAACCCAAGAAGAACTCTTCAACTTATTGGTCAAGGGATAGTGGAACAAAGCACCAACTTCTGCACGTTCAGCAGCCTCACTCCCCCACAACTTTTGTATGTAGAACCATGTAAAAAGTAAAACACGTCTCCTATCTGTCCTATCTTGTACTTGCATTTCATGAAATGGAAACAGTTGCTGATTTGTATCTCACTTCTAAGTTGCTGTGGATAAAATTGACTGCCAGTGACTAAATGAAAATGTAGTGTATTTACCTTAATAGACGCACAAGCAGCAGAAGCATACAGAGCCGGGTAGCACAAAGAATCACAGAAAAACCCCCACAAAGAAATAAAATACCAAGAAACAAATGTAAGCCAGAGACAACAAATCTATTACAACTTCTTTGTTACATGTCCAGCAAATTGGAGTCCAAAAAAAGTGCATAATGAAGAACAAATGACAAAATTTCTCTGTATTAGTGCATAAATCAAAAACTGGCATTAAAACACATAGTAGCTGATTTATAATTCAGTTTATTTATTCTGCAAGGAAACAATTACTTTTCCTAATAAAAGCTCACATATTCAAAATGTAGTTTAGAAATGCAACAAAATATGAACGTAGTGGCACAACATCTGACACTAGTTATTCTGTTGGTTTGTTATTCTAAAGGAATGAAACATAAAACATCAAGATGTAACTAAAATATAATTCTCTATAGTAAATATAAGGTAATTTAAAATTCAGTTTGTTTTAATTTTAATAAAAAGATGAAATAGACAAGATAAAAACATTTTCACATTGTTGGTTTGGTAAATCTCTTATATACATATTCCATTATGAATGATGAAAAATCAAACTAATGTTGGTATCAACAAAAAAATGTATAACTCTTGCACATCAGTAAATATTAGTGCATTTTTGCATATTTTACTGTATTGTAAATGTATTTTGAAATAAAACAAAATCATTCCTTCCAATCCACACAATATAACCCCTAACAACAAAGAAAAAAACATATTTAAAAAAATATTTAGCAAATTCATTAAAAATCTAAATCTGACATCTCTCACTTACAAAACATTCTTAGTGAGTTTTGTTTAGTTTTACAGTTTGACTTAATTCTATAGCTTACTTTTATCCATTTAAAAAAAAAAGTGTATAGTTTTCATCAGCGACCTTTTAGTCTCATTTTCTTCTTAATTTTTAATATTTATAATCTTATAATGACATCAAGGCATGTTGAGGCAAAAGCTGTCGGCACCTTTGTCATGCAACCAGGTTTAAATGCACTTTATTGACCTGATTACTGTCTGTGTGTGTTTGCAGAAATTCGTAATTGATTGTTTTCATCTCCATTGGACATACAGAGTTTGTTTTAGTTTCACCTCTCTTGGACTTGAGTCAACTTTGATCTAAAAATGAGGAGGCCTTGTCCATGTAGTGATCTCTTCTTTCACTCCACCCTTCACTCTGCTGCTTGCCCCGTCTGTAACTTTTTGTCAGCATTTCACTGCTGTACCCTATAACAGAACTGAACAGTTTAAGTTATAATTGTAACTACGAAGTGATCTAAAAATCTGCTGATAATATGACTTTGACTTTAAAAAAAAGGCCAACTGATATTTTTATCATATTATTTATTCCTTTAACTTAAATGGAACAAGCTCTTGTTTAATTGTATTATGGAGAGACTCAGATCACTAGGTAAGACTGGCCTATTTTTGTGGTGGATAATGCCCTGCAATGCAGACTTTCAACTAATATATTAGTAAATATATTTATAAATAAATATTGAAAAAGCAACAACTGTAGAGTTAGAGGAGGACTGTACAACCTACTGCGCTAGAGTCGCCCCCAAGTTGAAGGCGTCTTTCAAACCGTCCAGTACTTGTTCCTTCGTGATGCTCCTCCAGGCCTCAGGAACATCCGCTGGCTTGGCCTTATATTCTTCAGCAAATCTGTCATTGTATTGTACCAGGACATATTTCCAGTAGTCAGATGCCTCCATGGTGTAATCTGGAGGAATGTGCCAGTCTGGATAGAACTTTGTGTAGTCTTTGTAAGGATGAAGCTGCCACTCAGTGTCTGTGTTTTTAAATTTCCGTTCACTGTGCACATCAGTTGTACACAGTGTTTCACACAGCTCCTGACTGTCTAAATACCTGTATGTACCAAGACCTTGTGGTCGATGCACGGCTGCATGATGTTGTTCGTGTTCTTTGCCTCCAGCTTCACAGGGAACTTTGCAAAATGGACACTGTTGTCCACAGCCAAACACACGTTTGAACAGCTCGTCTTGTGGTCTGATAGAGAGGCTGTTCAGAGTCTCAGTGATGTCCTCAGACTTCGAGAATTCCTCCTGCAGCTGTTTTTTCAACTCATCTAGTGAGGTCTTTAGGCTCTTGATAAATGGATGGCATGTGCTTTGGATTTGGAACAAGGTGGCTTTCCCAGTCTCCTCAGAAATAATGATATCTTTAGTCAAACATTTGTGGATGTTTTTGATGAACACTGTGACGCTTTCTTTGGTATCTGGCAGCAGAGTGCCATCTTCTCCTTCTGATGCTACTTTTATTGCCTGTGATACTTTCAAAATGATTGATTGCAGGTTCTTGTTTTTCAGTTTGTACCAAGTCTTGTTCTGTGACATTTTGAGCAGAACATGCTGAAATATCCAGTCTTTAACATAGATTTCATAGTTACTAATGTACTTCACAAAACTCCTGAAGTCTTCCTTTTGCAGCAGATCTTTAAGAATATTGCACTGGAAATAGGAGCGAGAGCTGTACTCTGCTGAAGAAGAACTTTTCAAAATTTCCTCCACAATGTCGATTCCCAGCAATCTGTTGATGTAGTCTTCAACAGCAGGTTTGAACCAAAACTGTACAAAAGCAGCCGCTTTGTCTGTTGATGTCATTCTAAATAAAGAAAGAAAATCTGACAAGTACTGAACCTTTGACTTCTCCAGCTGAGTTCGAGGATCGTTTTCTGCCAAGAATCTTTTGTGCATTTTCACAAACTCTCTGGAGGCAAATCCACAAATGTGAAGTTTCAGATCAAACTCAAACTTGTTGTTCCAGTGCTTTCTGTGTTTCCTAAAGGATTCATCTACTTTGTCTAGAAGATCCTTTGTGAAACACTCATGATAATCTGTGTTGGTCTTTGCTACATCAACCACGTATCGTCTGCAAGATTCAATGGTGTCATTGGCTATGTCCTGCAAATCCTTTTTCTTAAAAAAAATGGTATATATCCCTTTTATATGCTCAGTTTTGGCCTCAAACCCTCTCTCACCAATTTCCTCAAGGTCTCCAATGTTCTCAAAGAAGTCATTGACCTTACGATTCCCGAAACTTCTTCTCATCTGGTTGATGATGTTTTCACATATGTCTTGTTCTTTTAAACCCGTCACATTTTCAGTTTCTTTAGTCCACATCTTTTCAAACCTCTTTCTCAGCTCTTCATCAGACAGTGTCAATTCTTTGCAGTCACCTGCAAGTTTCATCACCTGCTCTTCAATCACTGTTCTGTATTTCCTCATTTTGTCCTGAAGCTCTTTGGAAAATTTTCTCAAGTGAAGGGTTTGATCCACTTTATTGTTTACGGATTGTCTCATTTCATTTGCGAGACAAGTGATGCTTTTGTTAAAGCCAGTTTTGTATTTATCTATCAATTGCACATGTCTGATGTTGCTTTTGTAGTAGTTCTCAAGATTCTGCTCCATTGATGTTTCTTGGTCTTTTACTTTCTCTAAACCTTCTGATTTCTTTAAATCAACCAACTTATTTAAATGTTGGATCTCAGATTCTGCATCAGCATTGTAGATTTCTAACTCTGCTGCTTTCTGCCAGTAAAATATTTCTTTTCTGAACTCCCATTCCCACTGACTGAACTCTTTGCACAAGTTGTCGTAAGCATTGGCCACAAGCGTGTTTCTGAAACTAAAGATGAAGTTCTCATATTTCACTGCTTTCCAGAGACTTCTGATCCATTCTAGAAACTCTGGGATCTGTGACATTTCATTGTTTCTGTCTCCTTTTATTGTCTCCAAGAGGTTTTTCTTAAAATCTGCTACAGCTTTACTGTAACCTGTGTTCACTGGTGCCATCGGTGGGGTTCCATGCCACAGTCCTGGGATGTTCCAGTTGTTTTTTTCTATGTCATAGTCCAATATATCTGTAAATGCTTCAATATGAGGCATATTTTCCATTTCAGCTGCAATTTGAGTCATTTCATTGAGATCATCTATAAATTTTCGTCTTTCAATCATGGTCCTTGCATGAGCTGAAACTGCAGCGACATTCTGATGAACAAAATGACAAACTGGCTTTTTACCAATTTCCTTCATCCTCAGAAATGCATGAGCTGCAATTTGTAGGACGTCTTTCATTTCCGTTGAGTTCTCCATTGCAACATTGATCATGGTGACATCACTTAAACCAATAACAAACGTTGCCAGCTGGTTGTCATGCTCGTAACTGTCCTCTAGTTGGGCCAGAAGAGGAGACTTCAGACCCTCTGTGTCAATGAGAACTATGAAGTCACAGTTCATTTCACTTTTCATGTCCTCTCCAACTCTGAGGAAGAGCATATAAGCTCCTCTTGTGCATCTGCCGCTGCTGACAGGAAACTGCACCCCAAACATGGTGTTCAGGAGAGTTGACTTCCCTGTACTTTGAACACCCAGCACAGTCAGTACCAACAGTCTGCTCTGCCCCCCAACCTTCTTGTGAAGCTCCATCAGCACATCTGTCACCCACCTCTCTGGGATGTTGGAGGCATCTCCATCCAACAGCTCTAAAGGATATCCATCCAACAGCATTTCAGCAGCAACGCCGGGGAGACGAGAGATTTCATCAGCAGTTGTTGTTGAGCTGGTAGCGGAGAACTCGTAGATCAGTCCCATCTCTCTCATGTAATGTTCGATCCCTAAAGAGCTGTCCAGCAGAGCTTGTTCCAACTCTGCTATGAGTTTCACATCTTTTTTATTTTTGGTGCACTGGTCTTTCAGTTGATTACGCAGTAAAGGTAGTTGACTGTCAGACTGCAAATGTGCATTAAGCTTAAGTTTCATCCATTTAAGGAAAAAGTCTCTTTTCTCTTTGTCACTTTTGCATAAGTGTTCAAGAAAACACTTCATAGCTGTGGTCGGTTTGTATTTGCTTTGTTCATCCCTGATTTTTTGTTTTTCAGTTTGTAGATGACATTTATATTCTTCTAGACCTTTGTCAACAAACTTTTTCAATCTACATTCTTCTATTTCCAGCTGGGATAAACTTTTCCAGTTATCACCTTGTAAAGGAAGCTGTTGATTTTTGTAATCTACAATTTTCCGCACCCGAATTCCATTTATTGTTTCCTCAACTTCTTTCTTCTGGTCGTAACTTGTAGTTTCATCCACAGACAGACCAA
Organism: Channa striata; assembly: GCA_033026295.1. Taxonomy (NCBI): domain Eukaryota; kingdom Metazoa; phylum Chordata; class Actinopteri; order Anabantiformes; family Channidae; genus Channa; species Channa striata. Next base: position 28,443,640 of record CM065171.1, read on the forward strand.
GTTCAACAGCCTTGTTAACCATGTTTTCAATGCTAATTGTGTTTTTTCCATTTGTCAGTGTTTCTCTGATGGATCCACAAAGATTCTCTGAAAACTCTGCAACATTTTGCTTAATCTTTTTGGATTTTAACCTGGTCTTTGGTAAATTCATTTTGTCCACCACTGTCTTAACAGACATCATATCCTCTTTGGCATTTCCTTTCTCACGATTAACAACCAAAAAGAGTTTAGATCTCACATCTTGAAGTGAAGTCAGAATGTCAAGCTCTTCTCCTTCAACTTTGTCCAGGAACACAAAGGTAGCAGTCGACACTTCAAAAAGAAACTTGAATTGTGCAAGCGACTCACATATATCTCCTCTCAGGTTGGCAAAGGCAAGTGCTTCTGGAAAAATGTCCTGATTTTTGGTAACACTAGGAAGGTACCAGCAAACTTCTACCAATCCATTGGCTATTTTCTTTGTGGTTGCTCCTCCTTTCATTTCTTTATTTATGAAGATACTATTGTTGTATTGGCCATTAATGAGAACATGATTTAAAACCTGAGACTTTGATAAACTGCAGTTTTTCAGTCTCACAAAAGAATAGAACGGTATATTTGCTTGGACAATGCTGTTTTCAACAAACCCTCTTGATTCAGACAAATCTTGTGGACACCACTCTTTGACAATGTCTCTTAGAGCCCACAGCATCAGGGTACACTGACTGTTATTGCCATGGGGCAACAGCAGGGGGACAGAGAACTGACACACTGACAACTTGACGGCCATTTCCTGTTGTAAGAAGCTGTCAGCACAGAGGAAGAGAGCTACTATGAGGTCAACGGGATTAACCTCATTCTCTGTGGAGTCAGAGTCAGAGTCACTCAGATCATTTTCTTCATCATAATCAGAGTCACTCAGATCATTTTCATCATTCTCATCATTGTTGGGTAATTGTGTACATTCCCTGCAGTCAGCATTGATTTTAAATAGTCTCCTGAGAAAGCACCACGGTATATCCACCACTGATTTAGCATCTCCATCATTCAAACTGTTTTTGTTTGTCTCCAAGAGAGACTGAAGGGTGAGTTTGTTGGGATAAAATTTATCCAGTCCAAGTTTGGAGAGACAGTTCATTAGATCTATGAAAGAGAAAAAAAATGATCAGTTCTGTTTGAATTCATGTTTGTCACTGTGTATGTGTGTATGGACCATGTAGAAAAGGTTAATAACCAATCAATTTTTGTTCTTAGTCTTCTATGTGAGGGATCCTTGCTTTATTATATGTTCTTACAGCAGTAAAAACAGGCCAAATGTTTGATAAAGGCAATTTAGTTATTGAAAAATTCTTGTCAGTATCCTTCCATAATCTGCTTGTGACCTTGTGAACATAATGTACCTTAAAAGTGTCATTGTCAAACTGCCCTATATACATGTAGGCCTAATCTTTGTTTCAAAATTTCTTGATGACAGTTTCTTTTCAATTTCTTGATCAATTAAACAGATGAAAATTGTATAATTTTAGGTTATAAAAATGATATTATTTACAAACATAAATTACAGGTTTTGGGAAATAATAGAATATTAGAATTTTGTCTTATTAAAAGGGTTTCTGTGGATTCCTTAGAAACTCTCAAAAAGGCTTAAGTACGATTTTCACCAGTCCAAAAAATACGTTTGATTATTTTAATTTCAAATTGTCACTTTAATTTAATTGCATTCTTATGTATTTGTTAAATGTTTACTCTTGATACAGTCATGCGTCTCTTATGATGCTTTTCATAGAAAACCTATAAGGAGTGCTCCACCCTAAACCCAACAATGGAAAGACGGTGTCAGTGTGCGTTTAGTAGGTATTTACATTATTTCACTTGTTAACAGCTAATGCAAAAATAAAAACATTACATCAGGGCTCTATGTTACAGGTTTTGTTGCTGCTCTTTTTCAACACCTGTCACGGACTGTGTGATTGCTATAAATTATTTGGGCTTGTCTAGGTTTTTTATTAGCAAAGTGTAGACTAAAACTGTCAGCTGGCGGTTAATGTGGAATTATACTTCTCTGATTAAAACTATGAATATTTTGAGGTATAACAGGTCATTTCAAAGGCCAAATGCTAAATTGTGAAACTGCACTTCCTAAACAGGTTTCATTAACCAAATAGATCGTGTCTCGTATGACGTATGTTATGCTATCAAACCCAGACTTTTCTTACTTTCCTTTGGTGAAACAAAAATTCTCAAATTAAAATACACATCTCAGCAGTACAGCATTTTATAAGAAGAAATCTGAAAAACAAAATGAAAACTTTAAACACATTAAGACAAGTATGAACTAGGGTTGTCACTTTTTATTTGAATCTTTGTTTGAAAGTAGAAAAAAAACAACTGGAATTTTAATGTTGGGTTCGAATGCAAAAATATCTAAGCACAAGGCCGTCTGATGTTATTTGCCACGTCAGACGACAAATAGGATTTTCTATTGACCTCTCAGTAAATTACTAACATAATATTTGCCAGGACAAAACGGGAGACGCTAGCAAAGCTGTGCTGATCAGACAATAACTCCGCAGAATCTCAGAAGCATGTGGCAGCATTTTGGGTTCTACACAGTAGATGACAATGATCAATAACAACACGGCTGTTTGCCGGCTCTGCAAAAAAAAGATGCTCAACTACGACAAAAAAGTTGAGTTTATGTTTCTTATATAATATAGCAAAAATTGTGGTAGTTACTGGCGCCACCCCGAGTTGCCGCCTGTTGCAGCAGTGCAAGATTATGTGTTAACCTTTATTTTTCAACTCTTTGTGTGTATGAAAGTGTGAATTTGACAGCTACACTATGGACATCATGTCGCCAAGTTTTTTTGGACTCTGTTTTCTTCTGTGTCTGGGAATTTTACACATGGCCATCATCCCATTCTTTACACCAGGAAAAGTCAGTGTTTCTGATAATGTAATAGGAAGACAAAGTACGGCAGATGCATTTTTTTTGCATGTTGAAAGTGCTGATCTCATACTCTATGGTAGAATTTCCATGATAAAAGGTTTAAAGGTGAGATAGAACGGTAAAATCAAAAGTATTCAAAAATGACCAGACATACTATAGACTTCCATGCGTTAATAATAATTTATGCCCCTTGTCCCTGAATTACAAGAAAATCATATCCTATCTTCATCTGTAAAATCCTCACAAATCATGGGTTCACTTATTGGCACTTTATGTTACTACAAGCAAAATGTGCTTGAAAATGGAAAAAAGACGGTGTGAACATTTTGGTGATTTAAACTTTATGCAGGATGCACCTAAACCTATCCATAAGTTTCAGAAATGTCCAGTGGTCTTAGTGTAAAACTGTATTGTAAAACTACCTGCAGGCTGTTGTTCATTTGCAGCCATCATAGACAAGTTCCGACTTTTCTCTTCATTCATCTTTACTTCATAACCTAGAAACACAAGTATACATATGGAACATATATGAGTGTCACTTCCTCCAATAATCACACACACACACACACACACCTGGGACTGTGCAATATATTGAATAATATTTTATCATAAGTAGATAAACTTGCATCTTGGATTGTGAAATATATTAACACTACCTAAGTGCAAAAATAGTCTCATTAACTTTTTTTAAGCTTATGACATTGACAGCTTGAGGCAAAATATTAACATGTACAATAAGATGAATGGTTACATTGTCAGAACTTAGCTCTAACCCCAAGCAGTCCTGGATCATGCTGGTGTGATCAAATCACATGGCTGGTTTAATGGTAATCATTTTTGAAATACATTTTTATTAAGGTAAAGAGAAAAAAACATCACTTTTACTTCACTACATTTCCGAGCAAATATCTTTACTTTACTTTTCTTCTTCTTTTGCTCCACTACCTTTATAATCCAGGTTGCGTTATGCATCACAGTCATATGACTTTACATATTTCATAATAAACATTTTTTTTTTATGAAAATGAGGCACAAGTGACACATGAATCGTTTCATTAAACCAGGCACAGGGAGGTTCAGGGACAGTTCCTCCTTCCATGGTCTTATTAAAGGCTTATTTAGATTTAAATTTAGTCATTTGGCTGACACTTTTATCCAAAGCGACTTAATAATTTGGATAGTAATTTGGTACACACACATACTTAACCAGTCGTCCTGTGGTCTGTGGACGACTGTCTTACCAACTCTATTGATCCTGTTCTTCTTTCTCTATTATATTAGCCCAGGGTGAAATAGTAAAAAAGCTTATATATGTTTTTATCAATATCAGGATGTTAATAGTCTTAATTGCACTAATTTCAAAAATTACTCAGTACTAATTCAATAGTTATGTGCAGCTCCTTTTATATTAGGAAACCTTTATGCCTCACTGCAAGTCTGTTTTTGAACAGGCATGCAAAACTTACTTGAGATCCGGTCTGTCATCTGCAAATACCCGCCCAGGGCAACTCCTAAACCCAACCATGATCACCAATTTTGTTATCCTTATAAATGAAAATTATGCTTATATATGTTTTCATCAATATCAGAACTTGTACACGCTATTGACACTAAATGACAGGAAAGGCTAATGGCTTGTTTTACACATTGTTTAACCTGCCATGTATATATCTCATCATCTAAATCTTAATCTACCCTTGCTGCCCTCACAATGTGTAGCTAAGCAAAACTACACAGGTAGACAATGAAAGCAGCCACCACATATAAAAGGCAGGTTATTCTGTGAGTTCTCTGTTTCTATGGCAAAACTGAAATACAGCAAGAAAGAAAAACACTTCAATACACATTCTTAAAACATCTGGAAAAATTTAACTTCCAAATTATCTTTACATTTACAGACTTCACCAAACAGGAATAATCAACACTACTTACAATCAAATCTTATCCAAGGCTCAATAAGACAATTGCTTTGATGCACAGGACAACATGTGCTCACTGCAAGGCACCACAGGTAAGTAACAGGCTACTTCCTGTTTCTCGAAATTAAACGAGACTTCAGTTGTAAAAGGTTGTAAATACCCACAATAAAACACTGCCAACCTCTTTTGTTGAAGTCAATTCTCAGAATTCCCGGGTTAAATTTTTCTTCCTTGTAGTTACCAGGAATCTTTTTAGTGCCCTGCCAGACGGATTGATAAAACAAGCTTTAAGGTTTACACCAAACTATCATTTGCCGTGAAGTGAAACTAACCATAAAGATTTTACCAAACATGGTGAATGTTTGTGAAATTGTTGGTTCCTTTTCACACACTGCTTAAAGATACAGTGCCATTATGCTGATTCAGTGATTTTAACTGTTGTATACAGTAGCTCATGTAGGGCACTGATCCTTTCTCAGTTTGGAAACACAAAATGCGTACTGAAGCTGCTGCCTAATGGCAACCATATGTATTTAATTATTCTACTTTAGTTTTTTCTGCGACATGTTCAAGAAAAAAACTCTGATGCAGAAAGAGATGGAGCTGATCCACTTCACACCCTTACAGAGCAGAGCCTCCTCTGCTGTGGTATATATCAACTTATTGGTCATAGTCATGGTTGTAGCTGGAAATGCTCGTAATGCTGTGTGTCCTCTAGCGCGTCCTCTAGCACACTTTTAACAGGCACTTTACTTATTCTTGCTAACCAGTCACGAGGGTGCCAACTTTCCATCTTAGCTACTCTTACATTAACCTCTGTTATTATTGGGGCTTGGAACCACAGTCTCTGACGGTGGGGATGAAGACATCTACCTCTCATCTGACCTTTCTCATCTGAGAAAACTAAACTGAAGTACACAGCAAAACACACAATAATTTAAATTATATTATGGACCAAGTGAGTCTCTAATCTGTGTTATGTTTCATGTTACACTGTTTAATACCAACATCATTCTCTATCAAAAGCTGACCAGCTCAATCTAAGACGTTGTAGTTCATATGAAATCAAACTTAACAATGTCTATTTGAGGAGGCTCCTTCGCTGTAGTACTTGTACGTAAGTCAGTTTTTCCATTCAACGAACTTAAAGGATAACATTTATTGATGAACATGTCCACAGTCATTGAACATTGAATCTTTTTAATCATGTTTGGTTAGTTTCAGCCAGCAGTCTGGATTAGGTTGTGTGTTTTTGCCGTAGACCTTTGTTGTTGTCCAAAAACAATATAAAATGCATCAGCCAGACACACCACTCAACTGGAAATCATCAATATATTAGGCTCCAAATGTCAGAGGTGTCAGAAGAAACCCTCCGGAGGCCTGACCTAAGGCCGGACAGGAGATCGGACTGGAGGCCAGCGGCAGCTGAAGCCCTCTGGGGGCCTGACAGTAGGGCGGCGAAAGCGGCTAAGGTCCTCCAGGAGCCAGACAGAAGGCTGAGCCCTCCAGAGGTTGAGCTGGAGGCTCCAGTATAATCAAAACATCTTAGCATAAGAGGCAGGGGGCAGAGCAGGCGGCCGTTGCTGACACAAGAAGCCCTCTGGGGCTGGACTGGTGGGCACGGATCTGCTATAGGTTGATGGTGGGAGCTGTCCGGGGGTCAAGCTGCCTCGGGAAGTCCACAACAGGCATTTTTTTGACTGATTCATAAACCAGGACAGCTAGATTGATGGTCAGTTCTTGTGCTGGCAATAACAAAACACTAGCTCCCCGAGTGGCAGATGAGGGAGCAAAGGCTATGCCATCCAACTCATGGTCAGAAGGACTGTCAGCTGGCCCAGGAAGAGGAACTGCTGGGCTGTTCGTCAGCTGGGGAGACAGGATCAGAACCAGGTGCGAGGCCGATGAAGTGGACGGCCCCCTCTGAGACAGGATTAGAACCAGGTACAGGGCCAATGCAGTGGACAGCCCCCTTGGAAAAAGGATCAGAACCAAGTGCTGGGCGAGTGCAGTCGATGCCCCCCTCGGAAACAGGATCAGATCCAGGTATGGCGTTGGTGCTGTCAATGACAATGACAGTTCAGACAAGGCACACAGCTGAACTTGAGGGTTGAGTGGGAGCAGAGGCCAGGACAGGAACGGGAGCGGGAGCTTGCCTAGAGGCATACAGGCCAGGAACACAGCCGTCAGCTGACCCAGAAACAGGAAGAGGAATGAGTTAGGAAGAGTCGGAGTATTGCTCTTGTGGTTTTATGTTCATTATAGGTTCTGAAGGTGGCACAGCTTCAGGTGTGCTGTCAGAAGGGGGGTCAGTGTTCGGAGTTTGAGGGCTAGGAGACCCAATGTGGCAGGGCTTTTGGCGTCTAGCTGGTCGTGTCCTGTGTCTGACAGAGATGTGGGGCTGTGGGCCGGGAACAATTTGAGCAGGAGCGGGCTAAGGAGTTGAGTAGGCCAGAGCAGGGGCTTGAGCAGGTGTAGGAGTTGGTGGTGGGGTCACACTGATGCTGGGTAGAGGGGCAGAACCTGACTGATTTCTGGCAGACTTGAGCACAGCAGGAATCAAATTGTCAGATGACCTCGATGGAGATGGATAGGAGCGGGACAAGCAGAAGTAGGACAAGGGACAGGAACAGGACCAGGCAAGACATTGTGCTGACCTAGGGGCAGGAGCAGAACCAAGGACAACCCAGGATCCGGTGGGCAGATTGACTGGCTCAGAAGAAGGTGGGGCTGTGGATGACCCGGGAACAGGCTCAGGAACAAGTGTGCATGTGGTCTGAGACTTAGTCTGAGGCTTGGAGTTTCTGTGCCCGAGGTCTTTGAAATAACACCATCAAAATACCATGATCCACTGTGTCAAAAGCAGCAGTTAGATCCAATAGTGTCAAGACCACATAGACCCCAGCATCTGTAGCTAGAAGGATGTCATTAAAAACCCTCAGCAATGTTGACTCTGTGCTATGAAGAGTTTTAAAACAAGACTGGAAAACCACAAGAGTTCAGTCTTCGTCTAAGATTCTTCAGTAGTACATATACAATTTTTCCAGAATTTTTTATAGAAAAGCAAATTTGGAAATGGGCCTAAAATTAGACAAGACGCTGGGATTCAGGCCTGGCTTTTTAATTAGTGGCTGCACTGTAGCATGTTTGCAGTTCTTTGGAAAGACACCAGAGGCAAGGCTGCTGTTAATAACAGCAAGAACAAAAGGTCCTATAGTAGTGATACTACTACTTCTCTTTGGGCTTTTCCCATTAGGGGTCGCCACAGCGAATCATCCGTTTCCACCTCACTCTCTCCTGGGCATCTTCTACTCTGACACCTGCTAACCTCATGTCCTCTGTTAAGACATCCATATATTGCCTCTTTGGTCGTCCTCTCGCCCTCTTGCCTGCCAGCTCCATCTCCAACATCCTTCTACCAATATATTCACTGTCCCTCCTCTGCACATGTCCAAACCATCTCAGTCTGGCCTCTCTGACTTTGTTGCTAACACAGGCAACGTGCGCTGTCCCTTTGATGACCATCCTTGTCACTCCTAAGGAGAACCTCAACATCTTCATCTCTGCTGCTTCCAATCTCTGCCTCTTGTCTCTTTCTCACTGCTACTGTCTCTAACCCATACAGCAGAGCTGGTCTCACCACTGTCCTGTACACCTTTCCTTTGAGTCTTGCTAACACTCTTCTGTCACACAACACTCCTCACACTTTCCTCCACACACTCCAACCCGCCTGCACTCGCCTCTTCACCTCTTTTCCACACTCCCCGTCACACTGGGCTGTTGACCCCAAGTACTTAAACTCCTGCACCTTCTTCACCTCAGCCCCCTGTAACCTCACGCTTCTACTTTGCTCCCTCTCGTTTACACACATGTATTCTGTCTTACTACGACTGACTTTCATACCTCTTCTTTCCAGAGCAAACCTCCACCTCTCCAGCTGTTCCTCCACCTGCTCTCTACTCTCACTGCAAATCACAATGTCATCTGCAAACATCATTGTCCAGGGAGATTTCTGTCTGACCTCATCTGTCAACCTGTCCATTAGCATAGCAAACAAGAAGGGACTCAAAGCCGATCCTTGGTGTAGTCCCACCTCCACCTTGAACTCCTCTGTCTGACCTACGGCACATCTCACCACCGTCACGCTCATCTCATACATGTCCTGAACTACTCTGATGTACTTCTCTGCCACTCCCGACATCCTCATACAGTACCACAGCTCCTCCCTCGGCACCCTGTCATACGCCTTCTCTAAATCCACAAAGACACAATGCAGCTCCTTCTGACCATCTCTGTACTTTTACATCAACAATCTCAAAGCCAAAATGGCATCAGTGGTGCTCTTACGGGGCATGAAACCATACTGCTGCTCACAAATCTCCACCTCCTTCCTAAGCCTGGCTTCCACTACTCTTTCCCACAGCTTCATTGTGTGGCTCATCAGCTTTATCCCTCTGTAGTTGCTACAGTTCTGCGTGTCACCCTTGTTCTTAAAGATCGGCACCAGAACGCTTCTTCTCCATTCCTCAGGCATCTTCTCACTCTCTAAAATCCTGTTAAACAGACCTGTCAGAAACTTCACTGCTGTCTCTCCTAGACACTTCCAAACCTCCACAGGTACATCATCGGGACCAACAGGCTTTCTGCTCTTCATCCTTTTCAGAGCCTTCCTCACCTCATTCTTTCTAATCTCTGCTATTTCCTGCTCCACAACATCTCACATCTTCCTCCCTTCTTTCCCTGTCATTTTCCTCATTCATCAGCTCCTCAAAATACTCCTTCCATCTTCTCTGCACACTCTGCACCACCTTTCCATCTCTGGCTGGCTATCCTGTACAAGTCCTTCTCTCCTTCCTTCATGTCTAACCTGTCATACAGTTCATCATAAGCTTTCTGTTTGGCCTTTGCCACCTCCCTCTTCACTCTGCGCTGCACTTCCTTGTACTCCTGTCTACTTTCCTCAGTCCTTTCTACATCCCACTTCCTTTTAGCTAACCTCTTCCTCTGGATGCAGTCCTGTACTTCCTCATTCCACCACCAAGTGTCTTTATCATCTTTCTTCTTACCAGATGACACACCAAGCACCTTCCTAGCTGTTTCCCTAATTACCTCTGCTGTAGTTTCCCAGTCATCTGGAAGCTCTTCCTGACCACCCAAAGTCTGTCTCAACTTCTGCCTGAATTCCTTACAAGTTTCTTCATTCTTTAGCTTCCACCACTTGGTCTTCTTTTCTGCCTTTCCTCTCTTCTTCTTTCTGACCACCAGAGTCATCTTACACACCACCATGCGGTGCTGTCTGGCTACACTCTCTCCTACCACCACTTTACAGTCACTAACCTCTCTCAAATGACCTCGTCTACATAGGATGTAGTCCACCTGTGTACTCCTACCTCCACTCTTGTATGTCACTCTATGTTCCTCTCTCTTCTGGAAGTAAGTGTTAACTACAGCCATTTCCATCCTCTTAGCAAAGTCCACTACCATCTGTCCTTCTGGATTCCTTTCCTTAACACCAAACCTGCCCATCACCTCCTCATCACATCTGTTCTCCTCACCAACATGCCCATTGAGGTCTGCTCCAACAACTACTCTCTCTCCTCTGGGGATACTCTCTACAACCTCATCAAACTCACTCCAGAATCTCTCCTTCTATTCTAACTCACAGCCAACTTGTGGAGCATACCCACTGACTACATTCACCATCACCCCTTCGATTTCTAGCTTTAGGCTCATCATCCTGTCTGAGACTCTTTTCACCTCTAGAACATTGTTCACAAACTCCCCCTTCAGGATCACTCCTACTCCGTTTCTCTTCCTATCCACACCATGGTAGAACAGTTTGTATCCTCCTCCAATACTACGTGCTTTGCTGCCCTTCCACCTCGTCTCCTGCACACACAGTACATCTACCTTCCCTCTCTCCATCATGTCTGCCAGCTCTCTACCTTTCCCTGTCATTGTGCCAACGTTAAGAGTCCCTACTCTCAGATCTAAGCTCCTGCCTTTCCTCTTCTCTCTCTGACCACGAAACCTTCTGCCTCCTTTCCTTCTTTGACCAACAGTAGTCCAATTCCAACCGGCACCCTGTAGGTTAACAGCACCGGTGGCGGTCGTTGTTAACCCGGGCCTCGACTGATCCGGTATGAAAGTGGTATGGATGACTTGCATGGTTGTTCTTGTCCTAGAGTAGTGATAACCTCTTTAAAAAAATGAGGTGGAAGAGCATTTTGGGGGAACTTGAGGACTTAAGATGTTTAATAATCTCATACAAAAATGGTCAAAATCTTTGAAAAGTTACAGGGCAAAACACAGAAACTGATGGTTCAGAAGCAGGTGGTGAAATGAGGACAACAAGTTTCTACACAAGCAGTCTTTGGCGCATTAAGAACAACATCTATAGTGTTAAACAGAACACGAGGCTTGTGGCAGTTTGACATGATGATATTGGACAGGTGTTCCCATTTTGCCTCTTTTACAACAAAAACAATGCCAGCAGTCCTTCGAAATTTGACATGACACTTGGAGCTCATCCTTTTTCCACTTTTGCTCAGCGTTTCAGCCCTCACACCTGACAGCACGAGTTGTGTGATTTAGCCAGGGCTCAGTCTTAGATAGGGTAATACTATGGTGTCTCCTTATTAAGATACATCTAGATAGAGAACCATGATAGTATCTTGCTCCCAGCTATTTCATCCAAATAGAGGAAATTCTACAATCAGACACAGAGTTTTAAGAAAAGCATGTTGTTTTTTTGTTTGTTAAGATGATGTTACAATGAATTATGTGAGAGTCTTATTTCCCTTACTATTTAAACTTATACTTTATACTTACAGTCATCTACGTAATTATTAAGAAGGACCATCTTATGCCAAGATTATACATATTAGATTAGATTAGATTCAACTTTATTGTCATTACACATGTACAGGAACAAGGCAACGAAATGCAGTTTATGTCTAACCAGAGGTGCAATAAGCAGCAAGTGCAGGATACAGGTTAGAAGTTAACTCTAGAAAATATGTACACGAAAAGATATGGATCATATTTACAGATGCTATGAGCATACTATACAGGTTGTTGTTACCTGGAGCAGAAAATTACAGATGGATAAGGCTATATAGTGGTTGCTATATTAATCAGTAATATACAAGTAGAAGTGAATAAAATATGCAGTTTGCTATTTACTATTGTCAAGAATTTACAGACAATTGGGTTTAACAGACATGTTTGTTTACAAGTGAGTATATATAGGACTTTGGAACGTTATGATGTAGATGATGATAATGTCCTCTTACTGATTAACTTTAAATTACTGGCCAAATCTTTTATCAGTTTTCTTTCCATGAGTGTCCTTTCTTGACCACACTTGGTGCTTATCTGTGGTTATTTAGAAAGGTGGAACGGAACATATTTTTAGTGTATTATTTCCAATGATAAGCTAGGAAAAAAAGTTTTAGTATAAGGCAATATAATGATCACAATCACCATTGTAAATGTGATAGAATTATTAACAATGTTACAAAACAATTTTGCAATGTTGCTTTATTAATGACTCCACTGTAGGGTTAGACAGAATTGTCCTTTGCCTACATTTGCTTACACGTGCATGATTTTCAACCACTGACGCACAGCGAGGTGTTATCTGGAGATTATAAAAACCTTTTTGATAAAGGTGCCTTTTTGTTCTTGTTGTCAGTGTCATAAAATGTAGGTTAATCAAGTAACAGATAAATAAGACAAAAGTCCAGCTTCATATCAAAGGTAGGACTGTCAGAACAATGATCATGCATATTATTCAAAGAATACCTTATATGATTAACTGTCCCCAACAGCCTGGAAGCCAGTAATGGAAAAACATCATACTCACTGGGAAGATATGGCAAGGAAATCGCTAGCCGCTGCTTAACCTACATTGTCCCACTGTCAACACAGTCTTTATCACAGTTGGCCTAGCCACCTCTCTTAACATTGGCTGACATCAATTCATTAACATTGAACAAGTAAACAGATTTACAATATCTAGAAAAAAGAAATTACTACAAAAAAAAGTATATCTTTCATTTAAATTTCATGCCACTTTATTTGGTAAAGCTGTTCAGTCTAATACAATCCAAAGCTACTCTGACATGAATTTAACTTTCAGGATGTCATAATTTTTTTTTAAGTTAAAACTCTCATAAAGGTGATAATTCTACTTTACATTTATTAATGAGGTGATAGTGGATGGTGGAGTGCAATCTAGCCACAGGGGTTGCAAGCCAGTAACTTCGGTGCCGGTCCCAAGCCCGGATAAATGGAGAGGGTTGTGTCAGGAAGGGCATCCGGTGTAAAAATTGCCAAGTACAACCATGCGAGTCATCCATACCACTTTCATAGCAGATCGGTCGAGGCCCGGGTTAACAACGACTGCCACCGGTGCTGTTAACCTAAAGGGTGCTGGTGGAAATTGAACTACTGTTGATCGAAGAAGGAAAGGAGGCAGAAGGTTTCGTGGTCAGAGAGAGAAGAGGAAAGGCAGGAACTTAGATCTGAGAGTAGGGACTCTTAACGTTGGCACAATGACAGGGAAAGGTAGAGAGCTGGCAGACATGATGGAGAGAAGGAAGGTAGATGTACTGTGTGTGCAGGAGACGAGGTGGAAGGGCAGCAAAGCACGTAGTATTGGAGGAGGATACAAACTGTTCTACCATGGTGTGGATAGGAAGAGAAACGGAGTAGGAGTGATCCTGAAGGGGGAGTTTGTGAACAATGTTCTAGAGGTGAAAAGAGTCTCAGACAGGGTGATGAGCCTAAAGCTAGAAATCGAAGGGGTGATGGTGAATGTAGTCAGTGGGTATGCTCCACAAGTTGGCTGTGAGTTAGAAGAGAAGGAGAGATTCTGGATTCTGGTCAGCTGTGGGAAAAGAGTTTTCTGAACAGATGGCAACATGCAGGTTATAGGTGACATAATGTAAGCTGCAATAAAAACAAAATCTTTATGTTATGTCAATATATTCAGTTTACTACTCAAGCACAGTCGCTTTGCCATGAATTCTTCTTTTACAATTCTACAATGTGTTTGTTATTGAGGTCAAACTGGGTAGTGCGGTTGTACTCGAATGCATCATAAAGAGATGTATATATTTTAGAAATTCCCCACTCGCCCCTTCTTTGGAGTGGTCTTATTCCTACAAGCCCAGATCCTCTACCAGAGGCCTGGGAGTTTGAGGTTCCTGTGCAGTATCTTAGCTGTTCCTAGGACTGCACTCTTCTGGACAGAGATCTCAGATGTTGTTGCTGGGATCTGCTGGAGCAGTTTGATATCTATAGTTCTGATGTCAGTTGTTTCTTGAAGTATCCATAGATCCTACATCCCCTGCATGTAACCCCTCTCTCTAGGGTTGCTTGTGCAGTAGCATTCCAATAGTTCCCTGTTCTAATCACCTTGAATGTTTTGTTCTTGTTTCAGTAGACCTCTTCCTATTAGGTTGTCCTCTTTCCTGACCCGGACCTTGTTGACCCCGGATAGAAGTGGCTGATATTGAAAAACCCTACCAGTGGCTAAACAAACCTCGACTGAAAGACGGCACAGAGGGGCACAGGACAGAGTCACTGGTTAGGCTTGTGGCCATATGTCAAAATTTGCAGTGTCCTTGGGCAGAACACTGAACCCAAGTTGCACCCGGTGGGTCAGATGAATACCTTCCACGGCATCTGCTGTCATCATTGTGTGACTGTGTTTGTGTAAAGGAATGAGAAGCAACACTGTAAAGCATAGATAAGCAAATCATTTACCAACTGCCTGAATATGTGTTACTTCCAGTTGTGACTTGTGTCGAATTCAGGAAACATTGCTCCGTGTAACAAAACAAACTGTTTTTCCTGTCTGTAGTCCTTTATCATGCACATACACTATGGTATAAAGCTAAGTAGCAACCCGGTTACACTGCGACATGGCTGGGAAATCAGCCTTTTATGTGAGAAATCTACTGAACTAAACCAGGTGTGGAGAATGGCTCTGTATGTCCTGCATTTTGCTGGAGTAATGTATGTGAGAGAGTAGACGTGACAAAAGACCATACATTATATCGACACAAACTGTACTGTCTCATCTATATCTCCATTGAATATGTATTAATGTACATTAATGTTGCATCTGTACACTACCACAGTATATTTAAAATTAAGCAGCTGACATGTTGTTGAAGTGTTAACTTTAACATAGGGGCTGTTAGCTTTAATATCGAAGTTTAACAAAAGTTAAATTTTTGGGAATAGACACTGTATGAGAAAAGTTTAGAGAACTAAAGGAACAGCTCATGATTTGAATTTACAAGGTAGTCTCCTATCAGCATTTAGTTTTACTTTTTTCTTTTGTTTTACCAGTGTAAGAAGATTAAACATGAGTCATTTTTCTTTTCATTTGTAGATCCACCGCTGAACATTTTGGCTCCATTTTACCACAAAACATCTAAAAAGTCCTTCTCAGGTCTGGAATAAGATTCTTTGGACTGATGAAATCAATGGGAAAACTGGGCAGACCTGGGTTCTTCAGATGAAGTATTTGCATCTGACCCATTTAGGTTTGGTTTGTGCAGTAAAACAGAATTGTAAAACTTTCCAACAGAGAGCAACAAATCAACTTAGATTGTCTTTAATAAAATATTCAGGAACACATGTTTGACCGTAACTCACTCAGATTTATATCAGCCGCTCCAAATCATAAGAGACAGTTACATCATCATTGACAACAATATAATCACCATGTATCCAGGCCATTCTAGTTTACAAAATATAAAAAATAAGTGTAGGTTAATTGTTAAAAATCTTTAAAATCTGACGTAACAAATCTTGTACCATCATTGTTCAACCCGTTATCATCTGTACAAGTAGCTGTACATTACATCCGGACAAATCAATTCTGGCGTGTTCATTGTCACTGGCTCCTCTGGCCCTTATATGAACATTGCTTTTTCAACATTTATTTATTAAACTATTAATAAAGATACATCATATTGTGCTAGTTACCACTATTTACAAGTGCTAAACAATAAATCAATGTTTCTGACATTTTCTTAAATATTATCTTTTCGGTAACTTTACAGCAACATAATTATTATTTCCTTACAAATGATGACCACACTTTCAGCCAGCAAAAAAAGAAGGCACGAATCTCCAATCATCAAAAAACTAAACATTTTGTTTCAGCCTCCACTGAAATGTAAATATAACAATATCTAACCATTTGTGCTATTGAGTTCTTCGGGACTTTCTTTTGTACCTGGCAGTGCCATCTCTTCACTGTGATTCCTCTTTTATTGCCTCTAGCATATTCTTATTTCTCAGCTTGTACAAAGTCTAGATTTGTGCCATTATTGCAGGTTTGACACAAAACTAGACATTTGATTTGTGTTGGGTATAATCTCTCTTGTCTGTTGATCTCAGTTTATACAAATAAAGACATTCCGAAAAGTACTGAACCTTTAACTTCTCCAGCTGAGTTCGAGGATCGTTTTCTGACAAGAACTTTTTGTGCATTTTCACGAACTCTCTGGAGGCAAAGCCACAAATGTGAAGTTTCAGATCAAACTCAAACTTGGTGTTCCAGTACTTTCTGTGTTTTTTAAGTGATTCATCTACTTTGTCTAGAAGATCCTTTGTGTGAGACTCATGATAATCTGTGTTTGTCTTTGCTACATCAACCACGTATCGTCTGCAAGCCTCAATGATGTTATCAGCTATTTCTCGAATGTCCTCACTGCTTCCAGAAGAGGTACAGCTCAAACACTGCATTCCTCTTACATGCTCAGTTTTGGCCTCAAATCCTCTCTCACCAATTTCCTCAAGGTCTCCAATGTTCTCAAAGAAGTCATTGACCTTACGATTCCCGAAACTTCTTCTCATCTGGTTGATGATGTTTTCACATATGTCTTGTTCTTTTAAACCCGTCACATTTTCAGTTTCTTTAGTCCACATCTTTTCAAACCTCTTTCTCAGCTCTTCATCAGACAGTGTGGATTCTCTACAGTCACCTGCAAGTTTCATCACCTGCTCTTCAATCACTGTTCTGTATTTCCTCATTTTGTCCTGAAGCTCTTTGGAAAATTTTCTCAAGTGAAGGGTTTGATCCACTTTATTGTTTACAGATTGTCTAATTTCGTTTCTGAGACAAGTGATGCTTTTGAAAAAGTCAATTTTGTATTTCCTGATCAGACTAACGTGTATGTTTTTTCTGTTGTAGTAGTTGTCAAGCTTCTGCTTCATTCTTGTTTCTTCATCTGATATTTTTGACTCAACCATCTTATTTAAACGTTGCAGGTCAGAGTCAGTGTCAGCATAGCTGATTTCTAACTCAGTTTTCTGCCAGTAAAATATTTCTTTTCTGAACTCCCATTCCCATTGACTGAACTCTTTGCACAAGTTGTCATAAGCATGAGCCACAAGCGTGTTTCTGAAACTGAAGATGAAGTTCTCATATTTCACTGCTTTCCACAGACTTCTGATCCATATTATAAAATCTGGAATCTGTGAGATTTCATTGTTTCTGTTTCCTTTCATTGTCTCCAAGAGGTTTTTCTTTAAATCTGCTACAGCTTCACTGTAACCTGTGTTCACCGGTGCCATCGGTGGGGTTCCATGCCACAGTCCCGGGATGTTCCAGTTGTTTTTTTCTATGTCATAGTCCAGTATATCTGTGAATGACTTAATAGAAAATTGGTTTTCCATTTCAGCTGCAATTTGAGTCATTTCATTGAGTTGGTCTAACAGATGTTTCCTTTCAGTCATGGCCTTTGCATGAGCTGAAACTGCAGCAACATTCTGGTGAACAAAATGACAAACTGGCTTTTTACCAACTTGTTTCATTCTCAGAAATGCATGAGTTGCAATTTGTAGGACGTCTTTCATTTCCGTTGAGTTCTCCATTGCAACATTGATCATGGTGACATCACTTAAACCAATGACAAACGTTGCCAGCTGGTTGTCATGCTCGTAACTGTTCTCTAGTTGGGCCAGAAGAGGAGACTTCAGACCCTCTGTGTCAATGAGAACTATGAAGTCACAGTTCATTTCACTTTTCATGTCCTCTCCAACTCTGAGGAAGAGCATATAAGCTCCTCTTGTGCATCTGCCGCTGCTGACAGGAAACTGCACCCCAAACATGGTGTTCAGGAGAGTTGACTTCCCTGTACTTTGAACACCAAGCACAGTCAGAACCAACAGTCTGCTCTGCCCCCCAACCTTCTTGTGAAGCTCCATCAGCACATCTGTCACCCACCTCTCTGGGATGTTGGAGGCATCTCCATCCAACAGCTCTAAAGGATATCCATCCAACAGCATTTCAGCAGCAACGCCGGGGAGACGAGAGATTTCATCAGCAGTTGTTGTTGAGCTGGTAGCAGAGAACTCGTAGATCAGTCCCATCTCTCTCATGTAATGTTCTATCCCTAAAGAGCTGTCCAGCAGAGCTTGTTCCAACTCTGCTATGAGTTTCACATCTTTTTTGGTTTCATTGCACTGGTCTTTCAGTTGATTACGCAGTAAAGGTAGTTGACTATCAGACTGCAAATGTGCATTAAGCTTAAGTTTCATCCATTTAAGGAAAAAGTCTCTTTTCTCTTTGTCACTTTTGGATAAGTGTTTAATAAAACACTTCATAGCTGTGGATTGTTTCTGTTTTCCAAAATCCTCTTTAATCGTTTGTTTCTCTGTTTGTAGCTGAGATTTATATTTATCTAATTTTACATCACCAGCTTTCTTTAACTTGCATTCTTCCATTTCTAACTGGGATATTTTTTTCCATTTAAGTCCTTGTAAAGGAAGTTGCCGTTTCTTATAGTCTGAAATACTCCCCACATCAGTTCCATTTAATGTTTCCTCAACTTCTTTCTTCTGGTCGTAACTTGTAGTTTCATCCACAGACAGACCAAGTTCAACAGCTTTGTCAACCATGTTTTCAATGCTAACTGTGTTTTTTCCATTTGTCAGTGTTTCTCTGATGGGCCTACAAAGTTTCTCTGAAAACCCTGCAACATTTTCCCTCAAGCTTTTCAACTTTAACCTGCTGTTTGGTAAATTCATTTTGTCCACCACTGTCTTAACAGACATCATATCCTCTTTGGCATTTCCTTTCTTACGATTAACAACCAAAAAGAGTTTAGACCTCACATCTTGAAGTGAAGTCAGTATGTCAAGCTCTTCTTCTTCAACTTTGTCCAGGAACACAAAGGTAGCAGTCGAAACTTCAAAAAGAAACTTGAATTGTGGAAGCGACTCACAGATATCTCCTCTCAGGTTGGCAAAGGCAAGTGCTTCTGTAAAAATGTCCAGATTTTTGATACCACTAGGAAGGTACCAGCAAACTTCTACCAATCCATTGGCTATTTTCTTTGTGGTTGCTCCTCCTTTCATTTCTTTATTTATGAAGGTATTGGTATTGTATTTTCCATGACTGAGAACATGATTCAAAACCTGAGACTTTGATAAACTGCAGTTTTTCAGTCTCACAAAAGAATAGAATGGTATATTTGCTTGGACAATGCTGTTTTCAACAAACCCTCTTGATTCAGACAAATCTTGTGGACACCACTCTTTGACAATGTCTCTTAGAGCCCACAGCATCAGGGTACACTGACTGTTATTGCCATGGGGCAACAGCAGGGGGACAGGGAACTGACACATCGACATCTTGACGGCCATTTCCTGTTGTAAGAAGCTGTCAGCACAGAGGAAGATGGCTGTTGTGATGTCGAGGGAGTTAACTGTATTTTCTGTATAGTCATTGTTTTCTTCATCATCATCATCATCCTCATCATGGTCGTCATCATTTGGTAAGTTTATACAGTTCCTGCATCCGACGTTGATCTGAAAGAGTTTCCTTAGAAAACATGATGGTATTGTTCCCAGTGATTCAATTTCTTCATCATATATGCAGTTTTTATTAATTTCCAAGAGAAACTGAAGGTCAAGCTGGTTGGGATAAAATTTATGCAGTCCCAGATTGGAGAGAAAGTTGAGCAATTCTATGGAAGAGAAAAAAGTTTACATAGAAACACAAAACACAGACATATTAAGAATCTACCTTGACTTTATATGTTTGGCTCTTCAGCTGCTAATGAGAACAGTGTATTTTTGTAGTGTATCGTGATCTGTTAATGGTTGTTGTGGTTAACACATGATGGTGAACGGGAGACTACGGATAGAGCTCGAAATATCACTTTTCGTAATGGCTAAGGAGGTGACCAGGCAAAATAAACCCATATTTTAAAAAAGCCTCTCTTGGCCTTATTCGAAAAGCTAATGATAAAAGAGAGGGACCAGTAGCTGAAAATCTTAATGAGCATTTGCATCTTGCTGTTCGTTGTTTGGTATTTTCATTCTTGTAAATGTGTGGGCAGAAAGATAGAGAGAGAAAAAGGGAAGGAGAGAAGCAAATGGAGAGAGTTGTTATTAAAAATATTGAACAAAACCAAGTTAGGAAACAATAGTTAAATTTGTATAAAGTTTGTCTAAGTAATGTTTTCTACTGCGTGGTGTGAATGTGCATGGTCAACATGAAAGAGGAGACACAAGCAAATTGAGAAACTTTGATGGTTCTGGGGTTCAGTGTCTTGCCAAAAGACAATTGCACACTTGGCTAGGATGGGCCTGTGATCGCATCACTGACAGATTGTTTAAATTTACTGTTAGTCATTTGGCAGACACTTTTATCCAAAGTGAGGTACAAGGCAAGCAAAAATTCAGAGTCAAGGAGAAAACATCAAAGCGAAGTGCTACCAAAGAATTGTTTCGGTTTCATATGCTGCAAGTACGAGAGAGTGCAAAGGAAGATGCGGAAGAGTTATGTTTTCAGCAGTTTTTTAAATATTAATAGTGAGTGAGGTTGCTGAGCGTGCAGAGTTTTGCAGCTGATTCCACCAACGTGTCTTCTGTGTTGGTGGGACTACCAACGTGGTAGTCTGGCTGAGCGCAGCGGATGGGAGGGATTGTAGACCTGAATGATTAAGTTTAAGTAAGCCGGAGCTGTTGAGTTGACCACTCTGTAGGCAAGATACAGAGCTTTGAACTTAATCCTTGCAGACGCAGGAAGCCAGTGCAGAGATCTGAAGAGCGGAGTGATGTGAGTCCTTTTTGGAACCCCATCAACAGTGCATTGCAACAGTGCATAATCTAGACGAGATACAAGACTGATGGGTAGTGGAGGTAGAGGTGGGTAGAGCAGTGACTTGAAAGTGAAGAAGAGCTTTCTGGTGTCTGTGTTGTTCCTGAGCTTATCTTCGTAGTGTTCAGTCTTCGCCCTAGTGACACTGTGAGAGAAAGATGCAAGAAAATCCTGATAATCAGCAAGAGCAGATTGAGTCTGGAATTTGCGCCACTTCCTCTCCACACTCCTGAGCATGGTGTGTTGTTCACGGATCTGGTCGGTCAGATAAAAGTCAGATTGAGAGATCTGAGGTTACGGCGGAATGTTACCAGGGGGGTAGGAGAATGTAATGGTGTAGGAATGAAAACCGTGTAAAGAAGTGATCCAACAAATGCAGAGGAATGTCGATGACGATGTTGTCTACAGTGCAGTTCCGAATCAGAACGAGGTCCAGGTTGTTGCCAGCTTTGTGGGTTGGATAAGTGGAGACCAGTCTCAGATCAAATGTGTTCAAAAGAGCGAGCTGATGTGCCGTCTTCAGGGAAAGGGGACAACAGCATCTAGCTCATCACAGAAGTTCCACAGCTGGCCCGGTGGTTCGTAGATCTCAGTGACATGGGCTGTAACGATATTCCAACAACGACAGATTGTTGAAGGGTGCCGTGGTGGAAAACTTCCAGGTGTTGGCTACTAGAAGTCCAGTCCAACCCCCCTGATCTGATGAGCGAGTAGTGTGAGAAGGCAAAGCTGGTGGAGAGCGCCGCTGGTGTGGTCGTGTTCTGCGGTGTAATCCAACTCTCCATAAGTGCAAGCAGCTGAAGGAGGGATTATAAAAGTTCTAAACTCCAATGTCCACAATCTAAAATTCAAGGTCCAATCACAATCCAAGATCCAAATACTTTCCTTGACACCTAAACTAATGCAGCGCATTTCTGCATTTGGTTGTTTTGTGGATTTTTCCAGCACTTTTCCTAATTCTGTGCCTGTCTTATCAAATTGATTATTTTGCTTTTAATTTGCTTGTGTGTCATATATTTGCAGTGCTGTGAGCTCTCAGTGCCACCGTAATTACTAGCTGGGCTACAGATTAATAGATTGCTATGCATAAGCAAGACCAGGAACAGACAAAGATTACAGAAAATAACAATCAATCCCAGAAATTCAGTGTTTAGGAAATAGGCAAAATGACTGATGGGGCCCGGTTGACTGACCAGCACTAGCTAACATTCACCACGGCTGACCTGATGCGGCATTCCCACTAAAGTTTGGCAAAGATCAAGATATAACAAGAGTGATCAGCAGAAGTGGCAATATTAGCCTATATGCACTGGAGGAGCAGCAGTTGCTGCTAATATTGCCTGACATGATCCTTGCTTTAACATCTCATCATGAAATGCTAAGTTATGGTTTAGAATGTATTCCTCTTGTCTAAATGAGCAGTATACAGGACCACATATGTCATTACAGAACCAGCAGTGAAGGTCTTTCTCTTTACCTGAAAATCCTGTAAGCAAAACCTCTGTTCATAGAATTGTCTATGTGGTCGTGCACTTGGGTCCTACTACTGTAAGCTGAACCCAGTTGTCATTATTTCCTAACTTCAGAAAAGTAGAAAAAGTTCACAGCTTCAGCAGTGACATTTAATATGTGACATATAAAACTCCAGATGGCCTCTAGCTAATACCACAGGAGATCATATATATATTTAATGTTAAGTTAGTTATTTTTGTCCTTTTTTGGTTTTTCACTCCTTTTGACTCCTTATATGGGCATTCATTTTTTGTTTATGTGTGTCCCTGCAGGATTCCTCTTTGCCTTTCATCATAATCATCTTTGTCACTCCTTCATTTTGTATTTAAGGCCTTGTATTTAGTTATGGGGTTGATAGTGTGTCTGGTTTTGTTCTGGTGCAACTCCCTGATCCAGCTTGGCTTTTCCCCATCTCCAGTGCATAATCCTGTTTGTGAGTTTGTGGTTAGTTTTGGTAGTCGAGGTTTTCTTGTTATAGTCTTAATCTCGCTGCCTTTGAGTTAGTACAGTTATGTTGGATAATTTTGTTATACCTTTTGAAGGAGTTTGTTATAGTCTGGGTCTCTCCTTTTGTTACACTGTTTTATGATTTAAATATTGTTAAACTCTTTTTGAGAAAAATCGCTTTGTTAGAATTTAGGTTTCTGTTCTGAGTTTTTTAGGATCCACAGTGCGTGAGATTTTTGATAACTGTACCTGTAGTTCTTGTGCTAATAAAACCTGTGCATTCTCTGTGAGTCTTAGCTCTTGCTTTTGGGTCCTCTAGTTACAGAACCTTTATATTTAACAAGTATAGTAACAGAAAATAGTTTCATCCTGTTTGAGCCTCTGCCATGGGAAACTCTGCTTCAATTAATCTGACAGTGTTTCTAGACTCTGTGGGCTATTCTATATCCAAATACAATAAAATGTGATGAATAAATAATATGTATATAAATGAAGAGACAACCACCCCAAAACAGTCCATTCTGGTTCAGGCAGAGAGCCACTACGTTTCATCCTTTCAAATAGGCCCACTATAATATACTGCAGACCCGTTTGTATTTT
The DNA here is from genome assembly GCA_033026295.1 of Channa striata. Lineage (NCBI taxonomy): Eukaryota > Metazoa > Chordata > Actinopteri > Anabantiformes > Channidae > Channa > Channa striata. The sequence goes on from CM065171.1 coordinate 28,467,185, forward strand.
TGTGCTTAAATGAGACAAAGATTTAGTAGTTTGGTCACAATGATTGACATTTGAATAAGGTACAGCCTGCCATTCAAGAACACTGTAGGTACAGCAGAGTGGCATCATGGACTGGGGTGTTATTTCTGCCAGTGGACCTGGTAGGTCCATTTGATGTACCATTAAACTATTTGCAAACTACTAGGAGAGCAACATTTTGGAGACCCCTACTCAAAATTGTCTGTGAGTGTGAAGGTTTGTCTGTCTATGTCTCTCTGTGTTTGTCCTGAGACAGACTGGACACCTGTCCATGACACCCTCCATCCCCCAGTGACCCTGAACAGCACGAGCAGTTAAAGATGTAAGATGGATGAATGGTTATACCTGACTGTGCTTCTTCTGTGTCCATTTTTATGAGGTCTGATGTTCTCCTGCGCTAGGAGTCATGAACCTAGAGAAAAATTAAAAGCTTTTTTGTGCAGAGTAGACGTGAAATAAAGATTGTGAAAATGATTTTCAGAGAAAAGAGAGAAAATATCAAATGGGACACAAAATAAATTTTCTTATTATCTTGAGATAACAGAACTCATTTATTGTGATAATCAAATTTGTTAAAAGTCAAATGACTTTCTTGGGTTCTGTTAATTACAACTAGTTCCTTATCTACTAGATGTGAGGGTTTTTGAATATGGAACTCCTCCTGCGGTAAGCGTATTCCGTCACTTCCTGTTTCTTCACACTGTTTCGGGTCTCTGCCGAAGGATTGTTCACTGGTTAATCGTAGCTCTTGTTTTCTAAATCAGTGACTTATCTGTGTATAAACTATAACTTGGGCATAAGATTTGTTTACGCAAACACCTTCTCTCCTGAAATAACTAAACAAACTAGCTAATCGCTAACTAAACCTAAACGATCTAGCTTCGTTTGCCTAGCACCTAGCAATGGCTTCTCCGTCTCCTTCTGTCTCTCCTCTGACTTGCTCTTTCTGCCACATGTTTAGTTTTTCCTCGGCCTCCTTTAGTGATAACGGTACTTGTAATAAATGTGAGGTTATTGCAGCTCTGGAGGCGAGGCTCTCTGAATTGGAAACTCGGCTCCGCACCATGACAAACAATCCAGCTAGTCAGGCCCCGGTAGCTGGTGCGGACCAACCTAGCATAGCCACTGTTAGCTTAGCCACTGTTAGCTGTTCCCCAGCAGTACCCGAGCAGCCGGGAAGCCAGGCCAGCTGGGTGACGGTTCATAAGCGATCTAATGCTAAACAGACGCCCCAGGTTCACCACCAGCCGGTTCACGTTTCCAATCGATTTTCCCCACTCAGCGACACACCCGCTGAGGAACGAACTCTGGTAATTGGCGAATCCATAGTCAGAAACGTGAACTTAGAGACGCCAGCGGCCATAGTCCAATGTTACCCTGGGGCCAGAGCGGGCGACATCGAATCCTATTTGAAGCTCCTGTGTAACTTTGTGTAACTTTGCAAAAACAATGTCGGACTCCGTAGTTTTCTCTGGACCCCTGCCAAATCTGATCAGTGACGACATGTATAGCCGCATGTCGTCATTCAACCGCTGGTGTCCAGCAAACGACGTGGGCTACATAGACATTTGGAAAAGTTTTTGGGGAAAACCTAGGCTTATTAGGAGAGACGGCATCCATCCTACTTTGGACGGTGCCTCTCTCTTATCAAAAAATATGCCTGATTTTATTAGACAACCAAAAGACTGACAGTCCAGAGTTGAGCCTAGGACGCAGAGATCCAGTCCTACACGCCTCTCTGCAGTATCCTTACCGCCGTTACCCCCCCACAACTGTCTGTGTCTGTTCCCCGATTAACTAAATTTTACAAACTAAAAATGATCACAAGAGGAGTTAATCATAATAACTTAATAAAAATCAGGACTGCTCCTCTTACTGAACAAAAAACTAAAACAATTAAATGTGGATTACTAAATATCAGATCTCTCTCATCTAAATCTCTGTTAGTAAATGACTTGATAAGCGATCATCAATTCGATTTATTTTGTCTCACTGAAACCTGGTTGCAGAAGGAAGAATATGTTAGTTTAAATGAGTCGACCCCCCCAAGTCATATTAACTATCATGTTCCTAGAAGCTCAGGCCGAGGTGGAGGAGTAGCAGCAATCTATCACTCAAAGCTTACCGATAGAACCTAGACCTAAACATAGTTATAACTCATTTGAGAGTCTTACTCTGAGACTTTCACACCCAATTTGGAAAACTCAAAATTCACTCCTATTTGTTATCGTGTATCGTCCTCCAGTCCCTTATTCTGAATTTTTGACTGAATTCTCAGATTTTCTAGCCGACTTAGTACTTAGTGCAGATAAAGTCGTCATAGTGGGCGATTTTAACATTCATGTAGATGCTGACAGTAACTCCCTCAGCAGAGCATTTACTTCATTATTACATTCAATTGGTTTCTCTCAAATTGTAAATGAACCCACTCACTGTTTTAGTCACACCCTAGACCTTGTCCTTGCATACGGTATTGAAATTGATAAACTAACTGTATTTCCTCATAATTCTGTTCTCTCTGACCATTTCCTAATAACATTTGAATTTAGTTTATTGGACTACACAGCAGCTAGAAAGAAGTTCTGCTTCAGTAGGTGTTTATCTGAAAACACTGTGAACAAATTTAAGGAAATGATCTCTTCATCATTTACTTCAACATGTACTGATATAATTGAGAGTAGCCTCATTAACTGTACTCCTGTACAAGTTGATTACCTTACTGATAATTATGCAGCATCTTTACGTTCCATACTTGATAGTGTTGCCCCCCTAAAAAAGAAGGCAGTAATTCTGAATAGGCGATCTCCATGGTATAGCTCGCAAACCCGCAATTTAAAGCAGGCGTCACGAAGACTAGAAAGGAAGTGGCGTTCCACTCATTCACAAGAATCACGCTTAGCCTGGAAAAAGAGTTTATACTTATACAAATTAGCACTCCGTAAAGCCAGAACAGCTTATTATTCATCACTAATAGAGGAAAACAAGAACAACCCCCGGTTTCTTTTCAGCACTGTAGCCAGGCTGATTAAGAGCCATAGTTCAGTTGAGACTAGTATTCCCTCAACGCTATGTAGCAATGACTTCATGACCTTCTTCACAAACAAAATCATAGCTATTAGAAATAAAATTCACCAGACCCTCCCCACAAATACAACAGAATTAGAATCATCAGTAAGTCCTCAGTCCCTTTTAGACTGCTTTGTGCCCATAGACCTTGCTGAATTAACTTCAACCAACAACATGTCTGCTAGACCCTATTCCAGTTAGACTGCTCAAAGATGCTCTACCCTTATTAGACACGTTCGTAATAGATATCATTAATCTATCTTTACAAACAGGATATGTACCAAAGGCTTATAAGATAGCTATAATCAAACCTCTACTTAAAAAACCTAGTCTGGATCCAGGTGTCTTAGCCAATTACAGACCAATATCCAATCTCCCCTTTATTTCTAAAATACTTGAAAAAGTAGTTGTAAAGCAATTATGTGACCACCTGCGCAGAAACGACTTGTTTGAAGAATTTCAGTCAGGATTTAGAGTTCATCATAGCACAGAAACCGCACTGATTAAAGTCACCAACGATCTTCTTCTGGCTTCAGATAACGGACTTGTCTCTATACTAGTTCTGCTAGATCTTAGTGCTGCATTTGACACCATTGATCACAGAATATTATTACAGAGACTAGAACATGTAATTGGAATTAAAGGAACTGCACTAAATTGGTTTAAATCGTATCTATCAGATAGATTCCAATTTACTCATGTTAATGATGAATCTTCGACATACACAAAAGTTAGTTATGGAATTCCACAAGGCTCTGTATTAGGACCAATACTCTTTACTCTATATATGTCTCCCCTTGGCAACATTATTAGAAAACACTCTGTAAATTTTCACTGCTACGCTGATGACACGCAGTTATATCTATCTATGAAACCTGATGAAACAAATAAATTAATCAAACTACAAGCATGTCTTAAAGATATAAGGGACTGGATGACGTATAATTTTCTTCTTCTAAACTCAGATAAAACTGAAGTTATTGTATTTGGGCCTAATAGTCTAAGAGACATGTTTTCTAACCATATCGCTACTTTAGACGACATAACTCTTGCCCCCAGTAGTACTGCAAGGAATCTTGGAGTCATTTTTGACCAGGATTTGTCATTTACCTCACACATAAAGCAAATCTCTAGAACTGCCTTCTTCCACCTACGGAACATTGCCAAAATTAGGAGCATCCTATCCCAAAGCGATGCTGAAAAATTGGAGCTCCTCTCCTGTGGAACCAGCTCCCAGTCCAGATTCGGGAAGCAGACACCCTCCCTATTTTTAAGACTAGGCTCAAAACCTTCCTCTTTGATAAAGCTTATAGTTGGTTATAGTCATGCTGCTATAGGCTTAGACTGCTGGGGGACTCTGCACTGTGCCACTTTCCTCTTCTCTTCATTCTCTCCTCTCACCCCACATCTATAATGTCACCACTGTATGACATTAACTCTGTATCTTCTTTGTCCCGTAGTCGTCTCTCTCCCTCTCTTTCCCCCTCTCTCTCTCCCTGTCCACAGGTGTCCCCGGATTTGGCGCTGTGTGTCCTCCAGTGTGCAGCTACTGGTCCTATTAACCTCCCCCATGTTTTGTTGTTGCTTTTGTTACTCTGTTCTTTTCTCTCTCCACTTTCCACTCAGCCCAACCGGTCAAGGCAGACGTCCGTCCTCCCTGAGCCTGGTTCTGCTGGAGGTTTCTTCCGTTAAAGGGAGTTTTTCCTCTCCACTGTTGCCTATAGCTGCTCAAGGGGGATTTGTTGGGTTTTCTCTACATGTTTGTATAGTCTTGACTTTATTATGTAAAGTGCCCTGAGATGACCTTGTTGTAAATTGGCGTTATATAAATAAAGTTGAATTGAATTGAATTATCCTTTCAAGTTTATATAGTAAAACTTTATAGGAAATATACGCTATTTGATTAGTCTTAATCTGAACTTCTTGAACTCATCCATCCAATAAACAGCTTATGTCTTTTGGACACCTAGCATTTAATAGTTTGGTTTTCTTTGCCTTTCTAAAATTACTCTTGTCAGCACCAGTGTCATCCCGTTAGAGGAAGTGTAGCTGTGTAGCACACTAAAACCAGGGACCGTCACTCTTGTTTCTCCAAGACAGGATAATATGTGACAATTTGCATGCAGCTCAATTCCAGCCTATTGCTCATCAGAAGGCAGCGAGTTCAAATCCCACCCGACAGGGTGTGACCCCTACCAGCCACCAGGGACAAGCTTTGTGCCAATCACAAGTCCGGATATAGATATATATATATATAAATTATCTGCTGCTGTGGCAGGGTTTTTTTTTCTAAATTATCTTATTAATTAACAACTATTGTAAATCATTAACACAACCATGTGGAAAATGGCAAAATCACAGGTTTATTATATTTATATTGCAGCTTTAAAGTACAAACTTAACTGAAGGTTGAAGAGTAATGGAAAATGGAAATAGAGAGAAATTAAATAATTTATAAAAATAAAGAGCGATAATACAAATAATAAATTATAAAATAGAAATATAAATAAAGGAGAAATGAAAAATAGCAATTGGCAAATCACCAAAACTGGAAAGTGCTAGACCTTTTCGTTTTGTAATCTCAAAACGTGTTGGTATAATCTTAATTGCACCAATTTCAAAAATTACTCAGTAATAGTTCAATAGTTATAGTTATAATAGTTCAGCTTCCGATGATATTAAAACATTATTTTTATATTAGGAAACCTTTATGCCTCACTGCAAGTCAGTTTTTGAACAGGCATGCAAAACTTACCTGAGATCCGGCTACAGGAGACTTTAGGACAGACTAAAAAAAGACAACGGAATGCAACTTTAGTTTTTAACAAATTTCAAACCCTAAGGCATGTTTGAAATCAAAAATATTCCTCTCAATTGAAAAACATCTATTGACCCTGTTCTTAATTTCCAGAGTATGCAGTAGCATTTTCATACTTTTTTATTGGTCTGTCATCTGCAAATACCAGCCCAGGGCAACTCCTAAACCCAACCATGATCACCAATTTTGTTATCCTTATGAAGTGAAAATTATGCTTATATATGTTTTCATCAATATCAGAACTTGTACACGCTATTGACACTAAATGACAGAAAAGGCTAATAGCTCGTTTTACACATTGTTTAACCTGCCATGTATATATCTCATCATCTAAATCTTAATCTACCCTTGCTGCCCTCACAATGTGTAGCTAAGCAAAACTACACAGGTAGACAATGAAAGCAGCCACCACATATAAAAGGCAGGTTATTCTGTGAGTTCTCTGTTTCTATGGCAAAACTGAAATACAGCAAGAAAGAAAAACACTTCAATACACATTCTTAAAACATCTGGAAAAATTTAACTTCCAAATTATCTTTACATTTACAGACTTCACCAAACAGGAATAATCAACACTACTTACAATCAAATCTTATCCAAGGCTCAATAAGACAATTGCTTTGATGCACAGGACAACATGTGCTCACTGCAAGGCACCACAGGTAAGTAACAGGCTACTTCCTGTTTCTCGAAATTAAACGAGACTTCAGTTGTAAAAGGTTGTAAATACCCACAATAAAACACTGCCAACCTCTTTTCTTGAAGTCAATTCTCAGAATTCCCGGGTTAAATTTTTCTTCCTTGTAGTTACCAGGAATCTTTTTAGTGCCCTGCCAGACGGATTGATTAAAATAGTTCATGTCACATTCTGTTTAAAAAGCACATACTCTACTGTGGGGAGTTGATAACTCAAGGTGTGTGTATGTGTGTGTTTGGAAGAAGGAACATGAGAAGCTCAAGAAATACCAAGGGCTGAAAGACGAGTTAGAAAGGATGTGGAAGCTGAAGGCACAAGTGGTACCTGTGGTGATAGAAACACTGGAGCCCGTGGCCCCCAAACTGGGAGAGTGGCTTCAGCAGATTCCAGGAAAATCTCTCCAAAAAAGTGCAGGGCTAGGAGCAGCTAAGATACTGCACAGGACCGTCAGGCTCCCAGACCTCTGGTAGTGGACCCAAACTTGAAAGAATGAACAAGACCGCCCTAGAGAAGGAAGGTGCGAGTGGGGAATTTGTTTTTAGTAACTTTAAATAAGCTACAACTACTAAAATATTTTAAACATTAAAATAGTTTTAACAAAGGGTTTTGCTTAAACATTCACCAACTGCTATTAACAACCATCTTTATAATTAAATTCACTTCACGGAAAAACTCATAGTTTGGTGTAAACCTTGATCACAGGTGAAACCTCCAGTTCGTTCCTGTTTGTTCCTGTTCACACACGGCTTACAGAAGCAATTTTTCAAAGTCTCATCATTGTAAGGCTGATTCAAGGATGTTACGTCATGTAGAGCACTGATCCTTACTCAATTTGGAAGCACAAAATACATAATAAAACTTCTACCTTTGTCATGATCTGGCCATTTAATTTCATTTCCTGTTTTGGACACACATTCTGTAGTTCTCTTCCTCACTTCCTGCTCCATAACACCCTCTTGCAACTTTACCACTAATCGCCAGTCATTATTGTTTGCATCTCTTCCCCTGCCTTATCGAAATGCAGTCTTCCCCTCAGTTCCCAGCCAGATCCTCTTCATTACTCCCTGGAGGAACTGTTCTGATCTGTTTTTTGGACCACTGGACCCTTGTTTTTTGCTCCGTTGACTAAAGTTTTTGGACTCTGTTACCAGTTTCACCTGTGGTCTGACGTTTAGTCTGTGTTTTCCTTCAGTTTCCTAGTTAACCTAGATTATTTCTGTGTGTATATTTAGGTTAATCTCCATTACTCCTTTTGGTAATGGAGATACTCTGTTATACTATACTCTGTTTCTGTTTACACTGCAGACTTCATGTTCAGCTCAGGATCCTGTCACTTGCAGAAAGTTCTCTGATGACTCTGCCATAGTCACTTTAAAACAAATGACCCGTGGTGCAATTGCTTGCTAGCCTCTATTATTCAGCCCTCTCCATCAATCGATCCTGTCCAGGAGGTGGGATTCCTTTTTATGAATGTAAAAGGGACAGGAGCCCGAGAGCGTGTAGGTTCAATAGGGAGGGTCACACCATTGCTGTTACGAATAGGTATCCCCTCCCTCGGCTGTCGTCAGCTTTTGAACTGTTGCAGGGTTCCACTGTGTTGACAAAGTTGCAGAGAGCACAGGATCATATAAAGAGGATGTTCACAACCGCTGACGTCTTAAAACTTCCCTGATCCCAAAAGGCAGTTTATCCTGATGATGACTCCAACACCAGGTTAGGAATTATTCTTTCCCAATGCGTAGAGGGTGATGGCAAGGTGCATCTATTCATGTTTGTCTCAAGGCATCTGACCGTGGCTAAGAGGAGCTATGATGTAGTTAACGAAGAGCTCTTAGTTTTCAAGATAGCTTGAGAAGTACAGCCACGTGACTGATTCAGTAAGTGGTTCATGATTTGGTGCATCATTAAATATGGGAAATCACCTACGTCCTACCACTGTTGAAAAACAGTTATTTCTGAACAAAATTGAATAAAAGTCTTTCCCCTAGATACAAGAGCCCAACACAACACACACGAATCTTTGAGTGTGAATAGTGATGGAGGGGTGATGTACAGAGATTCATCTCACCTCTAAGCTTTGGTTGTGTTGTCAGGTTCCCCATACAGACTGGTTTTAGAGGGAGGGACACCCTCCAATCTGTCCTCACTGATCCATGCTGCTGAATTCACATCCACATTAGCTCACAGACGCTGTTCACACATTATTCAAACATCAGCAGAAAGTGTCCATTTACAACAAGGTGGTGTCAACAGCCTGGATAAAATGAGAGGGTTGTGGCAGGAAGGGGGTCCAAATCCAAAACTGTCAAGTATGTGAGTCTGAAATGTCATGGAACAAGTAAAAGTACAGGACGAAAGTACATGTACTTCATTACATTCAAGGACTGTTATTCACATCACAGTGATTCTTCTACACAACGTAATGTTTCTGAATAAATTTCTCAGTGGGGACAAGATTAAAATGATAATTTGTATCAAATAATCAAAAAAATACTATTTGGGAGTATTTACAACAGACTGTTACAGGAGAGGCAGCAATGACTCAGCTCTTAAAGGCCACAAAGCTCCTTCTTCTTTTCCTCCACAAATGGCAGCTCTTACTCCCACACCTCCCACACCTCGGACTGACCTCCGACTCAGTCTGGTCCGCAGTCCCAGGATCTGTAGCCGGAAGTCGACGTCACGCGTCACGTTCGGAGAGGTTGTTTCAGGTGTTTCACCTGCACAATGCGCACGTGACAAGTAGGGGCCGGTGAGTCAATTTAGCAAAATGGTTCATTTGTGTTACAGGTCTTGTGGGAATATGATTTAGTATCGAACATGGACTGTTTCTAGACACAAAACATAAAGTTAGAGGTTCAAGCCATTTAAAAACGCACATATGATTAGTATTTAGACACAAATCAGACTATAAAAATTATAAATATTTTCTTTGTTCACAGAACAAGAAACTGGGAATTTAGTTTTTTTTGCTCAAGGGTTTGAGGTTCCTGAAGACCAAACCAAATTCTAAGGATTTTGAATAATATTGGCTGATAAATATCATTCTTCAGTAACACAGTACTTGTTTCTACAAATCTGATTAAATTGCAGTTTACAAAATTCAAAATGACAAATTAATAAAAAGCTCAACTTCTTAAACATGTTTTTGCTTGAATCGATTTTAATTTAAAACAACCACAATTGCCTTAAAGTCACGAGTTTTCATTCCCCCTGTGATGTATTTCTTGACAAATATAGTTTTGTTTCTATATGTAACTGCATTACCCTTTTAAATTACTTGGGGAGATACATACACTGAAAGACATTTGCATTAATTAGTCCACAGTCCATACAATCCACAAATATTAGATTTTTGTATCACAGGCACATTTTTGTACGACATACATATTTTTATTGTAGCTCAATCACGATGTAAGAGCAGCATTTTATTAATCATAAATATGAATCTAGGCCCAGATGCACATATAAACTTTAATGAGACAGGGTCTCACTAAGTTGCCCAGCAGATGTCGCAATTTTACCTGAATTAAATGCTTCAAAACTCTGAGTCATTTTCACTAAACCAGTTGCTTTTTATTGACTCAAGCTTCAGTTTCTCCATCATGGAAAACCAATAGACGAGGAACAGTTCAAATTCATAATCCTATTCGAGCCTCCTAGCAGGGGGCTGTGGGTCATATGGTCAGAGCAGAGACAGAAAACTTCTGTCTGTCTGTTTTCACTCGTTTCACCATGATCTCCTCGCACGTTTGGGAGATGTGCACGTTTGAGCCTCTGTGAGCTACGATTGCCCATAACCCCCATCTCCACATAGGTCTGTGTAACATGTATGTCATTAAAACATAACATGTAATAAAATATTACTTATAGCTGCATTCACCACTTTTGTAATATACCGTATTTGAAAACATTTGTCAGTTATGCACATAATTATTTTATTTGTCCACATGTTGTATAACTTGAGAAATCAATTTTTTGAATATAATTCAAACGCAAAACATCTTAACAAATATCACATTGTTCAGATTCAGATTGACAATGTCATAGCTTGTTTTAAGCATCTGCATTCCCTGCTTTTAGGAGGAATTAGACCATAATCTAATAATAAAGTTGTATCGGAAGATACATTTCTAATATCAAATAACACATCAACGTATGTACAGTAAAAATACAAAAAAATCCTTCATGCTATAATAAGAAAAAAAATAAATTTGACATGTACTGTGTACTTCAACATCTACACAAACGGCATCAGGAGTCATCTCTAAATGCTGATTTGAGTTTTTAAAATATATAGAAAATATAAAAAAAATTTTCAAAATATAATTTCATAGTTTGAATCACAATTTAAACATTTTTTTAGCGACTAGAAAAAATTCAAAATATAAAAACTACACATTGAAGCAACATGTCTATCACAACTATTTTAAGTTTTTTTTGTCATAATTACCCTTTCATCAGGTTTAGATGCTGGTTTAGTTTTTGAGTTTAAACTACAAAGTTAGTAATAATTAATCAAACAACATTCACTTAAAACAAAACACTACAATCTTTTATTCTGAAAAAGTAAAATTATATTAAGCACAGGTTATAGATATTTGTGTTATTTTCATAACACTGAATTAGTCTCAAGAGGCCCAATTAATGTCAAGGTAACATTACAGCCAAGGTGACCATTTATAAATTGTGTTGTTCCGTTTTGAATATGATTAATTAGAACTCCAGTGGGTTCGGTCCCTGTATCATTTGGTCTTTGTCAAAGGGGACATTTGAATATGAAAAATTCTTTAAACACTGTTTTATTGCTCGTCAGGATTGTATGTTGTTCACTTTACGTTGAAGGCATCTTTCAACCCTTTCAGGGCTTGTTCCTTCGTGATGCTCCTCCAGGCCTCAGGAACATCTGCTGGCTTGGCCTTATATTCTTCAGCAAATCTGTCATTGTTTTGTACCAGGACATATTTCCAGTAGTCAGATGCCTCTATGGTGTAATCTGGAGGAATGTGCCAGTCTGGATAGTACTTGGTGTAGTCTCTGTAAGGCTGCCACTCCCCCTGAGTGTCACTGTTTTTGAATTTCCGGTCACTGTGCACCTCGGTTGTACACAGTGAGTGTATCAGCTTCTGAGTGTGTAGATGTTTGTATTCACTAAGACCTTGTGGTCGATGCACGGCTGCATGATGTTGCTTGTGGTCTTTGCCTCCAGCTTCACAGGGAACTTTACAAAATGGACACTGTTGTCCACAGCCAAACACGCGTTTGAACAGCTCGTCTTGTGGGCTGATTGGAAGTTGGTTCAGTATCTCACTGATGTCTTTAGAGTCTGAGAATTCATCTTGAAGTTGTTCTTTTAAGCCATTTATTGAGATGTTGAGGCTGTTGAGAAATGGATGACACGTGCTTTGGATTTGAAACAAGATGGCATTTACAGCTTCCATTGGAATTGAAAGGTCTTTGATCAAATGTTTGCGCATGTTGCTGATGAGCTTGGTGATGCTTTCTGTGTTATCTGGCAGCACAGTGCCATCTTCTCCTTTCGATGCCCATTCTGTCGCTTTTGTGATTTTGTCAACTATGACCTGCAGGTTCTTGGTTTTTAGTTTGCACAAAGTTTTGTCATCTGACATTTTACCCAGAATGTGCTGAAATATCCAGTCCTTAACATAGACTTCGTAATTAGAAATGTACTTGAGAAAACTCTCAAAGTTTTCTTCTTGCAGTAACTCTTTCTGAATGCTGTACTGGAAGAAGGAGCGGGAACTGTACGTTGCTGAATGGGAACTTGTCAGTATTTCCTCCACAATGTGAATTCCCAGAGATCTATTGATGTACTCCTCCACAGCAGGTTTGAGACAAAACTGCACAAAGTCGTTTGCTTTGCGTTGGCAGTGATCTCTCTGTTGGTATAAGTCGAGAAAGTCTGTCATGTACTGAGCTTTGTACTTCTTCACCTCGGTTAGGGGATCCATATCTAACAAGAATCTTTTGTGCATTTGAAGGAATTTTCTTGAGGCAATGCCACACATGTGAAGTTTCAGGTCAATCTCAAACTGTGGACTGCGATGTTTGGGGGCAGATTTAAGGGATTCATCTATTTTGTCCAGAAGATCCTTTGTAAAACAGTCGTGGTAATCTCTGTTTGTTCTTGCAATATCACGTACAAAACGTGAACAAGACTCAATGACAGGGTCTGCAAAAATTCGGAGATCTCTCTGTATGTCTTTTTCCTTGAAAAAAGACCTAGAGACTTTGGTTTTTTTTTCATTTATGTGTTCACTTTTAACCTCAAATGGAGTCTTTCCAACTTCTTTCAGGTCTCCAATGCTCTGCAGCTCTTCATTGACGTTACGGTTAAAAAAATTTCTTTTCAGTTGATGCAGGACGCTTGCAGATACATCTTGTTCTTTTAGGCCCGACTCTTTCACAATGACTTCCGTCCACATCTTTTCAAATTCATCTATCAGTTCATCATTTGAGAGTGTAGAATCTTTGCAGTCACTCAGTAGCTTCATCACTCGCTCTTCAATCACTGTTCTGTACTTCCTCTGAAATTCCTCAGCCTTTCTTATGCTTTTCCTCAGATCAAGTGCACAGTCCAATTTATTGTTTGTGGAATGTTGGATTTCTTTTGCAAGACAAGTGATACAGTTTAAAAAGTCAGATTTATATTTCTCTATCAGATTCACATGTTTGTCTTTACTTTTGTAGTAGTCCTGAAGTTTTTTCTTGGTTATTGTTTGCTGTTCTACTATTTTATCAGATACCTCAACCTTTTTTGATTCAAACAATTTGTACAAATCTTGAGAATCAGATTCATTGTTAGATATTTCGACCTCTGCCTGTGTCTGCAAGGAGAGAATCTCTTTTCTGAACTCCCATTCCCATTGACTGAACTCTTTGCACAAGTTGTCATAGGCGTGAGCTACAAGTGTGTTTCTGAAACTAAAGATGAAGTTCTCATATTTCACTGATTTCCAGAGACTTCTGATCCATTCTACGAACTCTGGGATCTGTGAGATTTCATTGTTTCTGTTTCCTTTCATTGTCTTTAAAAGTTTTTTCTTGAAATCTGCTACAGCTTCACTGTAACCTGTGTTCACCGGGGCCATCGGTGGGGTTCCATGCCACAGTCCTGGAATGTTCCAGTTGTTTTTTTCTATGTCGTAGTCCAGTATATCAGTGAATGACTTAATAGAAGATTGGTTTTCCATTTCAGCTGCAATTTGAGTCATTTCATTGAGCTGGTCTAACAGATGTTTCCTTTCAATCATGGTCCTTGCGTGAGCTGAAACTGAAGCAACATTCTGGTGAACAAAATGACAAACTGGCTTTTTACCAACTTGTTTCATTCTCAGAAATGCATGAGCTGTAATTTGTAGGACGTCTTTCATTTCCGTTGAGTTCTCCATTGCAACATTGATCATGGTGACATCACTTAAACCAATAACAAACGTTGCCAGCTGGTTGTCATGCTCGTAACTGTCCTCTAGTTGGGCCAGAAGAGGAGACTTCAGACCCTCTGTGTCGATGAGAACTATGAAGTCACAGTTCATTTCACTTTGCATGTCCTCTCCAACTCTGAGGAAGAGCATATAAGCTCCTCTTGTGCATCTGCCGTTGCCAACAGGAAACTGCACCCCAAACATGGTGTTCAGGAGAGTTGACTTCCCTGTACTTTGAACACCCAGCACAGTCAGAACCAACAGTCTGCTCTGCCCCCCAACCTTCTTGTGAAGCTCCATCAGCACATCTGTCACCCACCTCTCTGGGATGTTGGAGGCATCTCCATCCAACAGCTCTAAAGGATATCCATCCAACAGCATTTCGGCAGCAACGCCGGGGAGACGAGAGATTTCATCAGCAGTTGTTGTTAAGCTGGTAGCAGAGAACTCGTAGATCAGTCCCATCTCTCTCATGTAATGTTCGATCCCTAAAGAGCTGTCCAGCAGAGCTTGTTCCAACTCTGCTATGAGTTTCACATCTTTTGTCATGCAGTGCTCTTTAAATTTGCTGCGTAACCCAGTCAGTTTGTTACGGGAATGTGTATCAAGCTTGAGTTTCATCCACTTCAGAAAAAAATCTCTTTTCTCTTTGTCACTGTTAGATACATGCTCTATGAAAAATGTCATGGCTTTGGATAGTTTGTATTTGCCAAGCTCCTGCTTAAACTGTTTCATATCAGCCTGTAGCTGAGATTTATATTCTTCCAGTCCATGATCACCAGCATTTTTTAACCTACATTCTTCCTTCTCTGACTGAGATAAACTTTTCCATTTATCACCTTGCAAAGGAAGTTGCTGTTTCTTATAATCTGGTATATGCCGTACCCCAATTCCTTTCACAATCTCCTCAGCTGCTTTCTTCTGTTCATCACTTGTGTGTTCATCCACAGACAGACCAAGTTCAACAGCTTTTTCAAGCATATTTTCCACATTCATTGTGGTTGTTCCATTTGTCAGTGATTTCCTAATGGTCGTGCGAAGTTTCTCTGAAAACCCTGCCACATTTACCCTTGGGTCTTTGCTTTTTATGCTGCCATTTGGTAAATCTAATTCTTTCCGCATTGCCTCCACAGACATCATAACATCCTGTCTCTCCATTGCAGTCTTGCAGTTAACAACGAAAATGAGTTTGGATCTCGCATCTTCAAGAGAAGTCAGAATTTTGTTCTCATTTTCTTCAACTTTGTCCAAAAATACAAAAGTAGTTGTTGACACATGAAAAAGAAAAGTGAACTCTGTCAATGACTGACCAATGTCTCCTCTCAGATTGGTGAAAGCAACAGGTTTTGGAAATATGTCAATATTTTCTTTACCACAGGGCAGATACCAGCATATCTCTACCAGGCTATTGGAAATGTTCCTTTCATGTTCTCCTCCTTTCATATCTTTGTGTATGAAGATATTGTGACTCTGTTGATTGTCACTGAGAACATGATTCAAAACCTTAGACTTTGACAAACTACAGTTTTTCAGCCTTACAAAGGAATAGAGGGGTATATTTGCTTGGACAATGCTGTCTTCAACAAACCCTCTTGATTCTGACAGATCTTGTGGACGCCACTCTTTGACAATGTCTCTTAGAGCCCACAGCATCAGGGTAGACTGACTGTTATTGCCCCAGGGCAACAACAGTGGAACAGAAAACTGACACATCGACAACTTGACAGCCATTTCCTGTTGTAAGAAGCTGTCGGCGCAGAGAAAGAGAGCTACTATGAGGTCCAGAGAGTTGACCCCACTGTCTGCAGAGTCATCTGTAGTGTACAGATCAAAATCAAGAAGATCACCGATGTCCTTGTGTTTGTCCTCTTCCTTTTCTTTTTCACCAGTGTTTGATAGTTGTGTACAGCTCCTGCATTCTGCATTGATTTTAAATAGTTTTCTTAGAAAACACCATGGTATATCCTCCATTGATTTCAGACTTTCATCAGATAAGCTGTTACTGTTGATCTCTAAGAGCGACCGAAGATTGATCTTGTTGGGATAAAATTTCTCCAGACCAAGATTTGAAAAGAAGTTTAAAAGTCCTGTATGAGAAAAAAGAAAACAAACAACAACTTTAGAATAAGAGAATAGGTCCCCTTTTAAGTGTCCTTTTTTTCTTGTGTGTTCTATGTATTTAAGTGAAAAGTCTTTCAAACAGTTACGAATAAAAAGTGTGAGGACAATCCCATTTATGTAGTTTTTTGAAGCGTCAGCACCACTAGTGAACAATGTTGAACAGTGCAGAGCAATTTAGTCATAGTATCAATAATTTTGAACTCATAGGCTTAAATTATTGAAAAATTGATGAAAGAAAAATTGTTCGCTGGCCGACTGCAGGGGACTGGAGGGATTGTAGACCTGAATGATTGAATTTAAGTAAGCTGGAGCTCTAGATTTGCCCACTCTGTAGTCAAGAGACAGAGCTTTGAACTTAATCCTTGCAGCCACAGGAATCCAGTGCCGGAGATCTGAAGAGCGGAGTGATGTGAGTCCTTTTAAGCTGGTATGAAATGTGCAAACCTTAAAAAATTTATATTCTATGTCCAGACAAAACAGGGTGTCATATCCTACAACGCCCAGAATGCATTGCGCTCTGACGGTTCCCGAGCCACTCCCCAAACTTCTGCAATTGGTGCCACCTGTGCAACCTCCTGTCGGGGTGTGTT
The DNA here is from genome assembly GCA_033026295.1 of Channa striata. NCBI lineage: Eukaryota > Metazoa > Chordata > Actinopteri > Anabantiformes > Channidae > Channa > Channa striata. The sequence goes on from CM065171.1 coordinate 28,483,940, forward strand.
GTTCACCTGTAATAGCTCGACTCTATTGGCTTACAGGGAAACGTTCGGACATTGCTGGTTTATTTTTATTTTTAATCTTATACTTATATAAGCTATACTCAAAATGTGTTTCAAGGCACAATGGTGTCAGTTTGCACTGTACCAGGATGCAAAGCAGCGACTGAAAATAGCTAGTGGAATTAGCTATTAGTGGACAGATAAATTGGAATTTCTCTCTATAGAAGGAATCTGAGTGTCTCTTCTTGCTTAAATACTACCGGACTTATTTTTGTGTCCCTTTGAGATACGCCCAATTAAAAATTTCAACTCAAAGCAGAAAAGCACCTGATCATTATGAGTTATTTTTATATTTTCATAAATTGAAAGGCCTGAAGACTGCCAGATTGTCCTGACATTATCTCACCCTGAAGTAAGCCATGAAATGATCATCATCTGAGTAAATCGTCTGGACGAGCTTGCCTTCTCCCTGAGCTACTCATTTATATTTATAGTTTTTATCATTAAAAAGGCAGTGCAATACGCATTGTTCCAACATCCACTACAGATATTCGGTTTTGGGTTGATTTCATCCTCAATCCGGTCACATCCATCCATTGCACTGATTTTACAATCAGGCTGACTCTTAGCCTGACCAATTGTCAATTAATGTGCAGTGTAAGCTGGATTTTTTCTTGCAGTACTGAAAGTGGCTGCTTGGGAAGAATGGCTGACACACAGAGTTCTTTTAATACATCTGCGATGTTTACAGAACTCTGCTGGAGAAACGTGTTGCTGGAGAACAATCTTATTCAATTCCCCGTTGTTCTTCTCCTTTCATTGTGGAAAACCACATTTGTCTCTTTTTCAACAGCTGTTTGTTAAACTGTCATTGCACAAACCCGCCTAGAGGCTCCAGGCCACCACACAGTGTGAGCTCCTCATTGCAGCCAAATAACTGACCGAGTGTGAGCAGAGAAGTGAAGGCTGATTGAAATGTGTTTTGTGAGATAACATATTAGTGCAGACATTCAGGGATGTAGTCAAGGCACAGCAGAAACCTTATGTTAAAGGGAAAACGTCTTACCTTGAAATGAGTGATGTTCATCATGTAGTCCAGTGAGACAGAACATGTCCCGGTTTGGTTGTGGTCCATCCTGTACATCACATCTCAATTCTGAATAAAAAGAAAATAATTATACAAAAGACTTGGAAGAAAAAATATAGATCTATATCTTTTGCTCGTGATATATAAAGTTCTGCGACTCTTAATAGAGAAGTGCTTCATAAAATGTTTTATTTATTTATCTGATGCAAGTGAATCATAAATTAATTTAAATGGAATCAGTCAATTCTGCAACGTGTGAACTTTAATTAATTTGGGGATCACATGAAATTTCTAGCCCCACTCAACAGAAATGATAACAAAATGTGTGGAAAATGAATGTGGAGCACAAAACAAAACAAAACATGTTTTTTGTCTCACCTAGGGCCCCATAGATAAATAATGGACAAGCACTGATGCACATGGTTAATCTAATCGCTGCAACTTGCACTTCTTGCATTGCCCCACCTTTCATATTCTGAAATTGTGTTACTACTTTAAAACTGTGGTAAAATTCCTCCTGTGTTTCCTCTTAACAGTCTGGAATTCTAACCTTGAATCCCAACTTCAAACCATGTATCCTGCTAATGGATACCAGCTTGTGCTACATGGAACTGAAATCAAATGTAAGGCAGCTTTTAAAGTGATTAAAAATCATCAGTGAAAGTATAAAAAACATTTGTAAAATAAAAATAAATAAATAAATAATAAAGTTTGTAAACCCTTAAAAAACTAATAAAAAGTAAAACTAATTAAAACTAGTATTTCTAAAGAACAGTAGCACCAAATGGATTTTCATTAAATACTACATTTGTTTTTCTCATATTGATATTTCAAAAAAGGAGATGCAAAAATTGAACTTGAACAGAACTTGGAGCTGATGGCTGACACTTTGTTAGTAAAGTAGGTGGCAAACACGTCGTTAGTGAGAGAGGTGGATGACAGAGGTGAAGGTGGGTAGAGGTTTGCTTCGAAAGTGAAGAAAAGCATTCTGGTGTTGCTGAGGGACAAGTAGATCTTGAAGACATGGGTCAAGACTTTTGAGACAGGTTGAAAGTGTATTACAGAGGCCGTCAGTGGCTGTGTCTGTATTGAGGGTGGAAAGGCCCTGTGGTGGGGCAGGGTGGCAGAGCTAAATGAAGACAACTTGCTGGATTGAGAGACATGAGGTTGCAGAAGAATGTCACAAGTGGGCTAAGAAAATGTAAAGGTCTGGTGGAAAAGATTGTGACACTGTCCTATTCTTTCTGTTCATGTTAAGGGGAGCGACTTTGGATTTATAGAATGGCTTGAAATTTCAAAAGAAAAGCTCTTGATTAAGACTCCAAATCCTCTGTTCAAATCAAAGAGCAGTTAAAAATATCTAGCCAGCCAAGTTAGCATTTGTTGCCAACTAATTACCAGAAAATTAACTGTGAGACACAGGAACTGGAAAGAATTAATGCAGTTGGGTGAGTTCGCTTTTCACTTCACAGTGCTGATGAAAAGTTTGGTGATTTTGATCCTCTGTTGTTTTTGCAGAGCTCCAAAGAGGCCTGTCATCATCAGACCAGGAGAAGCACTAAACTAGGACAGGAGACCTACAGAACCAGCAAGTGTTGTTGAAAATTAGTTTGTCGGCTTCAGAGATAGCAGCGTTTCTGTCATTTCTCTTGAGTCTGCTGATTTAGCCTGTTTGTTAGTCTGTTTTTTAATAAGTGTTAAGAATTACAGGTAAAGAGCTTTGAAGTGGATACTTGGTCTGTTGTAGCTGGTCGTTTCAGCTTAGTAATCACCGAGCATTCACACCTTTGAGCCAACAAAGGCGCACTAATTTGTTTGGTTTCAACACGGGGGTGGTTTCAGCTGTAGCCAACTGAGACCATATTTAAGGCACCTATTTTGCTGGAGCTTCAGCCCTCCTTGTGTAAAGACCTGCAAGTCTACCTGCGCGAGTCCACCGAAGGGAGGACACAATAAGACACTACCTCTAGCCTTCCTACCCCTCTTCCGCTTCAGAAAGCCATGTCATTGTAATCTACAGATCATAGATTTATCGTGCCTAGGAAGCTGTACTCCACTTTGAGGTCACTGCTCTACCCACCGCCACCTCCCCCACACAGCCAACGACTTTGCCTCCTTTTTCACCAACAAGGTGGCAGCCATCAGCTCCCAGTTCTCTCCACCAGATGACATCCAGCTATCTACGTTGAACGAGGCACCATGCTTTACATTCTCAACCCTGTCAGAGGACGACGTATCCACTCTCCTCCTCTCGAATCGCCCGACCACCTGCTCTCTGAATCTGATCCCCTCCACCCTTCTTCAAGCTGCTGCACCTACACTGATACCAGCCATCACACATATCATCAACACTTTCCCAAAACAAAACAGGCACCTTTCCCACCTCATTCAAACAGGCCCAGATTACTGCACTGTTGAAGAAGACTTCTCTTGATCCCTCCCTTATGGAGAATTACAGACCAGTCTCTATTCTCCCATTTCTGGCCAAGACCCTGGAACGATCAGTCTTCAATCAACTATCAGACTTTCTTTCCCAGAACAACCTCCTCGATGTCAATCAGTCTGGCTTCAAGAGTGGTAACTCCACAGAGACGGCACTTCTGACTGTTGTGGTATCCCTACGGGCTGCAAAAGCTACAGGTAATTCTTCTGTCGTGATTCTACTGGACCTGTCGTTAGTCTTTGACACTGTAAACCATCAGATCCTCTTGAATACAGTCTCTAACTTAGGCACCTCTGGACCAGATCTATCCTGGTTTTGGTCCTACTTCTCTGGACAAACCTACAAGGTATCCTGGCAGGGGCGTGATTCTATACCTCATAACCTCTCCACTGGTGTACTGCAGGGCTCTGTTCTCTGTCCCCTTTATTTTTTAATCTATACTTCTTCCCTGGGCTCTATCATCCACCCACATGGCTTTTCACATCACTGCTATGCAGAAGACACGCAGTTCTTCCTGTCCTTTCCGCCAGATGACTCTACTGTCTCGACACGCATCTCTGCCTGTCTCTCTGGCATCTCTGCTTGGATGAGAGACATCTTCAGCTCAACTCCAAGATCTCCAAGACTCTGGCTGTAAGGATTAAGTTCAAAGCTCTGTCTCTTGCCCACAGAGTGGTCAACTCTACAGCTCCGGCTTACTTAAACTCAATCATTCAGGTCTACAATCCCTCCCGTCTGCTGCATTGGCCAGCGAACGACGTCTGGCAGTCCCAGCACCACACAGAAGACACCAAGGAAAACTCTTCAGCTCAGTGATCCCATGGTGTTGGAATGAACTGTCAAACTCTGTGCGCTACCTCACTCACTACATTAAAAACACTGCTGAAAACAGAACTCTTCCATTTCTTCCTTTAAAAAAAAAACAAAAAAAAAATCCTGCCATTTTTTTTTCTTTTTCATGTACTTGTATCTCATGAAACCGAAACTCTTCTTTGATACCACTTTACTTTGATGCTTTTCTCCTTAACTTAGATTTTATTGCTTGCCTGTTCCTCACTTGTAAGTCCCTTTAGATAAAAGTGTCTGACAAATGACTAAATGTAAATGTAGACCCGGTTTGCAACATATACTATATTAAACTGTTAATATTGGTTGTAAAATTAGTGTAAAGTACATGTATACGTGCAAAATAGATGAGATGAGAATAGATGGTAAGTAACATTTTAACATTTCAGGTGAAACTCGGAACATCATTGGCTCCCCTTCATTTTTAAACAATGAATGTATTTTACCCAGCAAGTACAGAGATAAAATGTGGTAAGTGAGTGATTTGATTTTACTTGCCTTCAAAGATGAAAAACCAAAATTAATTAGCCTACTTTTGTTGTCGAAACAGTATATCAGTTATGTATTTACTGAGATTCGAGTGCCTTTTTGATATTTCTATTTTATTTTAGGTGTAGGTCACCATGGTGTTGGAGCTCTACAACCTCACACCTAGAAGGTCCCTGGTTGAAATTCATCTGCCAGTTACAGCCTTTCTATGTCGAGTTTGCATATTCTCCCGGTATGTTCTCTCTCATACATTAACGGCTGGGAGAGGTTCCAATACCAATGACCCTGAATAGAATGAGCAGTTATAGACAAGTGCGTGGACGGATGATTGTACCTGATGGCTCTTCTTCTGTGTCCATTTTGATGAGGTCTGATGCTCTTCAGCACTGCAATTCATGAACCTAGAGTCAAAATTAAAAGCTTTTTTGTTTATAGCACAAATTAAAAAGGGATGATGATAGATCATCATAGAAAAGAAACGGCAGCAAAATCAACTCGGTCAATGCATTTTAAATACAGCAAGATAACATATCCAAAATGCTACAATTATGAAATAATGCATTTTGTAAATATAACATAGTTAAGAAACATTATGTTAAATCCTATTAAATGGGATAACTATTCCACCTGGTTAAAATTGAACCTGCATGTTGTAGAAAACCAAAGATTATGGGTAATGTGCAGAAGGGCAGAAGATGTTCTAGAGTGGTAATGTGTCTGAATGTGTCTGTGGGTAAAATAGAACTTACAGAACATAAAGACAACAGTCAATGGAACCACCACAGCTACATCTCTATACATTATTTTATTGTTTTCTTTTTTTTACTTTGTTGTTTTATTCTCTGTGCATTTTAATTCTCTTTTTTAATAAAACGTGCTGTAAATTGTATAATAGTTTTTTGGAACTTGGTGAACAAAATATATTTTTGCTTATTTTGTTTTACAGTAACACAAGGGCTATTTCTTTAAAACATTGGCACTATTGAAGCTTTTATCTCTAATTTAGTTTGCATGAAGACATTTCATAAACTAAACCTTCATATACAGACAGCCTAAGTGAATAGACCTGTAGGCAGGTCTGACGTTTCTCTGGATCTCAAAACCAAGTGGTATATTTAAAAGCATTTTGCTTAATGGCACCACCAGGAAATAGCAATTCATTAGTCAGTCAAAGCATTACACATTTAATCTGTCATTACTTCTACAGTTAGGTGCAGCTGCACTTCAAGTCTGTTTAAAAAACAGTCAAATGGTTCCTTTGAGTTACACAGGAATGAAACTTACCTGATATCAGGCTGATGGAGACTCTGGAACTGCCTTTATGAACACTGGTTTTAATTTTTATATCTAACAAAGAAGGCAAACAAAGCAAGTACTTATGTAACAAATGTCAAACCTCAAGGCTTGTTCTTAATTGCCAGATTATGCAGTAGCATTATCATTCTTTTTTATTGGTCTGTTATTTATAAAATACCTGCCAAGGGCAAAGTCCTAGAACTTCATCCATCTTAGCTAATCATAACCATTTTTATTATCCTTATGAAGTAAAAATACAGATTACTAATGCATTTTTCAATTTCAAACATTGTACATGTTACTGACACTAAATGACAGGAAAGGTTGATAGCTTATTTAAAATGCTTATTTAATCTTCCACGTACATCTCAACATCTAAGCATTAATCTAGTCTTGCTGCCCTCAAAATGTTTACTTGCAAAAACTAGACAGCTAGTTGTTCAAAGCAGCAACTGCATATAAAAACATGCCTTTCTTTGGATTCTTTAGTAAAGCTAAATCTTAATTTACCCTTGCTGCCCTCACAAAGTGTAGTTAAGCAAAACTCCACATGTAGACAATGAAAGCAGCCACCACATATAAAAGGCAGGTTATTCTGTGAGTTCTGTTTATATGGCAAAACTGAAATACAGCAAGAAAGAAAAACACTTCAATAAACATTCTTAAACCAACTAAAAATAACGTTTCTAAATTAACTTTACATTTTTCAGGTCTTAACCAAATGTTTTTAATAAAGAGGATTTTTTTACTTACAGTCAAATCTTCTCCAGTGCTCAAATGTAAGACAGTTGCTTTGATACACAGCACATTTACCAGGCACCACAGGTAAGTAACAAGGTACTTCCTGTTTCTTGAAATGAACTGAAACTACGGTTGTAAAAGGTCGTAAATACCCACAATAAAACGCTGCCAACCTCTTTTCTTAAAGTTATTTCTCAGAATTCTCAGGCACAATTTTTCTTCCTTATAGTTACCAGGAATCTTTTTAGTGCCCTGCCAGAGTGATTGATTAAGATAGTTCATGTCATATTCTGTTTAAAAAACACTCATAATAACTCAAGATGCATATTGTAGTTTTAATTAAGCTACTCTTATTAAAATAGTTTAAATATTAAAAGAGGTTTAACAAAGGGCTTTGCAGATGCTACATAGCCTAAACATTCACCAACTGCTATTAATAACCATCTTTATAATTGATTTCACTTCATAGAAAAACTAATTGTTTGGCGTAGTCCTTGATTAAAGGTCATAACACCTCAATTAAGTTGTTGAAGTATTATGAAAATGGACAACTAATGATGATTGTGATAAATCATAAACTTGTAGGCTTTATGTATATGACCTTGGACTCCTATGATGATGTCCTGTTATTGATTAACTTTTTAATTTATAGGACAAGGTAATAAGTAGGAATTAGTTGGTAAGCATCAGTTCATCAGTTTTCTTTCCATGAATGTCCTTTCTTCCCCCCATCTCGCTACTCTGTGGCAATTTGGAAACATATTTTTTAGTATATTAATGATTACAATTGTTAGACAGAAGGTTCAGTGTAATGCTATTACATAAGTACTACTACAGAAGTACGTTCCCTCTTGAGGCCACTGGATCCTGCATTCAGAGCAGGAGATGAAGTATCGCTCAGATGTCAGAAGACACCTTTTTCCCCCTCCCCTCAGGCAGAAGACTGTGCAGTATCCGGGCTCACACCGTGTGTGTGTGTGCCAATGGTTCAGAGCAATGGAGGTTGTGGAAAAGAGTTGAAGAGGTGAGAGCAACAGGTTGGAACAAATGGAGACAAGTGTCAGGTGTTCTTTGTCGTGAGACCAGCGATGTTGTACGGTCTCGAGACAGTGGCACTGAAGAAACAACACGAGGTTCTTCTTTGTGAGTGATGAGGATGGACAGGATCAGGAATGGGGACATCAGGGGGACAGATAGATGTTTTGGAGATAAAGTCAGAGAGGTCAGATTGACGTGGTTTGGACATGTTCAGAGGACTGTGAACATATCAGTAGAAAGATGCTGAGGGTGGAGCTGCCAGGCAGGAGGACTAGAGGAAATGAGAGAGGACATAAATGTAGGTGTGAGAGAAGAGGAAGCAGCGGACAGGATTAGATGGAGGCATGTGAGCCCTGAAAGCGAGAAGCTGAAAGGAAAAGAAGACAACGACATCTTGACACTATCTTTTTGCTATTTGTATCACTTTCCTGTTTCCTCTAATTGGCCACTGTAACAAAGTAATTTCCTGCAAAGGATCAATAAATATGTATTCTACTTTATTCTATTCTGTTTGGTTCATGGTAAAGTACACTACACTTCCTGTACAAGTTCCTGTGTTTGCTCCACTCATTTCTCAGATTGTCTGCTTATCTAGAGAGACCTTCAAGCCATTCCTGATTGTGCTGTGTGAAGTTTACGACCCTGTCTGATGGTCTTCTAGCTTCATGAAGCACTGATCCACTTTGAGACAAGTGGCCTGTAAATGATGTATTGGATAGTCACAGCTAGAAGTGTGACATCTGCTGACTGTCTTTAAAAACTGCATCTGAGTGAACGTCCTGACAAATGGCTGTAGTTGATCTCACCATTCCATCTTTCTCTTAGTCTTTGATAAAAGTTTTGGTCATCAAAGGTATGTCCATGTGTTTATCTGTAGATAACACAATATTTAATAGAGTTTGTATAACAGGCAGCCTTCATGAAGCAAATATGTTCAATAGTATGTTTGTATTGGGAGTATTTGATGCTGGTACTTCTGCAACATATTTTTTTGTGTAGGTCCAAATAATTTTATTTAGAAAAATAATAATTTCTTCATTTATAAAGCTCGTGGCTTTAATTTGCTGTTCATGTGGCCCACTACCACTCCGGCTTTGGAGAAGACAGCATTTACAGCAACCTGCCCAGTGTTTTCCACTCAGCCCAACGGGTAAAGGCAGATGTCCGCCCAGCCCGGTTCGGCTGGAGGTTTCTTATGTTAAAGGGAGTTTTTCTTCTCCACTGTTGCCTATAGCTGCTGAAGGGGGATTTGTTGGGTTTTCTCTGGAACTGAACTGAATTGACAGCTGTGCGAACATGCTAATAGCTAATAAAATGTCCTACTCTGGTGACATATAAATGTGGGCTAAGAGGAGGAAAGTGTCTCAGTGCATCAGGGGTTGGTCCCCCAGCAGTCTGAGCCTATAGCAGCAGGACAAGAACTAACTATAAGTTTTATCAAAGAGGAAGTTTGAACCTAGTCTTAAAAGTAGAGAGGGTGTCTGCTTCCCGAAACTGGACCTGGTTCCAAAGGAGAGGAGCTTGATGGCTAAACGCTCTGCCTCTCATTCTGGGAACCACAAGTAGGCCTTCATTCTGAGACCCAAGTGGTCTATTAGGATGATCTGGTATTAGGAGATCTTTGAGGTAGGATGGAGCTTTATAGGTAAGAAGAAGGGTTTTAAATTCTATTCTACATTTATTGGGAAGCCAATGGAGAGAAGCTAATGAAGGTGAAATATGATCTCTCTTACCAATCCCAGTCAGTAATCTTGCTGCAGCATTTTGGATTAATTGGAGGCTTTTTAGAGAGTTACTGGGGCAGCCTGAAAGTAGAGAATTACAGTAGTCCAATCTAGAAGTAACGAATGCATGGACCAGTTTTTCAGCATCGCTATGAGATAGGATGCTCTTAATTTTGGCAATGTTTCTTAGGTGGAAGAAGGCTGTTCTAGAGATTTGTTTTATGTGTGAGGTAAATGACAAATCCTGGTCAAAAATGACTCCGAGATTCCTTGCAGTACTACTGGGGGCCAGAGTCATGTCATCTAAAGTGATGGTATGGTTGGACAATATATTTCTAAGATTTATAGGCCCAAACACATTAATATTTACCTGAGTTTAGACAAAAGAAATGGTACTTCATCCAGTCCCTTATATCTTTAAGACATGCTTGTAATTTGATTAATTTATTTGTTTCATCAGGTTTCATAGATAGATATAACTGCGTGTCATCAGCTGTGAAAATGAGTGTTTTCTAATAATGTAGAAAGGGGAGACATATATAGAGTAAAGAGTATTGGTCCTAACACAGAGCCTTGTGGAACTCCATAACTAACTTTTGTGTGTGGAAGGTTCATTATTAACATGAACTCATTGGAATGTATCTGATAGATAAGATTTAAACCAGTTTAGTACTGTTCCTCTAATTCCAATAACACGTTCTAGTCTCTGTAATAATATTCTGTGATCAATGGTCTCAAATGCAGCACTAAGATCTAGCAGAACTAGTATAGAGACAAGTCCGTTATCTGAAGCCAGAAGAAGATCGTTGGTGACTTTAATCAGTGCGGTTTCTGTGCTATGATGAACTCTAAATCCTGACTGAAATTCTTCAAACAAGTCGTTTCTGCGCAGGTGGTCACATAATTGCTTTACAACTACTTTTTCAAGTATTTTAGAGATAAAGGAGAGATTGGATATTGGTCTGTAATTGGCTAAGACACCTGGATCCAGACTAGGTTTTTTAAGTTTGATTACAGCTACCTTATAAGCCTTTGGTACATGTCCTGTTTGTAAATATAGATTAATGATATCTAATAGGAATGTGTCTAATAAGGGTAGAGCATCTTTGAGCAGTCTAACTGGAATAGGGTCTAGCAAACATGTGATGTGAATAAAACCTAGATGAATTAAAAACATGCGCGCCAAGGATTTCTTTTATTAAAGATGTGTGTTGTACAATCACTCTGCCCAAACAAGAATACAACAGTTCAAAGGAATCATTGTAAAGCAAATGTTGCTTCAGTCATGTCTACGATGAGATTATGTATTTTCAACTGTACATTTACATTTAGTCATTTGTCAGACGCTTTTATCCAAAGCGACTTACAAGTGAGGAACAAACAAGCAATAAAATCTAAGTTTAGGAGAAAAACATCAAAGTAAAGTGCTATCAAACAAGTGTTAAGGTTTCATGAGATGCAAGTAGAGAAAAAGAAAAAGCAAGATTTTTTTTTTTTTAAAGAAAGAGACGAAAGAGTTCTGTTTTCAGCAGTGTTTTAAATGTAGTTAGTGAGGTCGCTGAGCGCACAGAGTTTGGCAGTTCATTCCACCACCGTGGGATTACTGAGCTGAAGAGTTTTCCTTGGTGTCTTCTGTGTGGCGCTGGGACTGCCAGACGTCGTTCGCTGGCTGAGCGCAGCGGACGGGAGGGGCTGTAGACCTGAATGAATGACTTTAAGTAAGCCGGAGCTGTTGAGTTGACCACTCTGTGGGCAAGAGACAGGACTTTGAACTTGATCCTAGCAGCTACAGGAAGCCAGTGCAGAGATCTGAAGAGAGGGGTGACATGAGTCCTTTTTGGCTGGTTAAAGATAAGGTGTGCTGCTGCATTTTGGATCATCTGCAGGGGTTTGGTCGTGCATGCCGGTAACCCCATCAACAGTGCATTGCAATAATCTAGACGAGATATGATCAGTGCCTGCACGATGAGTTGAGTCGTGTACTCAGAGAGGTAGGGTCTGATCTTGTTGATGTTGTAGAGGGCAAATCTACACGACCTAGAGACTGAGGCGATGTGTTCCGTGAAGCTCAGTTGGTCGTCAATGATGACCCCCAGATTTCTGGTCGACTTAGCGGGAGCAATCACTTCGGATCCAGTGTTGATGCTGATGTTGTGCTGCGTCAACGGCTTGGCTGGGAAGACTAGAATCTCAGTCTTGGAGATGTTGAGCTGAAGATGTCTTTCTCTCATCCAGGCAGAGATGTCAGAGAGGCAGGCAGAGATGCGTGTAGAGACGCTGGAGTCATTTGGCGGAAAGGACAGGAAGAGCTGCGTGTCGTCCGCATAGCAGTGATATGAAAAGCCATGTGATTGGATGATAGAGCCCAGGGAAGAAGTATAGATGGAAAAAAGAAGAGAACCAAGAACAGAGCCCTGCGGTACACCAGTGGAGAGGTTATGAGATTTAGAATCGCGCCCCTGCCAGGATACCTTGTAGGTTCGTCCAGAGAAGTAGGACCGAAACCAGGCTAGAGCTGGTTCAGAGACACTTAAGGCAGAGACTGTGTTCAGGAGGATCTGGTGGTTTACAGTGTCAAAGGCTGCCGACAGGTCCAGCAGAATCAAGACAGAAGAATTCCCCGCAGCTTTAGCAGCCCGTAGGGATTCCACAACAGTCAAAAGTGCCGTCTCTGTGGAGTGACCGCTCTTGAAGCCAGACTGCTTTACATCGAGGAGGTTGTTTTGGGAAAGAATGTCTGAGAGTTGATTGAAGACTGCTCGTACCAGGGTCATAGCCAGAAATGGGAGAATAGAGACTGGTCTGTAATTCTCCACAAGGGAGGGATCAAGAGAAGGCTTCTTCATCAGGGGCGTAATCTGGGCCTGTTTGAATGAGGTGGGAAAGGTGCCTGTTATGAGAGAAGTGTTGATGATCTGCGTGATGGCTGGTATTAGTGTCGGTGCAGTAGCTTGAAGAAGGGTGGAGGGGATCAGGTCCAGAGAGCAAGTGGTTGGGCGATTCGAAAGGAGGAGAGTAGAAACGTCGTCCTCTGACAGGGTTGTGAATGCGAAGCATGGTGCGTCATTCGATGTTGGTAGGTGGATGTCATCTGGTGGGGAGAACTGGGAGCTGATGGTTGCCACCTTGTTGGTGAAAAAGGAGGCAAAGTCGTCGGCTGTGAGACAAGTGGGTGGCGGCGGCGGCGGTGGGTAGAGCAATGATTTAAAAGTGGAGAACAACTTTTTAGTGTCTGTGGTGTTGCTAAGCTTGTCCTGGTAGTATTCAGTTTTGGCCCTAGTGACACTGTGAGAGAAGGAAGCAAGTAAATCCTGGTAGTCCGAAAGAGCCGAAGGGGCCTTGGTTTTGCGCCATTTCCTCTCAGCACCCCTGAGGACAGTACGTTGTTCCCGAATCTGGTCAGTTAGCCAAGAGTTGGAAGCTGAAGGGCGAGCAGGTCGAGAGGTTGTCGGGCAGAGACTGTCTAGGCACGACGAAAGTGTATTACAGAGTCTTTCAGTGGCCGCGTCTGTATGGAGGGTGGAGAGATCCTGGGGCGAGGGCAGCTTAGCAGAAACCAGTGAAGAGAACTGCTCCGGGTTAAGAGATCTGAGGTTACGGCGGAATGTAACCAGTGCGGTAGGATGGTGTGCCGGTGTAGGGATGGAGACAGTGAGCTGGATGAAGAAATGGTCCGACAAATGCAGCGGAGTGACAGCAATGTCGGCCACAGTGCAGTTCCGGATCAGAATGAGATCTAGGTTGTTGCCTGCTTTGTGGGTCGGGGGAGTTGAGACCAGTCCCAGATCAAACGTGTTCAGAAGAGCGAGCACGTCAGCTGCGTGGGGTTTGTCTAGGTGGATGTTGAGGTCACCTAGGATGATGAGAGGAGTGTTATCTTCGGGGAATTGGGACAACAGGATATCCAGCTCGTTCCCCAGCTGGCCTGGCGGTCTGTAGATTACAATGACATGGGCTGTAATCGGTGCCGTAATCCTGATGGCGTGATATTCCAGCGACGACAGATTGTTGAAGGGCGCAGTCGTGGAGAACTTCCATGAGTCGGCGACGAGAAGACCAGTCCCACCTCCCCGACCCAATGGACGAGAGGTGTGAGAGAAGGTGAAGCCAGTGGAGAGTGCAGCAGGGGTGGCCGTGTTCTGCTGTGTAATCCAGGTCTCTGTAAGTGCGAGAAGCTGGACAGCTGAGTGTGTGGCAAAAGCCGGAATAAAGTCAGCCTTGTTCACCGCCGATTGGCAATTCCACAGTGCAAGAGAAAAAGAGGCTGGGGCCAGAGTGGTCTGGGTGAAGGCACGCAGATTGGTGAAGCACCGTCCTCTCAGAGAATGTCGTGTCCTGTGTCTGCGGAGGAGAAGTGGGATCTGCTGAAAACACATGATGAGAAACAGAGCAGGCTTTCCTGAGTGGAGGAGGATAAAAGTGAAAGTGGAAGAGAAGACAGAAATCGAAAGAAATGCAGTGTCTTACGGTGTCCTCCCTTCGGTGGACTCGCGCAGGTAGTCTCGCTGGTCTTTACCCAAGTCGGTCTTCACACAAGGAGGGCTGAACACAAGGGCTAACGCTTCCACTGTAATCTGTAGTGTGCAGCATTTGGCTGTTTGTCTACTCCAAGAAATTTGTCAAAACCACCAGCAGGTTTAAAAATCCACAGAGGATCAGTTTCAGGCTCTTCAACATTTCACAAAAAACCCTGAGGCATTTTCTTCTTCGCTTCCTTGTATATGTCACGGAAAGTTCTCAGAGCGCTGCAGGCCAGATTACACAGAATGCAGTGTGTTTAATTCAGAAAACAGCTCATTAAATCAATCTAATGTAGTGGTGATTTATGCAATATTTTAATGTATCTGCTTTATAACTTTGAGTAAAAGTAGAATTGAGCAAATCTGAAGCTGAAACAAATGGTTTCAGCTAGTAAGACAAGTGAAGCCCAGATGTGGTGATGGTCACTTTGTAGCTGGAGCGTCTGCACGTGTCAAAAAAAACCCTTAGTACTTCTGAAGCATTGTGTCGAGGCTTGATGTGTTTGGCCAGAGTCACGCGATCTATGAGGTCCGAAGCTTCATGAGCCACGTCACTGCTTCGGTACCGGATTGAAAGGTTCATAAGGAAGATAATCGTCTCTTAGGGAAAACAATCCACATTTTATTTATGATGCTTATAAGGCAAGAAGGAAAAGAACATACACATGTAAATACAATGATTAGATTAGATTAGATTCAACTTTATTGTCATTACACATGTACAAGTACAAGGCAACAAAATGCAGTTTATGTCTAACCAGAAGTGCAATAAGCAGCAAGTGCAGGATATAGGTTATAAATTACCTCGAGAAAATATGTACACAAGAAATTATGGATCATATTTACAGATGCTATGAACATACTATACAGGTTGTTGTTAACTAGAGCAGAAATTTACAGATGGAAAGGCTATATAGTGGTTGCTATAGTAATCAGGAATATGCAACTAGATATGAATATAATATGCAATGCTAGATGGGATCCAGTGTCTCATAAAGCATTTCGACCATCACTATTTCTAGGTACATGACTTCCTGTCTTATTTAACCTGGGATAGGTGGACCTTCACATACCTGCTGGGATTCAACAGTGAGAGCCATTAAGTAGTGGGGAGTGATGCAGGTGAGGGGAGGCGGGGCCAGGTGATCAGAGAAACATAATGAGTGTGTGAGTATGAACATAAGTCCATGAGAAAAAACACCTGCGTGCAGCAGGCAAAAGAGCAGAGGAAGAGCAAGACCAGGGGTGGGAAAAAGAGAGAGTGAGGACTGGCAACGGGCAGCAGATGGGCAGAAAAAGGGACAAAGGAGGCACAAATTTCCAAAATTTTTCATCTGTCCCTTCGGGATGAGTTTCTTGTAGAAAACACTCTTTTGTTTAATAAAAAGTTTTATTACACTCACATTTTTAGTACATCTACATTAGTACAATACAGTTTTAGAGTTTGGATAGGTTCAAAAATGGTCTCATTGTTAATTTATTTAGTTTCTATGCACACTAATATGTTAAATATCATCAGACGAAAAACAATAAATATAAGTCAAATGCAGAACATCTTAACAATTATCACAGTTTTTAAAGCTTTACAGTGTTGTATATGTTGTAGTTAATCAGTGTGAAAGGATCAGGTGTTGATCAGATCTCACAAAAGTGATTAGACCAATTTTAAACAAGGAAGTTTATTGGTATATACATTTCTTTAATCAGATAAAATGTCAGTGTATATAGTAAAAATACAAAAATTCCTTGGTATCTATTAGGAAAAAATCAGTTGCCAGTGAACTTTAACAAAAAAACCTTGCATAATCATCTGATACAAAATACAACAAAGCAATACATATATTGAAGTATTTTCTATTTTTTAAACTTCTTTGTTACTTGTTTGACAATCTGTCAAAAAGAATAAAAAGAAATATTTACACATGAAAAAATCCCACGTTACCTGTGCACTCTTAATTCCAGATGCCTACACTTCCACAGACTTATTCGCTCTTCAGCCACATTTATTAGCTTTCCACTGTAAAAGCTCACATTTTGTAAAGTGTGTAAAATACAACAAAATACAAATGGTCATGCACAGTCATTATGTAGATTTGATGAACATTATTTGAAAAGGGAATCAAATATTGCATATTTAAGCATAGAAAAGTCTAAGAAGCCGTTTATGTTTTCAGCGTATTTGTTGCTTTATTAACTTACCTGCATTAAAACAAGTCAGAAGTACTGGTATCAGCTTTTATTTTCATTGATTAGTGATAATTACATGTTTTGACAACTTTGTTAAGAAAAAAACATCATTTACAATTTGTAGAAAATCCTCACTATTGTCATCACTCACTGTACACTGCAATATGAGTAATGAACATTGATTAAAAAGTTAGTATCATCAAGAACAAAAATAAGAGAAACAAAAATCTAATGTTACAAAACATCTTTTTCATCATTTTTATAGTCGTCATACAATACATGTATATCTATAGGTCTACAAGTCTACATGTAGCACCTAGAAACTTGATGTCTGTCATAACTATTTTCAGCTTTCTAATGCATAATTTGTCATTTCTCACATTTACCAGAAAGAAGTGTATTAACTTGCTGGTTTAGTTCTTTGAATTTGTGGTCAATTACATATTAACATATTAACCACTTACTTGAAAATTCCTTTATTTTTCCATATTAATTAGCTTTATTATTAGTAATAAACACAAGCTTCTAGACATTGGAGTTGATTTTATTACACTGAATGAGGCTAAAGAGGCCCGGTTAAAGTCATGGTAACATTTGAGGGGGATTTGTTGGGTTTTTTCTAAATGTCTGTATAGTCACGGCTTTATTATGTAAATTATTTTGTTTTAAATTGGCGGCATATAAATAAAGTTAAATTGAACTGTATTTTTTTTTATCATTTTAGACTTTGTCAAAGTGGACATTTGTGTATTAAAAATTCTCACATGTTGAAACTTGAGAGAATTGTATGTTGTTCACTTTACGTTGAAGGCATCTTTCAACCCTTTCAGGGCTTGTTCCTTCGTGATGCTCCTCCAGGCCTCAGGAACATCTGCTGGCTTGGCCTTATATTCTTCAGCAAATCTGTCATTGTTTTGTACCAGGACATATTTCCAGTAGTCAGATGCCTCTATGGTGTAATCTGGAGGAATGTGCCAGTCTGGATAGTACTTGGTGTAGTCTTTGTAAGGATGAAACTCCCCCTGAGTTTCTGTGTTGCTGAATTTCCGGTCACTGTGCACCTCGGTTGTACACAGTGAGTGTATCAGCTTCTGAGTGTGTAGATGTTTGTATTCACTAAGACCTTGTGGTCGATGCACGGCTGCATGATGTTGCTTGTGGTCTTTGCCTCCAGCTTCACAGGGAACGTTACAAAATGGACACTGTTGTCCACAGCCAAACACGCGTTTGAACAGCTCGTCTTGTGGGCTGATTGGAAGTTGGTTCAGTGTCTCACTGATGTCTTTAGAGTCTGAGAATTCATCTTGAAGTTGTTCTTTTAAGCCATTTATTGAGATCTTGAGGCTGTTGAGAAATGGATGACACGTGCTTTGGATTTGAAACAAGATGGCATTTACAGTTTCCATTGGAATTGAAAGGTCTTTGATCAAATATTTGCGCATGTTGCTGATGAGCTTGGTGATGCTTTCTGTGTTATCTGGCAGCACAGTGCCATCTTCTCCTTTCGACGCCCATTCTGTCGCTTTTGTGATTTTGTCAACTATGACCTGCAGGTTCTTGGTTTTTAGTTTGCACAAAGTTTTGTCATCTGACATTTTACCCAGAATGTGCTGAAATATCCAGTCCTTAACATAGACTTCGTAATTAGAAATGTACTTGAGAAAACTCTCAAAGTTTTCTTCTTGCAGTAACTCTTTCTGAATGCTGTACTGGAAGAAGGAGCGGGAACTGTACGTTGCTGAATGGGAACTTGTCAGTATTTCATCCACAATGTCGATTCCCAGAGATCTATTGATGTACTCCTCCACAGCAGGTTTGAGACAAAACTGCACAAAGTCGTTTGCTTTGCGTTGGCAGTGATCTTTCTCTTGGTATAAGTCGAGAAAGTCTGTCATGTACTGAGCTTTGTACTTCTTCACCTCGGTTAAGGGATCCATATCTAACAAGAATCTTTTGTGCATTTGAAGGAATTCTCTTGAGGCAATGCCACACATGTGAAGTTTCAGGTCAATCTCAAACTGTGGACTGCGATGTTTGGGGGCAGATTTAAGGGATTCATCTATTTTGTCCAGAAGATCCTTTGTAAAACAGTCGTGGTAATCTCTGTTTGTTCTTGCAATATCACGTACAAAACGTGAACAAGACTCAATGACAGGGTCTGCAAACTTCTGAAGTTCCATTTTTGTATATTTTCTCAAGCTCATATTTTTTTCTACTACTGTATTGTCTAAATGTTCACTTTTAACCTCAAATGGAGTCTTTCCAACTTCTTTCAGGTCTCCAATGCTCTGCAGCTCTTCATTGACGTTACGGTTTAAAAAATTTCTTTTCAGTTGATGCAGGACGGTTGCAGATACATCTTGTTCTTTTAGGCCCGACTCTTTCACAATGACTTCCGTCCACATCTTTTCAAATTCATCTATCAGTTCATCATTTGAGAGTGTAGAATCTTTGCAGTCACACAGTAGCTTCATCACTCGCTCTTCAATCACTGTTCTGTACTGCCTCTGAAATTCCTGAGTCTGTATTATTCCTTTTTTCGCATCAAGTGCACAGTCCAATTTATTGTTTGTAGAATGTTGGATTTCTTTTGCAAGACAAGTGATACAGTTTAAAAAGTCAGATTTATATTTCTCTATCAGATTCACATGTTTGTCTTTACTTTTGTAGTAGTCCTGAAGTTTTTTCTTCATTATTGTTTGCTGTTCTACTATTTTATCAGATACCTCAACCTTTTTTGATTCAAACAGTTTGTACAAATCTTGAGAATCAGATTCATTGTTTGAGATTTCGACCTCTGCCTGTGTCTGCAAGGAGAGAATCTCTTTTCTGAACTCCCATTCCCATTGACTGAACTCTTTGCACAAGTTGTCATAGGCGTGAGCTACAAGTGTGTTTCTGAAACTAAAGATGAAGTTCTCATATTTCACTGATTTCCAGAGACTTCTGATCCATTCTAGAAACTCTGGGATCTGTGAGACTCCACCACTTGTGTCACTTTTCATTGTCTTTAAAAGTTTTTTCTTGAAATCTGCTACAGCTTCACTGTAACCTGTGTTCACCGGTGCCATCGGTGGGGTTCCATGCCACAGTCCTGGGATGTTCCAGTTGTTTTTTTCTATGTCATAGTCCAGTATATCAGTGAATGACTTAATAGAAGATTGGTTTTCCATTTCAGCTGCAATTTGAGTCATTTCATTGAGCTGGTCTAACAGATGTTTCCTTTCAGTCATGGCCTTTGCATGAGCTGAAACTGCAGCAACATTCTGGTGAACAAAATGACAAACTGGCTTTTTACCAACTTGTTTCATTCTCAGAAATGCATGAGTTGCAATTTGTAGGACGTCTTTCATTTCCGTTGAGTTCTCCATTGCAACATTGATCATGGTGACGTCACTTAAACCAATAACAAACGTTGCCAGCTGGTTGTCATGCTCGTAACTGTCCTCTAGTTGGGCCAGATGAGGAGACTTCAGACCCTCTGTGTCAATGAGAACTATGAAGTCACAGTTCATTTCACTTTGCATGTCCTCTCCAACTCTCAGGAAGAGCATATAAGCTCCTCTTGTGCATCTGCCGCTGCTGACAGGAAACTGCACCCCAAACATGGTGTTCAGGAGAGTTGACTTCCCTGTACTTTGAACACCCAGCACAGTCAGAACCAACAGTCTGCTCTGCCCCCCAACCTTCTTGTGAAGCTCCATCAGCACATCTGTCACCCACCTCTCTGGGATGTTGGAGGCATCTCCATCCAACAGCTCTAAAGGATATCCATCCAACAGCATTTCGGCAGCAACGCCGGGGAGACGAGAGATTTCATCAGCAGTTGTTGTTGAGCTGGTAGCAGAGAACTCGTAGATCAGTCCCATCTCTCTCATGTAATGTTCGATCCCTAAAGAGCTGTCCAGCAGAGCTTGTTCCAACTCTGCTATGAGTTTCACATCTTTTGTCATGCAGTGCTCTTTAAATTTGCTGCGTAACCCAGTCAGTTTGTTACGGGAATGTGTATCAAGCTTGAGTTTCATCCACTTCAGAAAAAAATCTCTTTTCTCTTTGTCACTGTTAGATACATGCTCTATGAAAAATGTCATGGCTTTGGATAGTTTGTATTTGCCAAGCTCCTGCTTAAGCTGTTTCATATCAGCCTGTAGCTGAGATTTATATTCTTCCAGTCCATGATCACCAGCATTTTTTAACCTACATTCTTCCTTCTCTGACTGAGATAAACTTTTCCATTTATCACCTTGCACAGGAAGTTGCTGTTTCTTATAATCTGGTATATGCCGTACCCCAATTCCTTTCACAATCTCCTCAGCTGCTTTCTTCTGTTCATCACTTGTCTTTTCATCCACAGACAGACCAAGGTCAACAGCTTTTTCAAGCATATTTTCCACATTCATTGTGGTTGTTCCATTTGTCAGTGATTTCCTAATGGTCGTGCGAAGTTTCTCTGAAAACCCTGCCACATTTACCCTTGGGTCTTTGCTTCTTATGCTGCCATTTGGTAAATCTAATTCTTTCCGCATTGCCTCCACAGACATCATAACATCCTGTCTCTCCATTCTGGCCTTGCAATTAACAACAAAAATGAGTTTGGATCTCGCATCTTCAAGAGAAGTCAGAATCTCTTTCTCACTTTCTTCAACTTTGTCCAAAAATACAAAAGTAGTTGTTGACACTTGAAAAAGAAAAGTGAACTCTGTCAATGACTGACCAATGTCTCCTCTCAGATTGGTGAAAGCAACAGGTTTTTGAAATATGTCAATATTTTCTATACCACAGGGGAAATACCAGCATATCTCCACCAAGCCATTGGAAATGTTCCTTTCATGTTCTCCTCCTTTCATATCTCTGTGTGTGAAAATGTTGTGACTCTGTTGACCGTTGCTGAGAACATGATTTAAAAGCTGAGACTTTGACAAACTACAGTTTTTCAGCCTTACAAAGGAATAGAGGGGTATATTTGCTTGGACAATGCTGTCTTCAACAAACCCTCTTGATTCTGACAGATCTTGTGGACGCCACTCTTTGACAATGTCTCTTAGAGCCCACAGCATCAGGGTAGACTGACTGTTATTGCCATGGGGCAACAACAGCGGGACAGAAAATTGGCACATTGACAACTTGACAGCCATTTCCTGTTGTAAGAAGCTGTCGGCGCAGAGAAAGAGAGCTACTATGAGGTCCAAAGGGTTGACCCCACTGTCTGCAGAGTTAAAGTCCAGCAGTTCATCATTTTGCTCCTCTTCATCTTTTGATAACTGTGTACAGCTCCTGCATTCTGCATTGATTTTAAATAGTTTCCTGAGAAAGCACCATGGTATATCCTCCACCGATTCAACAGTTTCATCAGATAAGCTGTTTTTGTTGATCTCTAAGAGTGATCGAAGAGTGAGCTTGTTGGGATAAAATTTCTCCAGTCCAAAGTTGGAGAGAAAGCTGGATACTGTTTCTGCTGCTGCTGCTGCTGCTGCTGCTGCAAAAAAAAAAAAGTTTACATGAGGAAGCCATTATTGGATTTTACGTGAAAGGATTGCATGTTTTCTGATGCCTTAATCACTGTTGCATTCATTATAATTATCATTGCTTATTTTATTAATCTTATTTTAAAGAGGTTTATCAATCCCCCTGTGAAGGAACACATACAGGACAATACTTCCAGCGATGCAGAGAAACTCACAGTACCGTTTTTTTATGAGGACCAAGAAACACAGGACACAGGAGGAAGGTTGAGAATTTTTATTGATACAAAACCTGAATGACAACAGTGACCTGGAGCTTGGTAAGTCTGTTTCACGATGGGAAAAGACTTAAATGATTGGGAGGGAAGTATGGGCACAGAGAGAGCAGGCAAGTCTCATAATCTCCTGAAAGGGAAGAATGCAGATAAACTTAGAATGGCTTACTTGTAGATTGCAATAGCAACGGAGAGAATACCAAATAGAGTCCAGGGGGCAGGTTAGTGGAGCAGGAACCAGACAAAATGGGCGAACTAGGAAAAAGGTAAGACGGACCAAATTTTCTCTACAGAGAGTTCACAGATGGGCAGGCAGCATGATAAGCCAGCAGATAGGAAATCAGACAGGGAAGCAGGTTAGCAGCAGGTTAGCAGACAGGTACTGGTAGACAGGTTAGCCTATAAGCAGGCAACAGGTGTAGAGATCAGGATCCAGGCAGACTAATAAGCAAAAGGTTAATCAGCCAAAAGTTTTCAGGCAGGGAAAATAAAGCAGGCAAACAGATTTCCAAGGTCCAAAGAGCAAGGCAAAAATGGCTGAAAAACTCACTGTAGTGTTGCAGGAAACCCATGCAGGTAGACAATCTGGCAGAAAGCTGTAGTGAGAACCAGGTATAAATAGGCAGGGGGAACAGGCGAAAACAATCAGGGCAAGTGATTGTTGGTGAAGTTGCTGGGATTAACATGGAGCATGAACAGGACGTGGGGAAAAAAAAAGAAAAAAGGGCCAGACTATGAATGCAGCCTGAAGACTCATGGTAAGGGGTTGTAGGTCGGGCTAGGGGTCAGCTGGAAGCCGTGACCCACAGAAGAAGCCCTCCGACAGGAGGTTGGCGTCAGCACAGACAACAGAGCCTCTTGGGCTTGAGCTGGCTTGGAAACAAATTCAGGAGAAGAACAAACGGTTTTTTGACTGATTCACTACTAGCCAACGATAGAGTCTATGAGGGGGTTCAGAATCAGAACATCAGGATCTTAATCTGATGAAGTACAAATGAAATCAGATACTTGTGCCTTTAGCTCAACCCATATGCTTTTATCCTTCGCTTGACTTAAGTTTTGAGGCGAGTCCAGAACAGGTTCAGAGGATGGCAGAGGCTGGGTTCTGCTGGTGTTGTTTGAAGGTTGTGGACGAGGGAGATTAGTGACATGACACCTCAGATGTCAGTGTAGTTGGCAATGAGGCTGCTCCTCCAAGGAGAGGAACAGGTTCGGGGGCTGACTGGTTGATCCACTCAGGAACAGAAACGGGCAGAATGTTGACCGACAGGCACAGAGACTGGAACAGGCATGCTAGAGGTCTGACACTTGGATTTGGCTGAGACAGAGACTCTTAAAATAATAAGGGTCTATTTGCCGCTTGCAATTTACCGGATGGCAATAGTCAGGATTCTCAAAATAATAAAACTAATTATCTTTATGGTTTCTGCACCGAAGCCATTTAATAACTTCAGTGGTAATCAGGGTGACTTCCTCTCGACTGTCCGGAATACAGGACACAGGAGGAAGGTTGAGAATGTTTATTGATGCTAAAACTGACTGACAACAGTAATCTGAATGTTGGTTGTGGAATGATTTCCTTTTCATAAATCGAGAGTGTAGTTTTCAGTTTGAGAGCACACTTTAATAATTTTTATGCACAGATTTTTTGCTCTTGCACTAAAAACGTTCCTGCTCGCAATCCGATATGCTGTCCTCGCATTCAAATTGACTCTGCTCACACTCCAAACTGTTTCACATGTGCTTACTTTCAAACCCTCCTCCTCGCATTTAGCTACTGCTGCTCGCTCACGAAACCTCTGCACTTGGATCTCTTTGCTCGCTTTCTGAAGTAACCTGAGACAACCATATCAATATGAATGTAATTAAGTCTAATCAGTCCTGCAGCAAATATTACCCCTTCATTTTGATCATGTTTGGATTTTTTTATACTCTTCAGCAGTTTTAACTGCTTGGTCACTTGCTTGTATACCAATAATTTTTACTCTCCCAGCTGTGTTGTGTTAGGTTTTGGTTAGTCGTGCCAATAAAAATAACGTTACCAACCTGACATAAGGAGGTTAGTTACATTAACAGTCCATATCACGCCCTTTACCCTTTTTTTTTTTTGAATGCAACACAAGTAGGAACTGAACGGTGCCGCACGAGGGACAGCGTATTAAGCACCACTGAGGGAGGTGTAGGTGTGGTCCAACACTCTTTCTTCTCAGTTCGGGCACTTGATAAACTGTTTGTATTTGGGAAGTTGGTGGTTAAAGACTGGTAAAGTCCCCAAGAACAGCACAGAGTCTGGTACAAGATCACACAGCCACGATTGAGTGAACCACAAAACGCAGGATGTAGAAAGGTTTCAGTTTTTGTTCAGCAGGAGAGTCAACTCGTCCGTTTTGTTGCAGAGGGAGCGCACGTTAGACAGGGATATGCCTGGGAGTGCGGTTCGTATTCCATGGCGGCGCACACGCACCAGCACACCTGAGCGCTTTCCTCTCCATGGGGGCCTTCGCTTTGTGACGCGCCTCCTTCATCAAAATAGCCAGTAAATCCGCGGTAGAAGCCAGAAAGTTCAGGAGACTCTTTAGTCAATATTATCAGATGTTTCAGAAGCATTATCAGAATCACTGAGCTCACTTTGCACTCCTTTATTCTAATTAAACCCACAAAATATCTAACACTCTTTCTATGCATCATGCACGAAAACAGACAGGCAAAGTGAAATTTTAAGGTGAGGAAACCATTGGAGTGCTGCTTGTTATAAGCATGTGAACAACGAATTTTGGCACCTATGTTTGTAGGAATATAAATATTATAAGTACCTTTAAGCTCTTTTCCTGTATTCACTGCAGACATGGTTGGACTATCCTGAGCTTCAAAATCTAGATGAAAGAAAAAAGTGTATGTCTTTAATTTCATCAATCAGCTGTTAACACAAGAATTTCTCCATTGTGCAATCAATAAAGTCTTTTGCTGTCACTAAATGAAATTATGCATTTTTTGATGATGACCTTTCTCCCCCAAATCAGAACAGAACTGAATGGAATGGTCTTTGAAATCAATATACTAAATTTCTTTAATTTTCATAATAGAATGAAAACAAACACCATCAATAAACACTGCATATAATCATTATTAGTAATCTGCAACTGACAGGACTTCATTATGTGAATTTTAAGAGTAAACTATTTCACCATTAGTAAACCACAATTGTATCATTCCAAATATTTGAAAATATTTTCAAGGCCTTAGAAAGTACAAAACAGTAAATCATTTTAGCATATGATGTTTCTTTGAAACTTACCTGACAGGTGACTGCAGACTCTGGAGCTGTAGTGTCAGTTGTGGTATTTATACTGATCACAGGCATCAGAAAG
Source organism: Channa striata (assembly GCA_033026295.1). Taxonomy (NCBI): domain Eukaryota; kingdom Metazoa; phylum Chordata; class Actinopteri; order Anabantiformes; family Channidae; genus Channa; species Channa striata. Next base: position 28,509,413 of record CM065171.1, read on the forward strand.
ATCCAGTACACCAGAATAACAGGTTTCTAAGCGTTTCTTCTTTCACTTCTGTGTTTCTATGAGTAAAAAATGAAACTGATAGGAATCATATGGCAACTACATGGATGTGATTTCCATATAAAAGGTGTTGTCGTGCTGCTAAAAGGACAACAGTTCTTGAAATACAGGATTGACTGGCTTTATGTGTTTTATTACAAAACAGCAGTAGGTTACTTATCTTACAAGATGCTGACAAAATGTTTATCATCTTTTTTATTTAACTTCACCTTGTTAAATACACCCATGTGATGCCAACTAATATTTTGCAGTCGACCACTGTCTCGCTGTGCATGGTCTAGTTTAGTCCCAGACTTTTACATTAAGAATGAGGTTAAGTAAAACAACATAAAATGTGCCACTTTTTGTTTTCTCTCTGTCTCATTATCAACAGAATTCTTTGGTAAGGCTTCGCCAGACCTGCCAGCCGATCTGCATTTTGATATCAAAGAGCAATTTGTCACTCCAAAGTATATAAAAAGCTGGTGATGGCTTTTGAGAAGGGTACAAATGTCATGGTTGCCTTTCCATTTGGCCACTTTCCCCTCTACGGTTGTAGGATACATACATACATCCGCCCTCATCAGCTCTTAACAACATCCCTGTTTGTTGCAATGTAAATAATCTTAAGGCATTTTTTCAGTATTCAGTATTTCTCTTATTGAAGCCATTTGTTCTCTGTCAGTAGTATCTGTACTCTGTTCCCAGGCTCCAAACCTTTTCAAACATTTTGGTGTGTATTTCAGCTTGGCCTTACAGTTTAGAGTATTGAATTGTTGGGCCTAATACCATCTTTTAAATAGTACTAGTTACCAACTTTTCTATCTTATTATTAATAGTATTGAAGCCATACGAGTAAACTGTCATTTTCCTTTTACTGTTTTTATTAAGGAGTTTAGGTTTAGTATATGTCTTTTTGTTTGATTGTTTCATCTTTTTTTTTAAATACATTATATTCTTTGTGGTTCCATCAAATTTTGCTTTCCTGTAAAAACAAAAATGTTCTCACAAGTTGGGAGCCGGAGATAAGATTGGAAAAAAGTTTACTAGAAAATGAAACTTTATGAGCCCAGTCCAATTCTGACTTTATGCAGTACAGCATATCACAACCTGGATCAGACAAAGGACAAATAGAAGAGGGCCACATAGGAAATATTTTTTAAACTGAACGTAAAATTAAAAAGGAAGCTGTAAAATATTTTAGCCTGAAACATCAGTGGTGTATGTAACTGTACTGTATGTAACAGTGGCACAGAGTTAATGTTTAGGTGTGCCCAAACCAATCTTTCAAACTTTCAAGCCAACGAAGTGCTCTTCCCAAGTGTCACTATGGATCACTACATAATCCAAGTAGATAGCACAGCCCTGCAAAACAGAAACCATCCTGTGCATTACATGTTGAAATGTTGCATGTGCATTGCACAACCCAAATAGCATAACAGTGTGGCTGTACTAACCAGAAAGTGTCTACTACTACTACTTCTCTTTGGGCTTTACCATCAGGGGTCGCGACAGCGAATCATCCTTTTCCACTTCACTCTATCCTGGGCATCTTCCTCTCTGACACCAGCTAACCTCCTGTCCTCTGTTAGGACATCCATATATCTCCTCCTCGGTCGTCCTCTCGCCCTCTTGCTTGGCAGCTCCATCTCCAACATCCTTCTATTCAATTCAATTCAATTCAACTATATTTATATAGCGCCAATTTACAACAAGGTCATCTCAGGGCACTTTACATAATAAAGTCAAGACTATACAAACATGTAGAGAAAACCCAACAAATCCCCCTTGAGCAGCTATAGGCAACAGTGGAGAGGAAAAACTCCCTTTAACGGAAGAAACCTCCAGCAGAACCAGGCTCAGGGTGGACGGCCATCTGCCTTGACCGGTTGGGCTGAGTGGAAAGTGGAGAGAGAAAAGAACAGAGCAACAAAAGCAACAACAAAACATTGAGCAGGTTAATAGGACCAGTAGCTGCTCACTGGAGGACACACAGCGCCAAATCCGGGGACACCTGTGGACAGGGGAGAGAGAGGGGAAAGAGAGGGAGAGAGACGACTACGGGACAAAGAAGATACAGAGTTAATGTCATACAGTGGTGACATTATAGATGTGGGGTGAGAGGAGAGAGTGAAGAGAAGAGGAAGTGGCACAGTGCAGAGTCCCCCAGCAGTCTAAGCCTATAGCAGCATGACTATAACCAACTATAAGCTTTATCAAAGAGGAAGGTTTTGAGCCTAGTCTTAAAAATAGGGAGGGTGTCTGCTTCCTGAATCTGGACTGGGAGCTGGTTCCACAGGAGAGGAGCTTGATAGCTAAAGGCGTTATGTCGTCTAAAGTAGCGATATGGTTAGAAAACATGTCTCTTAGACTATTAGGCCCAAATACAATAACTTCAGTTTTATCTGAGTTTAGAAGAAGAAAATTCTACCAATATATTCACTATCCCTCCTCTGCACATGTCCAAACCATCTCAGTCTGGCCTCTCTGACTTTGTTGCTAACACAGGCAACGTGCGCTGTCCCTCTGATGAACTCGTTCCTTATTCTGTCCAACCTTGTCACTCCTAATGAGAACCTCAACATCTTCATCTCTGCTGCTTCCATCTCTGCCTCTTGTCTCTTTCTCACTGCTACTGTCTCTAACCCATAGAGCAGAGCTGGTCTCACCACTGTCCTGTACACCTTTCCTTTGAGTCTTGCTGACACTCTTCTGTCACACAACACTCCTCACACTTTCCTCCACCCATTCCAACCCACCTGCACTCGCCTCTTCACCTCTTTTCCACACTCCCCGTCACACTGAACTGTTGACCCCAAGTACTTAAACTCCTGCACCTTTTTCACCTCAGCCCCCTGTAACCTCACGCTTCTACCCTGCTCCCTCTCGTTTACACACATGTATTCTGTCTTACTACGACTGACTTTCATGCCTCTTCTTTCCAGAGCAAACCTCCACCTCTCCAGCTGTTCCTCCACCTGCTCTCTACTCTCACTGCAAATCACAATGTCATCTGCAAACATCATTGTCCAGGGAGATTTCTGTCTGACCTCGTCTGTCAACCTGTCCATCAGCATAGCAAACAAGAAGGGACTCAAAGCTGATCCTTGGTGTAGTCCCACCTCCACCTTGAACTCCTCTGTCTGACCTATGGCACATCTCACCACCGTCACGCTCATCTCATACATGTCCTGAACTACTCTGACGTACTTCTCTGCCACTCCCGACATCCTCATACAGTACAACAGCTCCTCCCTCGGCACCCTGTCATACGCCTTCTCTAAATCCACAAAGACACAATGCAGCTCCTTCTGACCATCTCTGTACTTTTACATCAACAATCTCAAAGCCAAAATGGCGTCAGTGGTGCTCTTACGGGGCATGAAACCATACTGCTGCTCACAAATCTCCACCTCCTTCCTAAGCCTGGCCTCCACTACTCTTTCCCACAGCTTCATTGTGTGGCTCATCAGCTTTATCCCTCTGTAGTTGCTACAGTTCTGCGTGTCACCCTTGTTCTTAAAGATCGGCACCAGAACGCTTCTCCTCCATTCCTCAGGCATCTTCTCACTCTCTAAAATCCTGTTAAACAGACCTGTCAGAAACTTCACTGCTGTCTCTCCTAGACACTTCCAAACCTCCACAGGTACATCATCAGGACCAACAGGCTTTCTGCTCTTCATCCTTTTCAGAGCCTTCCTCACCTCATTCTTTCTAATCTCTGCTATTTCCTGCTCCACAACATCTCACATCTTCCTCCCTTCTTTCCCTGTCATTTTCCTCATTCATCAGCTCCTCAAAATACTCCTTCCATCTTCTCTGCACACTCTGCACCACCTTTCCATCTCTGTCTGGCTATCCTGTACAAGTCCTTCTCTCCTTGGTTTGTGTCTAACCTGTCATACAGCTCATCGTAAGCTTTCTGTTTGGCCTTTGCCACCTCCCTCTTCACTTTGTGCTGCGCTTCCTTGTACTCCTGTCTACTTTCCTCAGTCCTTTCTACATCCCACTTTGTTTTAGCTAACCTCTTCCTCTGAATGTAGTCCTGTACTTCCTCATTCCACCACCAAGTGTCTTTATCTTCTTTCCTCTTTCCAGATGACACACCAAGCACCTTCCTAGCTTTTTCCCTGATTACCTCTGCTGTAGTTTCCCAGTCATCTGGAAGCTCTTCCTGACCACCCAAAGTCTCAACTTCTGCCTGAATTCCTCACAAGTTTCTTCATTCTTAAGCTTCCACCACTTGGTCTTCTTTTCTGTCTTTCCTCTCTTCTTCTTCCTGACCACCAGAGTCATCTTACACACCACCATGCGGTGCTGTCTGGCTACACTCTCTCCTACCACCACTTTACAGTCACTAACCTCTCTCAAATGACCTCGTCTACATAGAATGTAGTCCACCTGTGTACTCCTACCTCCACTCTTGTATGTTCCTCTCTCTTCTGGAAGTAAGTGTTAACTACAGCCATTTCCATCCTCTTAGCAAAGTCCACCACCATCTGTCCTTCTGGATTCCTTTCCTTTATACCAAACCTGCCCATCACCTCCTCATCACCTCTGTTCCCCTCACCAACATGCCCATTGAAGTCTGCTCCAACAACTACTCTCTCTCCTCTGGGGATACTCTCTACAACCTCATCAAACTCACTCCAGAATCTCTCCTTCTCTTCTGACTCACAGCCAACTTGTGGAGCATACCCACTGACTACGTTCACCATCACCCCTTCGATTTCTAGCTTTAGACTCTTCACCCTGTCAGAAACTCTCTTTACCTCTAGAACATTGTCCACAAACTCCCCCTTCAGGATCACCCCTATTCCGTTTCTCTTCCTATCCACACCATGGTAGAACAGTTTGTATCCTCCTCCAATACTACGTGTTTTGCTGCCCTTCCACCTCGTCTCCTGCACACACAGTACATCTACCTTCCTTCTCTCCATCATGTCTGCCAGCTCTCTACATTTCCCTGTCATTGTTCCAACATTAAGAGTCCCTACTCTCAGATCTAAGCTCCTGCCTTTCCTCTTCTCTCTCTTACCACGAACCCTTCTGCCTCCTCTCTTTCTTCGACCAACAGTAGCCCAATTTCCACCGGAACCCTGTAGGTTAACAGCACCGGTGGCGGTCGTTGTTAACCTGGGCCTGGACTGATCCGGTATGAAAGTGCTTTGGATGACTCTACAACCATGCGAGTCTTGATACGTTTTACGCCGGATGCCCTTCCTGACGCAACCCTCTCTATTTATCCAGGCTTGGAACAGGCACAGAAGTCACTGGCTTGCAACCCCTGTGGCTAGATTACTAACCAGAAAGTGCAATGAAAGAAAAAAATCTTACTCTGTTCTTTCATTACAGTTAGTTTTACCAGCAAATAACTTCTAAGGAGTTCAGCTTTACAATCATACTTTGAAAACCCAACTTGATACACGCAGTCCTCTATTCTGAGTAGGGGGTAGGAGTCGGGTTTTACAACAGGATTAAAGTTGTAAAAGTTTGTAACGACCTAACCTTGTGTCTGGCTTTTGAGGCAAATGGGGAGAAGACAAGGAGAGGAGGATGTGTGTATGATACATCAGATTCTGTTGTTGGTTAGTGATGCCATAAATCGATGGTTTATGAAGCACTGAACCTCTGAGAAAATTGTCCTGTAAAGGCCGTTTGATTTTATACAGTCAGAAGTGTGAAATCTGCTGCCGCTCTTTGATAACTGACATCCTGACAGAGCCTCGTTGCTTCGTGGCTGTAGTTGAACGCACCATTCCACCTCTCTCTTAGTCTTTAAAGGAGTTTGTATAACATGATGCTAGTGGCTATATTGTATATAATAGAGATGGGGTATGTTTATAACGTTGACATTTGTGTATGTCTAAATATTATTATTTATAAAAGGAATCATTTCTTCATTTCTACAGAACTTGGCTTTAATTTGCTCCTCTTGTGGCTCCCCACCAGCTCTGGCGAAGACCCGTTCGCACGTGACGTAACGAGGCCTCGCTCGCAGCTGTCACATGATTTTTGACAAATACCATCAAAACGCTGCTTAGTGACTACTTCATCGCCACTTTTAGATATAAGCTTTAAGATAAAATACCAAAGATTACAGTGCGTGACACATCACTGTAATATGTAGATCACATTTAGAAATAATGCACCAACAAGTCTGCATAATAACTGAAATTTAAATATTAATTAAAACCAAACCTACACTGCCTGTCGTTCAGTTTTGCTGCGTGCCTCCTATTATCATTGCCTCTCTCTTTTGCTAGTAGCTCTGGTTCAAACTGTCACCTCCTCAGCTTCTTTACAAGTTTGCACTTATTGAAACGTTGGATTTCCTGTCTGACAGCCTTTACAGCTTTTGTTACAGCAGAGACAGAGAGAAAGGCGAGCACAGCTCTTCAATAAATGTGGAGGTCGGGCAGCAAGAAATAAATGAACGTATGGGAAACACTGGAGGGAGGCGACTGCAGCTGTAGCCTGATACATTCCTCAGCAAGTCCTCTGCCCTCATTAAAGGCGGTGGCTTAGTTGAAAGATTTAAATGCCAGAGCTGTCTGTGATTCTTTTACATTAACCCCAGCAGCAACTAAAGACAAACAGAGTCAAAGCCATTCCGAGAAAAAGGTAACGCAACAGATGTCACTGCACCTGCCATGGATGATCTTCTGCCATGGAAACACTGGGTGGCAGTGTCCCACTTACAATGTGAACCAATCAACGATGTCTGTCCACCTCTCGTTCTGTTAGTTACTGTATGATTTCATCTTTAAAAAACCCAGATTCCACATCCAATAAAAAATGAAAATATTTTGGTTAATTTATTAGTTTGTTCATCTTCCATTTGAGATCAGTAATATTACATTTGTTTGCTGCTGAAATAAAGAGTGTGACAGTAATCGGGCGGTAACAAAGGCGTGGATTAGTGTTTCAAAGTGCTGCTTAGGAAGAACTGGCTTAAGTTTGGCCAGTTGCCTCAGGTGGGAAAAACTAGACTTAACAGAACGAATCTGGCTGTCAAGCTTTAGCTCAATGTCCATTTGAAACCCAAGGTGAACAGTTTCAGCTTTGGTGAAACTCCCAAACTCCCGCCTCACAGCACGAGCTTTAGGCTGCCTGATTTTAAGTGGAGCCACAGCCTCCAGTTGAGACTGGGAGGTGCTGAGCTCATCTGTACAATTGTCCATGATGGACTCAGGGATCACACAGTTCCTGCTGAAGAGGACCTGAGTGGCAGTGGAGGGGTTAAAAACACAGGAGAGCTGAGCAGGACTTGGCAAGACCTCAGCCAGGAAGTCAGCAAATTTATAAAGTCTTTATTCTATGTTGGGGGTCTGTAGATCACGACATGTAGTACAGGGTGAGAGCAGCCAAGCTCAAATAGACAGAATTCGAAGCTGGATAAAGCGGTGGACAGCGAAGGCTGTTTGCACCGATACCCGCTCCGGTAAATAGCGGCTGTTCCTCCGCCTCGGCCGAAAGATCCGTGTTAAAAACAGCAAGTTTGGTTTGGAGGCGCCATCTTGGTAAAAGTCAGTCGGTTTTGTTCTGGCTCCTTTGATTAAACGTTAGAAACGCATCGTTCAGCGCGGCCCGTCATCGGCCTCTTAGCGTCTTTTTTGTTTGTTTCCTTTGAAGTCACTGCACCATCGTCTCTCACGGTAGCAGTAGCACGTGGACTGTCCTGCTGGCTCTCACTGAGCCACTAAACAGCTCCACCCTGGTGGCTCTTAAATCCGGTTCCTTATGGTCTACAGATCTTCAGAATCCTGCTTGTTCATGTAACGCTAACGAGGCCACGGTTGATCTCGTTTCCAGAGTATGATTGGAAAAAGCTTGGAACCTACGTAAAGTTTTTCCCCTAAACAACCCATTTTTGATGTGTTTCGCATAGTAAATATAAAATCTGAATGCATTTTTAAAAAGGACAACCTCTGGGTAGTTCTGAAGTTTTAGTGTTTGGATTGTTTGTCGCGGCCATCACCTGGGACTTTGGGTGTAAATGTGAACATTTCTGGTGTATTTCTGAAGATCAGACGGCGGCACAGGAAGGCTCCTTGAAGTCACGTCACACTTGTTCATGCGTATATTAAGTTTTGGTGCATATGGACGCGTGTGTCCATTTCCATGTGAAATAAATGCTCGGGGCTGATTCTAGAGTTGGGACTAAGGACATGTGCAGTACATGCAGGATCCATTCAGGCATTAAGCTTTGACGTCCTCTAGTGGACAGACGAGGATTTTTACATGAGCTTGACTCAAAATGGGGCCATTTTTATATTTTTAAAAACAAATTATTACATGTAGAAATTTAAATGTGGTTTAAATAGAAGAAAATAGAAAACAGCAGACTTTATGTAAAAGTCATAAAGATTTGTTTCATTTTCAAATAAATCTTTTTTACAGAGAACTTGGCTGTCACTTGAACAGAGCGACACACACACACACACACACACACACACACACACACACACACACACACACACACACACACATTAGGCTTTGGATGGATCGTAACAGGTTTCACAGAACAGGTTTTGCTTTCAGTTCCGGCCCATTAGTAGAAACCAAGACGCCTGGTATCTTCATTATTCATTATGTCTGTGTACGTTTTCAATTGTCTGAGAATAACTGTCCATTTTTCCTTTCACATTTTATAGGAAAATGTATTTTTTACTCAACAATGTGACAATTGTAGCAATTTGACATTCAATTTGCTTGTCTTTTTGTTTCTGTCCTTCTTCATCCTGCTGCTTCACTTCCTTCCACGGGGGTTGCTGAGGTAGGCTTCAGTGACGGGCAGGGAGTTTGCCTGGTCGCTGTGCGGCCCTCCCGTCTGCTGGATGAACTGTTGCAGGTCACACTGTCTCAGCTCCTTGTTAAGCCCCTCAATCATCTCCCATCTTTCCTAAAGGATGCAGGATACACCGTATTACCAACACGTACTGTGTGCGTATCCAAATCCGGCGGATCTCCTTCCTCTGTGCCATAGAGTTCCATTGTTGTCCAACAATGTTGTCATGGCAACAGACATGAATTAGCTGGATCTGGCCCAGCCGTTAGAAATAATGTTTGATGATGGAGGGTTTATACCTTTACTATTTCCTCTGCGGCTCGTAGCTTCCTCTGTGTCGCCGACATTGAAGCGTTCAGGGCTTCTGCCTGCTGCAGCCGGTTGTAGAGCTCCTGCCTCAGAGGCCTCAGGGCCTCCTCTGCCTGCAGACCGACTGCAAGAGACATTTGTCTCTGGGCTGTAAGCTGTATTTCCCGTTCCAGCTGTGCAGAACTGGTGTGAAGCTCCTTGATCTGATCGATGTGATTGTCCACAGATGACTGTATCTGGTGCAAGCGCCTGTGCATATCTGTGGAAAACAACATTTCTTAGATTTGAAAAGTTAGAAGATGGAGGAGGACAAAAACAGAGGAAAATGGAAAAAGGTTGTGACATGTACCTTGTTCTTTGTCCATCTCTGCCTGCAGCAGTTCCTCCCACTGTTCTCCGAGGATCAACTCTTCATTGTTCTGCATCAGACGCTGCTCCAGTTCCTCCAGTTCCTCTGCGAGGTCCAGACTAGGAAACCTAGCAGATGACGTTACCCGCTCCAGTGCTTCTGTCTCCCTCTCCAGAGCTTGAACCTGAATCTCCAGATCCTGCAGCTTTTTCTGTTGCTGTAGAATCTGTTTAAACACCTCCTCTTTAGAGACTTGAGGAGGAAGCCCTTTGACAGAGTTTGGAGCATCTAGGAAAGAGATAGGCGATGCTCGTGGTTCTGGGGAGGCTGTGGCAGATGATGTCCTGGTCCTGTTTGATTTTGTCCTCCTGGGAAGCGTAGACGAATCCTGACTGAAGGCGTGAGCCTTGTGGGACTCCTTATGTTCAAGGAGGTCTGGTTCCGATGGTCTGGGCAGGGGAAGATGTCTCTTTGTGCTTTGCGTGTTCTGACTTTTGCTGGGACCGGTCCTCTGCAGAATGAACTGGGCCTCCCCAGCCAGCTGTCCCAGCTGAGCCAGATGCTGCAGGGGACAGTCATCAGCAACTAGCTGCCTCTCGTTCCCTCGTAGCTTCATGATGAGAACGTAACGACCAGTCTGACCTGTGCAAAATAAAGACATTTACTGCCACCGTCCAGAAAAAATATCAAAAATACTATTATTTTTAGTTATAGTAACTATTAATAATAATAATGAATGAGCTTCTGTAACAGTTACTGAAAAGTGAGAAACTTACCAATTGATTGTGCAAGAGCTATCACGACATCCTGACAGGAAGTGTCTAGCGATAGGCCACAGACGACTCTGGCTACACCATCGACCCACACCTTCAGCTCCATCCCTCACACAGCTGCAAGACAGATGCACACATCAGGAAACAGCAAAGGCCAACAGTGAGCCGATTATACAATGAAAGACCAAATTTAACAGCTGTTATCATGAAATGTATTTCATAATGTATTAAACAACCGAAAGCACAGGAAAAATAAACAAAGGAATATACAAAGACAAAAGGCAATTATTATACCAGAGGGAACAAACTGTCCCATTAAACCTCAGCGCTCTTGACTTTGAATGAAGCTATTCAAGAACAAGTCATGACATTTTTCCTTTAAGTAGAACAACAACTATAGAATAAAAAGAACCTACACGTTGACTCGGCCTGTTTTGTATTTGTCACAAATTTTTATATGATACATAAAATCTATTTGAAGCTATACTTTATGGTCCATAAGTAAATGTATTCCTATATTAACTGTTGATTTTTCATGTTACTGCAAAAGTGAGTTTATTTTAATTTCCAGAAAATATATACTGAAACATTATTTTGGAATATTCTTTCTGCCACTCCCCATATTTACGGAGTGAAATGCTAAGAGCTAGCCAGACAATTAGCACGTAGCTAACAAGTTTGGTAGAGATGCGCAAAAACAGGGAGAAACGAGAAGCATCTTGAGAAGCCTGAAATATTGCAATTTCTGCATTTCTGTTGAATTGTGAGAGAGGAAGTTGTTATTTGCTTGTGTAATGCTACATGTTTTCACTTTTTTAAACTGTTTAAGCTAAATTAGCAAGTAATAATAATTATCATCATGTTTTTAAGTGAGAGAGTGTAAGTTTCACGTTAACTAACCGTTTTTTCTGCCATTGTCTAAAGGTATTTATGAAGCTACAGGCTTTTATGAAGGAACTAGGTACAAACAAAGCCAAGGTTAAATTTACTGCAAAGCAGTTGAACAATGATTATCCAGTTACCTCATCAAATTTCAAAAGCGTTTTTTCTTTTTAAAACAGCGACGTATGGAGACTTCCTTAAACTCTGAATCCTCCCAACTCAGCACAATGGATTTTGACCCACATACTTTCTGTGATGTCAACAGTTTGGGATTGCAGCAACACTAACTGCAAGAATAAGCTCTTAATGTGACGATGGTTTAATTGAATAAGCTGTATAAATAGTATAAATATTAATGTGTAAATAGCGAATCTGTACTTGGCGCCGTTTTTCCGAAGCAGGAGTCGTTTTATTTTCCGACGGCGTGTTTATACTCGGCAGGACCATGACCACATGCAAACACGTTGGTCTGAAAATAAAGCTGTTCGTTTTACGGCAGGTGTCACTGGAGTTTGGACCTTTTTAGATTTTTCCACACTTCCTAGAAGTCGATAAAGTTTTACCAAAAAGTCCGACGTTGCTTCTACTGCTGTACAGCAAGTTTTTTAATCCCGAGGGCTGATTTGCATACGGGTGCTGCGGGACCGAGAATCTAATAACGCAACCTACGAGGGATCACGACGGATAAAGATCTGCTTCCACGAGGCCCACAGACGTGTGCTGGTCAGGACAGTTGACCGAGCGTCACGGCTACTGTCATAGATACTGTAACTACAGACAGTTTCTTAACAACGATTACAAGAATCCTCAGCACACAGGAGAAAACGAAACTAACTCAAAAAGAGAATAAGACTATAACAAAAATTAGATTAACGCTATAACATTTTTAGGAGGAGGCTCCTAAAGAGAGGCAGAAACTCACACAAGACGAGGAGATTAACAAACCTTAAAAAAGTATCAGCAGACTCACGAACAGAATCGAAGGCTGGAGTCGGGAAATGATGAACAGGATCAGGGAGACGCAGCAGAGTGGACCCGGACACACGAGCAACCACAAAACTAAACACGAGGCTTAAATACAGACATGCAGGGGCGATGATGATGATGAAAGGCGAAGGGTGAGTGCACCGGCAACCAGCCGAGGAGGGGAGGAGTCCAGAGTCCAGAGTCCTAACACAAAGGGCCAAGGCCTTCGGAGGGGGACAGGATAGACTGTCCATTCATTTGCTGTTGACTTTGACTGTGTGATTGAAGACTAGTGTTAATGTGAAACTTTTTATCCGTCACCACAACAATCCGCGTGAATGAGGAAGTGGGACGTCTTTCTCTTTGAGAAATCAGCGATGATAAACTTGAAATGAAGTGACCCCAGTTAAAATGCGGCGAGGACCAGCTGAAGTAGAAAGGAGGAGCTACACATACTGCAGGTCAAGAGCAGGGAATGTTCTCAGAATTACAGTATATGTGTAATCTCATAACATCATGACTTTTATTCCTATTCCACAACCTCAGGCCCTCCGCCTTCACAGTCCTGCTCCATCATCTGACGCCAGATGAGTGAAGGTTTTGCACAATCACATGTCAGTTGTGTGTCTGGACACCAAACATTTACTGCCCGTCATAAATGATCTGTCTGATAAATGAGAAATTACAGCCATACGCTTCCTTTAAAAACAGGCTCTCGTGGTTTATCTCATGTTTTATTTGGATCAGAGACGGTGAAGCGTCGCAGATGAAATAGACTGAAGCACCTGGAGAGTTTCGCTCACGTCTTCGTGAGAAAACATTCACGGTTGCACCCTGCTGTTCCACAGAGAACTGCAACCTCCCACCTGTTGAAACTTAGGCCTTAGTGGAGACGACTGTCAGATACAGTATCACTCTCACGTGGTGTCAGACGGGCGCTTCAGGAAATTGCTCACACACGTAACTTCACAGGAAAAGCAGAAGTTTCTTTGGAAATGTACAACAATCAGCAGATCGTGTGAAAGAACTTGACCAGTCATCAAATACTGTGTCTTCACCACTGCACGTCCTCCCCTGTTACTGTCCATTCAAACTTCGGAGCGGGACTGCTTGAAGTTTCTGTCCATTCAGCGTTGGACACTGCAGCCTTCAGGCGTTCGAAGAACCCTGAGAACACTAAGCCGGAATTTCCCAAACGGAACGAGATGTTTGGAGCGTGTGAAGGTTCGTGTTTGTGGGCACACGGCTCGGCTGAAGTCAGGAATGCAGCAGAACACGCTGGCATTCCTGAACGACTCGCACTCCTTCTCTCTGTTTACCACAGGATCCCTGTCAGCATCAGCGTTTAGGCAATAATTCATCGAGAGTCACTCACCAAACCCTCAAACACTAACTCCACCATCACATACTAACATGACAAGTTCTTCGAGTGAGTAGTGACAGTGCTTTATTCTATAACGTTGATTTTTGACATAACCAAATCATTAAAACTGTATTTTGTTAGTCTGTGGCTGATAAATATTTGTTTGTAACTGATCTGCGAATAAATCGTTTAACCTGTTAAAAGCTTTGGATTTGGCCCCAGTTCCACGAAAACTTCAGACCCACACACACGTCTGTTTACGGTAGAAACAAATCTCGTTGGAATCGTCCCTTTTTTTGTCTTCACCTGACACTAACTCTCTCTCACGCCGTATTTGGCGTCTCTCTGACACGATTAACCGAGGATTTTATCCCACTCACCTGTAGATTCAAGCTTCCCTCGGTTTCACTGATGCTGCTCGCTCGGTCTTGCCGCCGTGTGTTCCGGCTGATGAGTGGACGAGTGTGTGTGACCCAAACACTCACCTGTGATCTCAGGCGGTGGAATCCAGTCCTTCAGGCTGCGCTGCATAGAAAGTGATGTCACTGGGAAAGTGGTGGGAGGTGGTTCCTGTAAATACAGAGAGTTTTATCACAGACTGAAGTCCTGCACGTTTTGCACCTCTGTATTTATCTGAATCTGCTCTGAATCGTGCAAATCAAATCATATTGTAAAATCATCCATTTCTTACACGTGCTGTAAGGAAAAGGTTTTTTGCTGAGTGTCTCATGAAATTCCCCCAAACTGGAAATGGGGAAAAGTTTTTCCCCGAATCCACTTCACCTTCTCCTCTGCATTTTTAACATGTTTAACACACGATGCTTTTCCTCGTGCTGTTTATACGTGACGTGGTTTTACTTTTCCTGCTGTAAATATTGAGACCTCACCCTCCACGTTCTCTCGTTGTAAACTGTGATGTCACTGAGACACTGAAACCAGATTCCTCTCGCTCTGCATGACAGACAAAAACTAGGGGGAGTGGCTCCTGCCACCGCCCTCCTCTCCAAATCCCCAGCATTCCACTCTGCAGGTTCTGTGTGTGTGTGTGTGTGTGTGTGTGTTTGTGTGCGCTCGGGCACTTTTTCCTGTTCCTGTTGAATTACAGCAGGTTGGTCCGGAGCAGACGTCATCTCGACTGCAGAATGTGCATGAATGAAAAAGGAGCTGAATACATTCGGATGTTTGGAGGAATTTTCTTAGACTCTTATATATGGTTATAATTTCTATTAACATTCATAATATTTTCATGACTGAAGGGTTATGTCTACAAATGGTCAAAAAATATTCACGTCTTAAAGATCTCCAGTGTAAAATCACAGAAGGAAAAATTTTTGAAACTAGGACCAGAGATTTTTTAAAAATCTCTTGGAAATTAACTTTGTTCCTCGTCAGTAAATCAGTTAATTTAACAGCTGATGAGTTCTGTGTAAGCAGTGACTCAAATACTTGATATCAGACGTTTGTCCAGATGTCATCGTGTGTTTGGATTGTCTCTATGTCTTTTCAACCGTCCGTCTGATGTCGAAGAATTTGTGATGTCTCATTTTATGTACAATTCCTTTGCCTCTTCTACACACACCAGTATCTTTGTCGGAAACACAGTTTGCTGTGGATTTCATGTTCCTGCGGCGCCCACCGCTGGCGGCTTTTGCAATTGAGCAGTTTGCAGACTCAGACTCCTTACTAACGTAAAGCCAGTACTTTCAGTCCACAGAGTGTAACAATACACACCACTTACAATTAAGGCGTGAAACTGTAAAATTATTTGGGCACATTTTTATGGCTCATGAGTTTATAACCAAACTGGACTCTGTAGAAAAACCCACAGTCCAAATAATAATTACCAGGCACAGCATGTGTATGAAATTTGGTCCGCAAGTTTAAATACGAACAGCTGCATAAAGAAACTAATTTAATTTAATTCAATTTAATTTATTGGTTTATATGTTTATATAATAATTATTCAGAATCCAGATTAAGATTATTGATTCACAAAGCAGCATCAATAGCTCAAATGTAAAAAATGTAAATATATCGCAGCTCAGTGTTTACTCTGTTCGTACTCTGAGTTGTTATTCATAATAGAATATACCAGATGTCGAAGAGAAAATAGTCAAAAACTAGAAACACATAATATTTTTTATTGTATAAACAATGAAGCGAGTGACAGTGGAGACGGGGAAGAACCTGGAAATACGATGAGACACAGACCAGAAACGACAGAAATGAGCCGTCGATCAGGACAAGGAGAGCGTGAGTCCAACGTTCGCATTATTTTATATATTGTCAGTCTGTCACAAAGAAAAGTTGATCTCATATTTTACATGTTGGTAAATGAAAAGCGTCCTGGTCTTGCCTGTTTGGAGACTAAGCACTTTTGCCCTTGAGTGATGGAATGAGGAACCGCACGTACTTGAAAGGAACATTTCCCAAATTATAATCGAAATTGAAGGAAATATGGTTTTATCAATGGAGCTTTCTACTTTTGCCAAGTGTTATTATCTGTATGTTTTATGCTCCTCTTGTTTGATTTTTTTAAATAAAAAATGTAATATAAATTAAATGTATTATTGTTATTATTATTAAATTACAGTGCTACTCACTGAACTCACATACTTCCTGTTATTGACTTGAATTTTTTATGTTAAACATTAGAAAAGGTGAATTAGTTAACGTTGACATTTCGGCTCACATTCTATAGATGAATGGGCTGAACACTCATGTTTGAGCAGAAAATTAAATGTAAACATTAGCGTACATTTATGAGCACTAGATACATTTTTATTATTGCTGACTGCAGACATTTCCTCCCACAGTCCAAACACATGTAAGATGAATTAATGGCTCTGAATAACTTCACCTCCCACCCAGGGACAGCTGGGATCAGCTGGGATCAGCTGGGATCAGCTGGGACCCTGACAACTCTGAGCAGAAGATCAACTTTATTCATTACACATGTATATGTGTTACAATGAAACCCATCCCCCTGAGGGATTTCCCTTGCCAGGTTTGATCCTGCGTCGTCCATTTTACCGTCCAGGCACCAGGATAAAGATGAAGGATCGATGAATCGCTGGTTTGATTTATTATTTGAAACAGTGATTCTAGAAAATGTCACGTTTTACCTGCTGATGGACGAGATAAAGGTTTTAAGGCCTTTAACGTGGGCTCTGTTATGACCTGTTGTCAGTGGGAGCAGTGACTGATTGTCAACATTTTATTTATTATAATATAATCATAGTAATAATTATTATTATAGTATAATTATATTTATTGAGATTCACAGATGTGACGGCAGGATGTGTGATGCAGCTACGTGTCTCTGTGTTCTACACACTCACAGCAAACACCAGCAGGTGGTGCAGCAGCAGGGAGACAAATCTTTCATTTTTATATTTGCAATAAAGTACAGTTTGGAATTCATTATGATTAGAAATGTTAATTAGCCCTTGAAATAATACTCTTGAAAAACATAATCTCTGCTCATCATCTAATGTTTGACAGAGGTGGAAACATTTTAACAGGAAGAACGCGGCAGTGCTGAGGTAAAGATTAAAGTTGTGTTTTAAAAATGAGTTCTCACATTTTCATAACCGGATCCTCGTCACACTGCTGCTTGTGCGTGTACGAGCCTCCGTCTTTGAATCCATCTGCTTTCAGTCGTTTGGAGTTTGACAGAAGTCAGAGCAGGAATCAGCAGCAGATGCAAGGCCGGCAGAAATGATTTCTCGTGTTGCCGCGGTAACAGGACTGTTTAATAAACACGAGGCGGAGTGTGAAGTGGACTCGCCGCAGTCACTGGGTCAAGTCCTCCATCCTCACACCCACCCACCGGGGAGCGAGAGTCAAGCTGCAGACGGAGAGAAAGACAAAAGCAGACACGGTTTTGTCTCCCGGGGTCCTGCAGGAGGACTGGGGGGGGCAAAGTGATTGTGTAAGAGCAGTTTTCGCAGCTCCAAGTCTCCGATGGTTTGAGACAGTTCTGGAGCTGGTGTGAACAGCAAAGAGCAGAGCAACAGTTTCTCTTCCCAGTGTCCCGGTCCTTGTCCTGGACTTTGTTTCGGTCCTCGGCTCCTTCTGCCCCGGGTGGGGTTTGACTGCCAGTCACGTTCAGCAGTTTCGACTTACCTGATTAAGGCCTCGCCTGGAGTCTCTTCACCGTTGAAGCCGCTGTTGTCCACTCCGTGGTCTCTGCTTGGTTCTGTTCCTGCAGTAGGACCCGTCCCCATGTCCTCCTGCAGCAGCGTCTTCACTCAGTGGTTTTGCTGAAGTTCCTGATTCGACTGTTACCTGTAAAAGTTGCTAATCTGACTCTGTGTGTCCTGGTTAGTCTTTTGTTTTTCCACGTTAATCTTCCTCTTCAATTACATCCAGACCGAATACACAATCTCTGTGTATCACGTTCAAAGGCTCGTCGGCCTTATGGGAAAAAGAACAAGCGGCAGGACGTTGGATCATCCGCAGCTGCATTTACACCGAATTTAGGCGAGTGTTGAGCTGCTTTCTGAGTGCGTGAGGATGTTTCAAACAAATGAAAGAACGTCCCGGCAGACGATTTGAAGGCCCAATACAGTCGTCAGCTGTAAGTGGAAAGTTTGTATTGCTCATTTTTCATGAGCCAGCGTGAGATTGTTGCAGGTGGAAATCTCCGTCCCGCAGATCCGACTGTTTATTAATCCTGTCATAATATTAGGTTTGGGTTTTACTCCAGTTCGACTT
The DNA here is from genome assembly GCA_033026295.1 of Channa striata. Classification (NCBI taxonomy): domain Eukaryota; kingdom Metazoa; phylum Chordata; class Actinopteri; order Anabantiformes; family Channidae; genus Channa; species Channa striata. The sequence continues at coordinate 28,527,601 of CM065171.1, forward strand.
TTTTCCCACTTAAGTGTCTTTGTTGGAAGCTTCGCTGCGACTTTCTCCCTCGCACACTGTCCGCGTCCAACAGCTTTCCTCCGACCGAGAGAAGTTTGAGCAAAATGCAAATGTATGCAGCGTGCCTCATTAAAATGCATGCAGCCGAAAGAAAGGAAATATGCAGCGAGTGCTAATGCGCAGCATTTTAAATGTAAAACCTCCCTTTGTAGTTTGTGTTTCATCAGGGCCGGGTGTGATGAAATGATTGTGACACTTTATTAGGGATTCGTGTGGTGATAAGAGGGGTGACGGTGTGCAGAAGGATCAGCTTCGTTACAGGAACCTTTTATCCGAGTTTAACGGCCGCACTGTCCTGCTAATTCAACAATAAACCAAAAGAAATGTGAAGTCTTCAAATCTTTTGTGTATATCAGGCCTTATTCTTCCTCTATTTTCACCCCTGTCCGTCTGTTGCTGCCTTTACACACGGTGCAGCTCATCACGAAGGGCCAAACTTTCCGACCGTCTCCAGGAAAAGTGACAGACTGGAAATTTAAACTCCAAACAGCGGAGCGATCAAGTTGTGAAGTGAAGTTCAGTTTTTAGATGTAAAACGCTTCATGTCACACTTGATCAAAATGAATTTGACGTGGTTATTTTAACGTAAAGAATGTTTCAAATCGGGCTTTACACTTCCGGAACCTAACAGAACCGAACCTGAAGTCGAACTCAGGTGGGGCGACTGTGCTGTGCGTTGTACACCTGCTGACACGTTGCCATTCATCACTGAATCCAGCCTTTCAATTATTTAAAACATGTCACGGCTACATCAAATGACATCAATTTCAGTCACATTTGCACTTTGGTTTCATGGGAGCAGCATTTTTTTGGAGAGAGACTTAGTGGCAACTTTTAACGAGTTTTAGCGAGACAGGACTCGCATCAGTGGTGTTCAGTTATCGGGACTGATAAAGTTTACATTGTGACTTATCGATGGCATCTGGAAAACGTTTCTCTTTCTACTAATACACGCTGTTTACTATTCCTGTGGTTTGTCCGTGGAACATCTGTCCAGACCGCGGGTCCGTCGACCATTCATGCTCCTTGTGAAGGACTGAGTAAAAACAAACACTGTTCGGTTCTCCGGTCTCCAGATACCGATGATCCAAGAAGAGAAATGCTGTTGTTGATAGAAGGAGAAAAATTCAGCCGGTTGGATTTTCAGAGCAGGACAGTCTCCAGACTCAATAATTCATGTTTACAGAGGAGCGGTGAATTATTGAACTGAGCAGTTAGTTCAGTGCTGACTCACACTGTGTTTTCCTGAGATCACGAAGCTGCGCCAGCTTCAGTTTCCTCTGATCGCTGTGGAAACACGTTCTGTTGCTCAGATTTTATTCATCAGAGCAGATCCTCTAAGCAGGAAACTATCAACTGGGCTTCATCAGGATGAGACTCAGCGGGAAAAAAAACTGGGTTGTTTTGCAAAAACTCATTGGAGATTTAAGTTTTAGTAGCAGGTGCGTGTCAAAGCCCAGTCACACCTTCACTTCAAACAGCAAAACCTCCCAGTCAAAATGATTTATGCAGTTTGATTTCAGCCATGATCCTGCTACTTTCTTACATGTTCTGTGTGGAAAAGGAAGTGACATATCCCCAGACGGAGAGTCTGGAAAGTCTCAGTGAACCGGGTTACAACCGGACTACCTGTTGTGAACTGAGCGTCCGTCCATTTTGCCTTTGAAAGGTGGGGCTCAGGGTTGGGATCCCACCAGAAGACTTTGCTCCAAGGAACTAGTTCACCTGAGCAACAGGGAGGAACGAGCTTACGGGCAGCACAAGTCATATACTGAAACTGGTACTTGGAAAACTGCCAGACCTGTGGGCTGGGGAAGAACATCAGCCAAAGCCGCGTGCCAGAGAGTCTCACCTGCTCTGCCCTTCACCAGTAGAAGCACATTTCTACAAAAGGTGCGTAAAAAAAGACCCGCTTCACCAGCACACTGGGATTACGTGACTCTAAAGGCCTCGACGAACATGGACTCATGTGACTGGTGAAAAAAGTTCTGTCAATCTTCAACAACCAACGTTATATGGCAGCAACTCCCACAACTACCGGGGGATTTACACGGGATTCATCGGCGTGAACCACAATGACCCTCTGATAATCACAACAACACGGGACACGCCATGACCATCCAACGCTGAGAACTGCTGTGTCGGCTCAGCTGGATGTTCACAGTCTTTAAGGCTCTGAGAAACCCAGAGTTCACCACTGAGCGAACTGAAATGCTCGGTCTGACACGCGTCCACTGACTGCTGTGTGCACGCTTGGCTCCTCGTTGCTCCAGGTTCTGCTGTTACTCGTGGTTGTGACAGCGGAGCAGTCTTCTTCTTTTATTTACTTGTTTTTCCAGTAATGAGGGAGAGGCCGGGGAGGAACTGACACTGCCTGCCTCCCTAATTTTCATTTAACCCGTTAAACACCAAGGGGTGTTACTTTGCACCACGAGTTCTCAACCAACGCACGGCGGAAAATCTATTTTCTCCCTCGTTCCGCTGATGTTGCGGACAAACGTTTGACATTTGTTCTGCACTAACGTCGCTTTGGTAGCACGTGAGACTGACAGCTAGTAGGTCGACACACGAGGAAAAACCTCTAATCCTCGTTTTTCCCCTCTGCCTCAAATAAAAATACTAAGCCGAAGTAAAAACGTGTGTGGACTGTTGAAAAGCGAAGGTTCACTGTGAGACCATGAAAAGTGTCACAGCTGATGTCCAGTACTCGTCATTTATCAGTTATTTCTTCTTTGTTGTTTGTGTCTCTGTGTCATTCACCACAAGGACAAGCTGCCTGTTTCTCTCCAAGTCAAGATAAATTACAGCTGGAGCTGAAACCAGGGAGTGAAGAGGTGGACACAGACTGTGTGACGGATGAAGAGGAGACGCCTCACACCTCCACCTCTTCTTCTGCGTGAACAACTCGTGGTCACACAAACTACAAAACTTTTCCGTTTGCTGGTGCGATTGGAAACATTGTTATATTGTTCATTAAAGATCAGAGAAACTCGAATGGTCATAAAATGAACAGTTAAAAGTTATTTTTATAATGCAGTTTTTTATTATTAATAAATACATAGAATCACCGGAAGCACGTTTTCACTGACTGATGTGATTTTATCTATTCAAAATTAAATTTAAAACACAATGTTGCTTGTCATTCACACATGTTAACACAGCAATAAGGGCAGCTGCGGTGCAAGGTGCTCACCCGACCCACCAGGACCAACATGGGGTTCGGTATCTCCTGAGGAGGGACCAGGTATCAAACCACAGACCCTGTGGTCCGTGGACAACTGAACTCTCAGGCTGATGATCTGGATTTGGGCCCATACCAGATGTTATTGCATGATATCGATTTTGGATTTATGACATTTCTATTACAGGTTCTTTGACGCTCACAGATAAACACAAAAGCAGTTAAATCTGAACTTGATGAAGATTGTTCGTGATGATGCATGATTTGATGGGGAATATGATTCTGTGTTTCAATATCATCGTACTTTATTTTTAAGAGTTATTCCACGTTTACCATTGGGGCTAATTAACGCTTGGCATTTTCCAGGTGACAGAGTGTTGGAGAGCTGTAAGGGCGTAAGCAGGACTGTTGCAGAAAGGCCTGGTCAAACTTTACCAAATGTACTTGAATCCTCTTTCACTGTGTGTTATTGCTTCATGTCTCTCCGGGCCTCGGGGCTACACTGCTCGTTAGCTGGCAGCTGACGGAGCTTCTCCCTGCAGCTCCTCGTCTGTCCTGGGACGAACCAGGCGACTTTGTAACCACAACTTTAATTCACAGAGCTTGATGTGGATCTACAGGTTGAATGAGATCCTGGACCCCCACCTCTGTAAAAACCTGTACAACCCTCAGAAACCTCTGGTACTATTCCCCCTGAGAGGCTGGACCCACAGTTCTGCCGCAGTGTCCCGGACAATCGACTTTACCGGGCTCATCTCTCCTGAAACTCCTGAACAGACTAAAAAGCGTCTTTGTCTCTTCAGAAAGCTGAATGGACGTTTGGAGAATAACCTGACGGTAAAATGTCCGGAACATCTTGTGGTGCCTGCAGAACACCTAAACAACCCGATGAGGCCTCTAACCTGAGAGGGAGCTGGATAACTTCATCAGCAATCACTGACACGTGTTGCATAGCACGTCCTTGTCTAGAAATCCTCAACAAGCCACGGATCCTACTGAGGAGTCTGAGGAAGTTCTTGAAGAATCACAAATTACGAACCATAAAGGTAGTCCGGTTCTGTAGTTGGCAGTTACCCATCCCTGTGGTGATTGCTACTGTTCGGGACATAAAGTGATTTTTGATCTTAGGCCTTCCTGCTCACTGCTTGAATTACTAGTCGAGCCAACAATCACAAACCATAAATTTGCCTTAGAGCATCGTCAAACTGCAGCAGTGTAAAGGAAGCTGCCTGTGAAAGCAGGTGGACGGTTTCACCCTGCTGACATGCAAATGAGTGAAATATTTGAGTTCCTGAGGCTGTTCACTGCAGGATAAAGGAGGCTGCCAACTGCTCCGGCCCTCAGCAAAGCCCTAAATAATCATCATATTCAGCTCTTTTTATTTCATCTGAACTAATTAAGGTGATGAAATCGGGAGCAATATCCACTTTTTTTATTTTAAATGTTCCAGGCATTGTGAAGCTGTTGCGAAAAGGAAATCAGTGATAGAAGAAGCTGATGATGAAAAGGCGGAGAGGGAGGAGGTAACAGCTGGTTGGGTTCGGCGACTGGGGGGAGGCCGCACGAGAGTCCAGAGCGCGGTGAACCAGAGGGTATCTGTACGTCAACCGTGAATCCCGAATGTTACTGGGCAACTTCTGGGCAAATGTCTCAACACTTTACAATTGTCTTTACACCAGAACCACTCTCCTACTTTGATACTTTAGGAATTGGACATTTTAATTCATTTTACATTTTCTAATTCAACGTGAGCCAAAGTTCGTACATCAATGGGCGACTGAGGCGAGGAGCTGATCCACAGGCTTCTGATAATCAAAGCATTGGGCACATTTTGGCTGATTAAATTAAACACAGAATTAAAAGCTACGTGTTATTTTCGACTCACCTCTCCCACGTTATTCCAGCGCTTTCTGTGAGCTCACTACGACCCGGCGACACCTACCACTCCGACGGATGTTGGTCTCTGCGGAGACGCTGCCGTTTGCCGGTGAGTGACGGTCACCTCCCTCACGTCCAGTTGCTCCTTTTTGCCGCTTCGTCGTCATTGTGGCCCCTGCTGTGTTCGGTCGGAGCTTCAGAAAGTGTTTTACACACTGGTCGTGATCTGTGGCTCACCACAACGTGTTACTGTGGAGTCTGCTCGAGTTTTAATGCTGACGCAGCGCGAACACACAGACAGATGGATAGATGAGCAAAGGCCCAGAGGTCCAAGAGGTCAGAGCGTCTCTGAGCCCCCGAGTGAAGAATATTTCTTGCCTGAAAGACACAAAGAGGGACCACGAAGAATCGGAAATGACAAACAAGGTGCACACGAAGAAACCGACATCCAAGAAAGACAGAGAGTGACTTTAGTGTCTCTGGACTGTTTTGGTTCCGGCTTGACTCTGTTCTAACTCTTTGCTTTTAATAAAAAAGTCTTTCCCTGCTGTCGCTTTGGGTCAGGATGTGAAAACGGCGTTTTCCCGCCTTAAAGTGACGTCTGCAAAAGCGACCGTGTAACAGCAGGATCCGCTTCGTGTCACAGGTCGGTCGCCGTGACGTCACGCAGGTTTACGTAAGTCACCTGTTTTGGTTTTGGTTCGTGCTGTGGGACCAGTTCCCGTTTGGGACACAACTTTCATTGTGAGCCAGAGTCTGCCTCGCTCCCGCACAGTCTCCGCGCCGGATCCGAGCCTCCCGGGAGGGAAGCCCCGCTCTCCACAGCGCCGCCCTCCCTCTCCGTCAGCCCGGCTGCTTCTCCCGCCGCCTCCCACCTCACTCTGTCGTCGCTCGGTTCCGCTCCCTGAACACTCGCTCTTTGGTTTTCCAGTCCCCGCATGGATGGAGTCGTCTCCGCAGGACTCGGCGAGCGACGCGGGCATGAGCGGCTCGGAGCCCGCTACGCCGCTCACGGAGGCGCCGGCGAGCGCGGAGACCGCGGCGGGCGGGGAGCACCTGACGCCGGCCAGGAGACCCGGCCACTCCGGCTCCAGCAAAGGTAAGAGCCGGACGGCGACGCAAACTTCTGTCACTGTCCGTCAAACACGAAGCCGCGCTCGGCCACTCGAAGTCGGACACAGAGTGAGCGGAGAGCCGCGGAGTGTGGAGCCGGAGCCACTTTAACGGCTCCGGGACCAGAAACTCCAAGAATCGGACTTGGATTGCCGTCAGTGTGTGTTGTTGTGTCTTGGTACTTTGGGCTCTGCTGGTTTCGGGCCTCCCGGTCCAAACGCGCGTGGAGACAAACTTGGACCGTGTCCACGATTCCGCGAGAAAACGCCCACAGCGGGGTGCGTTCGCTTCCGAACTGACACACACAGCGAACCCGTGTGTCCCCCCCGGACGGGCGGGCGGATGGAGCAGAGTCAGTTACATAACAGCTGCTCAAGGAGACGGGGGACGGGGGACGGGGACAAATCCCGGCGAGTGTTTGAAACGGACACGGGCAGATAGTGTGACCGCGTCCGTGAGACGCTCGGTCCGGGCGGGGAGCAGCCGGCAGCCGAGGCCGGTGAATAATGCACGATGGAGACGGGCAGAGGCTGCGTTCAAGTGCGGCTGGAGAATTTCAGCGCGCAGTCCGCTGCTGGACGAGGACGACCCCCAACACACACACACACACACACACACACGTCTGCTGAGATGCTCCCGTCCAGACATTGATGTCAAACACGGTGGGCAACATGTTTGGGGCGAAAGGCCAGAAGGAAGCAGTTGGTCCCTCGTCACGGTTTTCCATCGTTGAATGTCATAAAGGAAACCGTCAGAATTCCCCCGGAGTCGTAGTGAAGTCTGAGACGTTCCAAATGTTCTGGAACAACGAGTTGGGCCAATTGGCTGTTAGCGTTTCCTGTTTACAACACATTCCTAAACTAGAACACACACCGGCGGCGGGCTGATACTGGTCCCGGTATCAGGGCTCAGGTCCGGCCCTGCCTGCACTCGACACCACATCAGCCTCTGCAGGTGTGTATTGCGATCTTCTGGCAGATCTCATTCGCCTCACACCGAATCCCTCCCCAAATACGCAGATTGTTCTTTGCACGAGGGGCGATTTGTCACCGTGTCGGCATCGACCTTTACAGACACGAGTCCCCGGATCTCGTTGTGTCTTCAGTGCAGTTCAGGGCTGAAGTTCACGTGTGAAAATGTCTGTTTTAGTCTCGTGTTTCGGGACGTGCGCCTCACACTGGGACAACTTCTGCTTCTGTGGTCATTTGAAGACGCTGCCTGTGGCACCTTTAGATGATGAACTTTCACTGATGCCGTTTTGAGAGTAATCAGATTACTCACAGTGACCCTCTTGGGGGGGGCTTAGTGGTTTACTCCACTTGTTTTATTGAGCAGAAAATCCACTTTCCTCTAAAAAACATTTTGATGTTGATGTGACAAAGGAAGATTATTTCACCAACATGTGGCTGAACACAAACATGTCTCCTGCAGCTCAGACCCATTTAAATGTACGTCAGGAGTCGCTCTACGAATCTCACCTAAAACTGCTCGTCAACAGTAAACTTGACCTTCTTCCACTCGAAGGTCAAAGGTCAGACTTTAAAGCCAGTTTGAAGCATCTGAGGTTAAAGTTCAAACCCATTTAGGACGTGTTTCAATCAGTACGTCAGACGCGGTGGTTCCAGCTGTTACTGTGTGTGTGTGTTTATGGCTCGTCTTTACTGATGTTGCTGAGTGTTAACGTGTGTCAGTCCGACCGAGGAGCGCGTGCTCTCGTAACTTTGCTATAAATGTAATTTTGATGAAAGATTTACCTCCTCTGTTGGAACCCGTGATCCTGGAGCTGACAGCTAAAGACTGAATTGATTAGTTCTGGTTGGATCTGCACATGGGAAACAGTGTAATGATACTTTCAGCAGCATGTGATGCAGCTCTGGGTCGGGTTTTCAATTATCTGCCGTTTCAATTCTCCCCAGACTCGTAAAACATGTCACGGCTTGATCCTGTTATCCAAGAACTTGAAACACTGCGAGAGTCAAATAATATTTGAAAAGTGTGTAGATCCACTCTGCTGATTAAACACAACGTGTTCTGTGTAAAATGATGTAATTGTGAAAATCCAGCCCCGTGATGAGGCGTTACATAAGAGGGATCGGTTCCTGTCAACTCCCTCGTGCACTCTCAGCTGGCAGTCGTGCTGTTCCTGACGGCACTCGAAGGCAGCAGGCGTGTTATGTAAGAGGTTACGGGGTAGAAGGGCAAAGAGCCAGAGTCGGAGAGAGTGACAGCTTTGAAAACCGACCGTGAACGGCTTCAGGGCTGAAGGCATCAACTAACCTGCTGACCCACATACCTGCTGAACAGAAGGAAGCCGCATTCATTTTCTTTCTAAACTAATTAAACTAACGAAACTAATTATACTGTCACGATATTGGCACAAGACGTGTTTGTATTTTTCAAACGTGAACCGTCTCACTCACAAACTGCAGACAGTGTTTAAGTATTAAAACACTGTCTGACCTTTTCCACAGTTTTTTAAAATATGTCTTTTTCAAAACATCCCAGAATTGGGATGTAGTTTATGTGAGTAATGTAGATAACGTCTGTGATGCTTTGTCAAATATTCAAGGAGAATTCTGCATGAAACTTACCCAATAGTTCAAGGCCAACTTGAAAAAGTGCCTATTAAATAAAGGATGGATTTAGAAAAAAAACCTGACTTCTTCGGCATTACTTACTTTTCCAGAAAAATCCATCCATCAGGGTTAAAGGCAGGTCCACCCTGGACAAGTCTCCGGTCTGTCTCAGGGCAGTGACATAGAGACACACACAGACAGACAACCATTCACACCTACAGACAATTTAGAGTCACCAATGAAACTACCACGCATGTCTTTGGACTGTGGAAGGTCATGCAAGCTCCACACAGGTCGGCAGTGCTAACCACTCCACCACCGTGCCGCCTACAGAAGACATATGATACGCAATAGAAAACAATGAACATAGTTTGAGAGTATTTATTTCTCTTGAAAGACTTTAGAGGAATCACGTATTACACGTGGGTGTTACTTGGATGAAGAATTACAATATGATCAACTGAGATTAACATGTGGGGTCCCACAAGGCCCAGTCTTGGGTTCTTTGTCTTTTCTAGTGTGATGGATGAGATTCTGATCATTTCACGCTGTGGACACTAGAAATCTGTGACAGTTGGTGGAAAAGGTGTGGGAGTGTGAACTGTCCAGTCTTTGAAAGTCTCAGGTGTGTCCCCTGATATTTGGACCAGCAGTGTCTGCCAGTGTCTCTCATCAGCTGTGTAGGGAATTTATGAGGATTTTGCGGTTCTGAAAGTCATACGTGATGCACACGTTAGTACTCGTCTTGACTAGTACTCAGTCTGGGATAAAGTGGTACCGGGACTTACCCACTTTGGACCAAATAAACCCTGAGAGTTTGAAAGTCCCACAGCTCCTATCAAAGACTCAGGTCCCAGGCCAAGTGTCTGTTCAGTTGACGTCAGCTTTTCATGTGTTTTGTTTTCTTCTTGTCCTCGTTGTCTCTGTCCTCACACAGTTCTGATGACGTGCGTTTTCTCTTTCTCGCTTTTTTCTTTATCTCCTCTGGGACGGGGTCTCGGCCCCTGGAGGTTTCTGCGTCTCACCCGCTTAACTCATGTTCCTCTTTCTTGTTCCAGGTTTTAGCTTCGTTACATACAATAAACCTGAACTTTTATCTTCTGCTCTCGGAGTTTCGTCTCCTGTCTTGTGGTGTTTGTGGAGAATAAAGCTGCTTCACAGTTGCTTCAATGAGCTGGGATGATTGAACCCAACGTTCCGTTGTTTATCTCTTGTTGGACGTGAGTCTGACCTCCTGATTAACACTGACTCCCTGAGAGTGTTGCAGATAGAAAATGAACAATGTGACTGTTTTGAGGTTGTTACCTTTAAATAAAATTTAATAAACCAGTTTCTCCTGAAACCTGCCAGACTTCAAACATCCCTCGTTTTTCTGCCGCTGAAACTGTTATTCATGCTTCGTCACGTCAAGACTTGACTCTTGAAAAACAGCATTTGTCTTGGTGCATCAGCTAAAGTGTCGTTATCCCTTCACCCCGGTCCCAAAAAAACCTTCACAAGCTTCTAATCGCACAACTTATTATATTAAGTCTCTTTAATAAGCAGTACTGCAGTAATTAACTACTGAGAGTAAACATCAAAATCAAAGAGATTCACTCTGAAATCTGTTGCTGTCAGCAGTTTTCATAACTGGATCATGATTTTACTGATTTTCAGCAGGTCCCAGCTTGACAGTTAAAAAGAATTGGATATTTTAGTCATGCAGAATGTGATAAACAAGACAAATTCGAGCAGACGTCAGAGCGTTTGTCACGGTTTTCTGACATTTCGTGGGCAGACCACTAAGTGAATAAAGCAGGGGAGACACCCGGTCCGGTGTTAAAGGTCACATGCTGTGTATTTGTGTCGACCCGCTGCAGTTTTTGTCACTTTCACAGAAGTTGAATGTGAACGTGTGACCCAGTTTGAAGCGTTTCACAAACTGGGCGATGATGTTCCCTGCACACAGTTCATCCATGGTGCTGTGTGGAGTTATTTTGGCCGGCAGGTCCCTGGTGGCTCCAGTGGCTGCAGTGGTTTGGATGCTGGAGGAGGTTTGTTCCAGCCTGGATGTGACTTCCAAAGTTTGCATGTGGAGTCACTTCAGAGGCAGCAGATGAATGTCCTTTCATGACAACCGCCACTAACAGGATTTAATTATGTTGTAGGATTTGATCAGCCAGCCTTTTTAGTTTTCTTATTTCTACAAGGATGAGCTGGGGTCTGAGTCTCTGAAGACTGCATGGCTCTGGGAGTGTTTGCAGAGATGTGATTGGCTCAGAAACAGCTGGGACGTGTTGGCGATGGCTGGCAGCAGGGTCCGTACGGCTGTCCATTTCTGTCTTGATGGCTGTGACTTTTTAATTTGGGGAAAATGCTGCCTTATGGTTTGGTCCATTACTCCCAAAGAGTCCTTTCAGACGCAGTTTAAAGTTTAGAACTTCACCAGTAAGTTGCACAAATTTACAACCATTTAGATCCGTCTTCCTCTGTGAGCTTGTACTTGGACGTGGTTCGTTGAACTAAATGCAGACGTTACCTCACACAGGCAGCAGGCAACGATTTCTAATGTAATGAAATGCAAAGGTGAAACCTTGTACAGCAGCGGGGGCGTGAGTCCTAAGGACTCGGAGCTCGGATGCTTGTAACGTTCATCATCAGAATGCAGGGGTCACCTGCTGAGGCTGAGGGGAATGCCGATCGAATTATAACTTAACAGAAAATGACTGAGCAAATATCTGAAGTGTGTCTGTTTTGTTTCAAAAGACGTTTTTTTTAAGATTCTGTGACGATTTGGACTGAGGATCAAACGAGATATTTAAACGTCACCTCTGGAAAACCAGAAACAAGAAAATAATTATCATTGATCAGTAAATAAAATGATTTTCAGATTCTGACCTGATGATGTTCAGTGAAAAGTCAGAGCATCACCAACTTATCACAGTCAATGAGGGGAACGTGTCCATGAACCATGTTTATGCACATTCGCGTTCATGATTTTTCAGTCAGGATCAGCACTGGCTAAAGTTCTCATCCTGAGTGGACAGAAAATGATTTTCATAATCACAGCTGTTTGTAATGTAAATCAAACCCAAAAGGAAGTTCGGCCGTTACGTTGCGTAAGCAGCAGATCTGCGCTGATACCTGCCCTGCCTTCGGGCCCTGACGCCTGATTGGTCACATCTGATGTTTTTCCATCTGAATATTTCAGAGGATCGTCTGCTGGTTTGGAGTCAGCCAGGTTCACGGGGCACAGCTGGGGCTTCAAGCCTCCCTGCTAATTAAAGCGTCAGTGCTCACAGAAATTACACCCGGCTGATGTTTTTAGCTTAGTTTTCTGTCTTTGTACAGACTTCCAGTCGTGTATCAGCCAGGTTTTCCACACATCGCATCCCAGTAATGCCGTGGCTTTGACAAAGCTTTTCTTATTATTATTTGCTGCCTTAAAAATGCAAATAAGGCTCCCGAGGTTCTTCAGTTGAGTTTTATGAGTGTCGGAAATGTTACACTAAGTTAATTGAAGTCAATGAATTAAAAATGTTGTGTTGACTGGAATCACATGGACAGATATAAACAGATATTCTTTCCTTTTCCGTTTCCACTCTAATTGTCTGATGGCAGAGAGTAAATTCAACACTAACCTCTGATACAGTTAGAATACGTTTTATATTATTATGTTTAAAAACTGAAAATGACTGAAATGACAAATCTAATTAAAGTCATAACAACTCGTGAATATAAAAGAAAACGTTCCCAATTATTTTAACTGGAAATAAACAAAATGTTCAAAATGAGGTGAAGTAGGTTCTACTAAATGTTTCAGAGAACTGTCGTGGAACCATAAGGTTAGTCAATTAGCAGCAAAATAAAGTAAAAGAACCATAATAATCAATAAACATTGTGTGTTTGGAGCTGATCACGTTTGTCACAGCTGAATGTCACTGATGTAACGTTGATGTAACATCAGACATATTTTCTGTGCTTTTTTTGTCCATTTCTGGTCCATTTATTACCTCCCACTGTGACACTGATGTGTCTTTCAGTTTTGAGATGATTTTTAAAATTTTCACTGTTCACACTTCAGCTGACAGGAATCTTTTTGTATTCATTTTTTTTCCAATTCAACTTTATTAATGTGGCGCCAATTATTCTTTCTATACCTGCAGTTCAGACTATATTACATTAATACTGTAAATCACATTGTAACAATTTTCTTTCAATAAGATTGTTTCCTTCGGTCTTTGTTTCTGGGACAAATAAAGGTACAGACACATTCGTATTTGGTTATAATTATGTATCCTATAGACCAGGGGTCTCAGACTCGCGGCCCGCAGGCCAATTGCGGCCCGCTAGCCGATAGTTTGTGGCCCCCACCTTATTATTAAAGTTTAATGTTAGTGCGGCCCGCGAGTTTGTTATGAACGGGACGGAACGGAAATGACGTACATTGCGGAAATGACGTATATTGAGGAAATGACGTATATTGAGGAAATGACGTATATTGAGGAAATGACGTTCTTTGTGCGTCGGCTAAACACTTGATTGAAACTTCCAAGTCCAAGTACAGGTCCAGAATTACTGATGATCATCTTCAAGCCATACTGAGGGTCTCAACTGCTTCCTCCCTCAAGCCAAATGTGCCTCAGTTATGCGAGAAGAAGCGCTGCCAGGTCTCTAGCAGCAAGATGTAGGCAAGAGAGGCCATGTTCAGAAGAGCAGTTCATGTTCTTCAATGTTCCACTTATGTTCAGGACAATTCATGTTCAGAAGAAAGCTTAAAGAACTGTTAATACAGACATTTGAATCCTAATTATTATAATTATTATTATTATTTTATTTACTTATTACTGATTGATTGATTGATTTTCTTATTATTTTCTTATTTATTTTCTTCTAATTTGTTTATTTATTTTTTCATATTATTTTGTGTTAAAAATAAAAAATAAAGACATTTGAGAAGATTAAAATTATTTAAAAGTTTTTCTTGTGGAAACCTGATGCGGCCCAGCCTCACCCCAACTCTGCCTCCAGCGGCCCCAAGTAAATTGAGTTTGAGACCCCTGCTATAGACCATCCAGGAAGTTAGTAGCACTTTAGCCTAACATGACATGATCTCACCGGTGATTATGAAAATATTATCATCTGATGAATCTACAGGTTGGAAATAATAAGACACATATTCATCGAGGAATTTTGTGTATGTAAAAGAAAATGTGAAAAATTCTGACCTTGTGTTAAAAACCGAATTTATTTAAAATCAAAAATCAATCACCAAAGCCTTGACTTTGGGAAGAGGGAGCTGGAGCTGCAAAAATGCAAACTGATTAGTGGCTTTTAGGAATCTCAGCAGCAAGTTGAACCATTCAAAGGCCATAAACAGTGAATGTAAAATGAACTGAAGCTCCATGATGTAAAAATTGTAAATATTACTTGACATTCGTGTAATTCGCAGCGTCCTGGAGGTCGCTCCGCTCCGACTCCAGACGACACAAAGGTGTTTTACTGCGGGACGCACGTTCAAACCTCTTTCTTCTCGTCTTTCTTGTCGACTGTACAGATACTTCAGGTTCGTTCCTCCGCTCTCTTCGTGAGGTGCATTTCTCCCTTCAACTGGTAAATACCCAGAGTGCCTCTTGCTCTGGCCTGAAGCCAGATAATTAGCGTGGTGGCGGCTCCTTTGTGCGGCGGCGGTGGCGGGTCTTTGGCTCTCGAACACAAGTTTGTGTCGTCATATACATGTAGTTTTTTGGCCTGTTTGAGAGAACGAGAGGGAAAAAAACAAGCTGTGGAGAATCGTCATGAACATCATTCACTGCTTTGAATGAAATCAGTATTTAATGATGAAATGATGAGGCCCATCTGTCTGCGTGACGGACGACTCACTGATAAACTCTGACATCAGAAAGTCATCAGACCGTCTCGCTGTCCATCCCACTCATGGCTTTTCTCTGTTATACTGCACATTTTCCTTAGAATCAGCGTTAATTTAACAAAAATCCCCCAAAAAACATTTCTTTGTTTGTCGGTGTCACCTGTAACCCCGTGAACGTTTCCTGGTCACATTGCATGTGGGGATTCAAATATTTCCGTACCTTTCTCAAACTGAGCTCACTGATTGCTGTGCTGCGTGGATGTGAGTGAAGCGTGAGGTCCGTCAGTCGTTCCCGTCGTCGTGGTTCAGTCGGGCGCCTTCCACCTTCCAGCGCCGCTATTAGTCTGCGCAGGGAGGAGGTTGGGGTGGATGACAGAGAACAAGAGCTTCTTTTCCGTTTGAATGTTGTGTCTTCATTTACAGCCAAACCACGACGTTCCTTTAACCCCGACTCTGCTGTTTTTGTATCTTGACCAAACCATAAACTGTGTTTTTGGGCAGTTTGCATTGTGACATTTGGTTCAGCCATTCGTGTTCTCACCGGGATGAACTGCAATAACTAATTTTAGCATGTTGATATTCTAAATGTAGGTATGTATAAGAATGCGCATTTTATCACTTTTTCTGTGTGATTATTAAAGTTGTTTGAAACTCAAATCGAATCTCAGCCTCGCGGAGCTGCACGGTGGAAGACTTTTATTTCCGTGAAGCCCTTTGTAACTCTGCAGTCAGGTACCACAGACGTGCAGTTGCTACGTTGTGATGTGTGTGTTGATGCCGAGGTGAAGTTTCCCTGCAGGATTAGAGCGAACCATCATTTAACTGCTGAGAATCCCGATCAGCCTCCCTCCGCTCGCTGGAGTCATGTCAGCCGCTGCCTTTGATGTCGGCGTGTTCCTCCCAGCGCCGGTGGAGTGGGTGTGCGGCTTAATTTGCATACAGAGCTATTCTCGCCTCCTCTTTGTTCTCGCACCGTGTGGAACGAGCAATTGTCTTCATTAGTCAGGAGCGATTATCTGGTCGGTTCAGTGCAGGTGTGGCGTGACGCCAGGTGGTTGCAGGAAGCGTCGTGTAGGATCAGAGCTGGAGATGATCACATTGTTGCGTCGGATCAGGAGGTGGGGACTCGGGTCGGACTTTGGACCTGATAAAATCATAAAAGACTCGCAAGTCAACTTGGACTTTAACCCATTGACTTGAGACGAGCCGCTCTCCTCCCTGTTTCTCTTCAACACTTCTGCAGTTGACAGAAGCTGCTTGAACTTTTTACTCCACTATTTTAAACCAAAAAGCCTCGGCACTAATTAGTGGTGGTTAAAAGTGTTCAAATATTTTAAAAACACAGAAAATGCTAATAAGGCAACTAGTAAATTCAGACTCCACCAAAATGAAAAACCCCCAAAGTTCCCAGACTCCTGGGCTAAACACGTTCAGCAGATGTCTGTGACTGTGTCGCTGTATTTTTTTATCATAAATAACCAAAACACAGGAACTACCTGCAGCTGTCAGTAATAAGGGACCATCTGCTATTTAGTGCAAATAAATCATCAGATCATTTATTTTTCAGTTTTCCTTTGAAAGTGGACACTCCTTCCCTCCTTCCCTCACACCGTACATACACTTCATGCACTTTACTTTAAGACTGAATGAAAAGCTCCTGGTGATGGGAATTCTCCTCCAGGGAATGTCATCTGGAGGAGTTTTTCAGCTAGAAGCAGAGAAATATTTTAATATTGTGAAGTGACACGGACACTAAACAGCATTTTTGTATGTTTACATCTTAAACTTTAAGCCACAGGAAGCAAGTTGAGAATTTTAGTTGAGACTCTTAAAACAATGATTTGTCCCACCTCTGGACATCAGTGCTGAATGTCCTGCAATGACATAAGACCCAAAGACTAAAACCAGTTCTCACTTGTTTCCCCACAGTTTTACAATATCAGTCACGTCTGACGTGCGTCTTAATAGATTCACTTTTACTCAGTTGATGTTTATCCACTTTCACTGTCTTTACTCTAAGACGTCATGGGGCTTCATACTTGATAAACTTGGAACTTTTGATTTTAGGATGGGCGTGGGAGGCAGCTCGGTGGCCTGTTAAATCAATGGGCAGAGCAGCTGGATGGTATTCGTGAACAGGGTGCAGAGCTGTGCGGGATCAAATCCCAGGCCACCCAGCAGGTGTCTCTGAGCAAGACACCCAGCTCCAGGTCCCCCCCGACCCAGAGGGATGGATCAAATGCAGAGGACACACTTCATTGTAACGTGTGTGTGTTCTTCTTCTTCTTCTTCTTCTTCTTGTTCTTCTTACGTGATGGGGCCAGTTCTGCTATAAAAACCTGCTGAAACAAGCGAACACACGTCCTTCGTTCAAACTCGTCAGTCTGACGAGTGACGGCTTTGGTACAAGCTTCTGTTGAGACTCCTGAGGACGAGTCGGCATGAAGTCCTGCTGGTTTCTGGTGCCTCCCCTGCACCACAAAGAGCTGAGGGAAGTGTGTCGCTTTGTCGTCTTTGTTAACTCCACTCCTCACAAACTACAGCTCTCTGAACTTCCCCTGTTTTGTAGCTGGATCTGTTTTTTTCTCAGTACGTTCGAATGCCTGTTTATTCCATCGCCGCTCGGAATAACACAGGGCGACTTTGTGATAATAATTGGGAATAAAAGCGAAACCTCTGATGTGTTTTAATAAAAAAGAATCCACAGGCTGCTAATTATTATTTCCCATGGTTATAAATGCATTTTATTTCCAGTCAGACTTAATACTAAATACTTTCCTCCTCCTCTCGGCTCCGGCAGCTGCTTCTCTGTTTGTGCAGGAGCAGGGATTTTATTTTCGCTCGTTGCCTCCACATGTGTATATATAGTTTGATAAATACTCTGCGCTCATGGAGAGAACAGCATGTGTACAGCTGAGCGATGGAAACGATACAGCCGCTCAGGAAATATTGCAGTTTGCAGGTATTGATGCAGAACTTGTACTTGGACTGTGTGTGTGAGTGTGTGTTGGCGACTCTGAAGATTCAGGAACCAAAGGAATTCCTCTGCCTCAGATTAGCCTCCTCTGCGAGACACGTGAGCAGCTTCGGAAACTGATTCTGCATCACGTCTGGTTTGCTGTTTTTCTGCAGCCTAGTGATAAATTTAATGCGTCTTTTTAAAGGCACTGCTGTCTTTGAAAGTGTCGGACTGTTAAAATGTTATTGGACTCCAAACAACAGGCGGGACAGTGGCACTGCAGTTCTGAAGTGAGTTCGTTCAACCCTGAGTCATGCAACTATAAATTCATTTTCAATTTGTCAGAGTCAGATTTTATGCAGTTTTATGCACATTTTCAGGGAGACTTTCCCACTAAAATCCTAATCAGGATTGTGCAAAACCCACAGACACAAAGCTAACGCGTTTGAACGCTCTCTCAGCTGCAGATCCACGGTTTTCCCAGGATGCTGACACATTGTTAACGCACCGAAGGAAACGGACCAAACTGTGAACCTCCCCGGCATCGTCTCATCTCTCACTGGACTGCAGAGACTTCCACATCGCGACAGCCAACAGCCCTTTAAAGAGCAGAAACCGAGCCGCTCGGCTGAGATCAAAGCAGGTGTTTCCCGTCGGGCTGATCTGATCTGGTGTCAGTCTGCTGCTGCTGCCGTCCTGACACCTCCTCTGCAGCCTGGTGCAAACTGTCTGCAAACACTGACGAGCACATAAAGCTCGAGTTATACTTTCCACGTCTGTATTCGACGCATCTCAAGTTACTGTGCCATTGTGTTTTGTGCCCGTGAAGGAGATTACCTTTGTAGTATCTGATGAGAAGTTCTTTCCTTGTTGGAGTTTGAAGGTTTTAAAAGGATGAAAAGTCTCTAAAGGTTCCGCTGATATTTTACATCTTCTTTTTAAGCCAGTTGTAAGAAGTGGAAAGTATTTACCACGGCAGGGTTTGTTTTCTGTCCTCATCATTATCTCAAAGACACTTTTCCAGCTCCACCCTCCTGTGCAGGTTAACGTTTTATCGGGAGCAGAATCTGAGAATTTTTGAGGACAAGTACACAACGGCAGGATCAGGTGATATAAACAGATTTTTTTTAAAAATCATCATGCTCATGTCATGTAGCCACAGCAGCTCGACAAAGGGTTAAAAATGTTCCGGTGTAGTGAAACAAACTCCGCGGAGCAGCAGGAAGTCCTTCACTTCACACCTGAACACACTGAAACGTGTGAAGCACTTATGAAGCATTTTTACCCTGTTTTCCTAAAGTGCTGAGACGCCTACACACACACACACACACACACACACACGCACACGCACACGCACACGCACACACGCACACACACACACACACGCACACGCACACGCACACACACACACACACACACACACACACACACACACACACACACACACACACACACACACGCACACACACACGCACACACGCACACGCACACGCACACACACACACACACACACACACACACACACACACACACACACACACACACACTCTGTGGCCTCCCGCTCTCTGAGCTTCAGGCCAAAACAGAACAGATCACTTTGATCTGACTGCCACGTCTCAGCCAATCAGGGCCCTGAAAGCCACCGGCTTCAACCAATCGCTTCGTCCTGCTGAGTGAAGACTGATCCGTACAGAGCCCTGACCTCAATCCGGCACCGGCCGACAGTCGGAGCTTCACATCAGTGTTGGACTTTAATGATTCGCAGGCCTGCAGGGCCGAGCATGTGCGAGTCTCAGTCGAGTCTCATTTTTCTGATTTAAGCCACTTAAACGTTAAGGGATCATATGAGAGGAATAAAGACCCTGGTCCTAACAGCTGCTTAACAGATTGGAATTTGGAAACTAAGATTTTCATGATTTGAAGTAACTCTAAGTTGGAGGAAGTCAAGTTTTATTCAAAGATTAAATGCATGAAATTAGGTAAAGTAAAGTTTGCCGAAGTTTGCTGAAGAAAAGTTTGAGTTCTCCCAACTTTGTGCTGAGGCGACATTTTGCAGGCTGTCCATCGTTTGGACAGATTATGACACAGACGACGATCTGCTGCATAAATTAGTGTCTGGTTGATCCCAATGGTTGACACTGCAGGAAGTCCTCTATCACGCATTGAGGAGGACCGTCTGCTGGTTTCCTCCGTCAGTCGTCAGCAGCGGGTTTCACCTTGATCAACGCTCGTCTTCGTGCATGAAGGGGAGCGAAGAGGCGGCGGCAGCCATCTTCCCCTCTGTAAGTGGGACGGTGTCTGAGCAGCTGGTGATCGATGAGGAAGTTCCTCCCGTCGTTTCCAGCAGTGGGTCGGTGTGAGCTGGTATTCTTAGACTGACCCGACACACACACACACACACACACACACACACACACACACACACACACACACGACACTCGCTGCTTTGTCTTTGTATAATAATGTTTCTGAAGTAGGACGCCGTGTCTTTTCGCCGTGATGGATCAACTTTTGACGGCGCATCTGTCTCCGTAACTTTGAGCAAAGTTAACCAAAGTTGAAGTGAAAGTGATGTTTCACTTTCCTCGAGGAGTTTTTCTTCCTCTGTTTTTTCGCCCTCAGGAGCTCGGCAGGTTCTCTCAATATTGATTCATTTCTGTTTCCCAGACGAGACTTTCAGGGAGAAAACCGACTGCACGCTGCAAAAGTGATTGATGGCACAAAGGAGGCGTGGAGCTGCTTTAAAGGACAGCAGCCTGTCCTGTCCTCCGGTGACAGAAGTTTGCAGACAGTCCCCTGCGCTCGCTGTGCAATGGACAGATAATGAGCATTAAAGGCATCGTTTAGTTGGGGGCAGGAATAAAACTATTTGAATAAATTCAGACCGTTTCTGAGGGAGCTGCTGGGATCAAAGAGGAATGATTAGAGTCAGAGAGTGTTTTTTAGGTCAACGAAGCCACGCGGAGATGCTCAGGAGACACCCTGCCTTCAAAAGTAACTTATGGAAAACTACAAGTGCAAAAGCTTCAAGCAACACGTTCACGTTTTCTGCCATTTAATCAACCACACAGGCTAAAGCAACTCGAAGTGTTTCACAGATGAAAGGTGGCAATCAAAGATAAACACTCTGATAATAATCACCATAATAAAATCTGTTAGCAGTAACTCTTGATTGGTGGAGCCTCTCCCACCTGTCGATGGGCGAGTGGGTCCCCCTGGACAGGTCTCCAGTCTGTCTCAGGTCAACAGAGAGACTCCACGGTAGCAGGTGCAAGTCGTTTTTAGAATAAATGAATAAGGTGGGAGTGGAAGATTTCTCATTTTGGAAAAAGAACGACTCATAATTGTTGGTGGAACAGTGAATAAATCTTCCTAAACTGGGAGGACGGACGACAAACAGCGGACAGAGAGGAAAGGATTCACAATGGATGTGCAATAAAAGACAAACCCTGCGAGATTCTGGAATAAGAAAAGATTGTCAGTAACCGCGACGCCTCTGCAGCGTAAACGGAAGCGGGATGAGGAACGTAGTGATGCGTTCACAGGCTGTTGGAAACCTGCTGTCTTAACATGAACCCGAAACACACGGTCGGCAGTCAACTAATAAATATAATGGTGTAATATTTCTCCTGAGGCGGAAACAACATTATTACTGGTGTGACACACACACCGTCCGGAGTGTGTGTTATCTCTCAGCCACATGTGTGAGTAGGAGGCCGTCGTTTACGAACCTATTTAAATTCCAATATCCGGCGTTGTAGCTTATCGCCAACGCCATATTTCTATAGGCTGTTTATTTATGGGAAGTGTGATTAGACAAAGTCATTGTCCCAAAAAATGGTGTGTGTTTGTGTGTGTGTGTGTGTGTGTGTGTGTGTGTGTGTGTGTGTTTGTAGGTGGTTGTAGGGATGTTTACATTATTTCCTTTAACGATAAAAAAGTGCAGATGTTACATAAAATAAAAGCCGGTGATGCATCAGTCCTGGTTAATATTCTGCCTGTCACTTCTCCCTCCTGCTCCTCTCCAAATTAAACTGACACTGGCCGCTCACCTCCTGCTCCGAGAAGTAAATTAACTTTTGGAAATTGAATTTTTTAGGCCTGAAATATATATATATTTATATATCTCTGTGCAGAGGGCCGCAGGTAAATGAGGTCTCCACTGTTAGTTTTAGCTGAGCTGATCCCAGAAAGTCGGATGTAGGAAGTCGTGTCGTTTTTCATTTTTTTCGCCCTCAAACTTTCTTGTTTCCTAATTAGACTGCGTCTTTCTCCTGGTGTGTAGGAAGCTTCCTGCTGCATCTCCTTCACTTTCTCGAACTGAAGAATTCCCAGTCATCCTGTTCTCTTCCTACTGAAACCTTTTCCTTCTTTGATTCCTAACTAGGAATCTCGTGTCCCTGTTGTCGCTTCCTCTCCATCCTTTTTTTGTTCTGGCTTCATTTCTCCAACTTCCTTCTTTATTGCACATTAATTAGAAATACTCCACTTATTTTACTTTCATCACTAATGCTGCGTTCTACGGTAGAACAACATTTCTTCCTCCTTCCTTCTTCCTTGCTCCGTACAGTAAGTGTTTCTCTCCTCTCTAATTCTTTTTACTTTTGTAAACCTAAGTTGTTCGTCTTATCCTGTCAAGAACAGAAACCTGTGCCAACAGGAAAACCTCTAACCCATTGCTTCTTAATTAGAAAGGCTTTTCCTCGTTCCTCTTTCTTCTGCTTCCTTCTGCCTTGCTCTACTTCGATCTCCTACATGTGTCCGTTAAAATAAGTGTCCTTCTATTAAACGTTGTTCAACCTTTATCTTTGTCTGTTTCTTAGTCCCTAAACGATCCTCTGCTTGGTGAAAAAAGTAAAATGGCCGTTCATATTGCACCATCATGTGGTGGGGCGGCTGCTCGCCCGGCCTGCCGGGGTGGCTCGGGGCTCGGTGTCATGGTGTCTTGCCCAGGGATTGGACCCCTGGCCCTGTGTTTTGTGGATGGCTGCCCTGCCAACTGAGCTACAGCCGCCCCCGCCTTGCTTAAAGTTAAGTTCTATTCTTTGTTTCCTCCATCATTCTCTTCCAATTAAGTAGCTTCCTCTTTGCATTCCTTCTTCCTGAGTAGGAGGCTTTTTCATTCCAACTAAAACGCTTCCTTCTTCTAAGTGTATAAATTAAGAAGCTGCTTCTTTCTCGCCTCCTTGCCTCAGTGAGGTGGGTTCCTCTTCGTTCTTCCTTTGTGTTGAACTACAAAGCTCCTTCCTGCCTTGTTCATCAGTGAGACGCTCTTTGATGAGGCTCCTCTGCTGTTGGTTGCTGTGTAAAACACTAAATTACACACAGAAACACACACCGGGCGGCGTATGAACACGCTCTCCTTGTATTTCGCTCTAAATTTGGAGAGCGTGTTGCATAACAACCTGCAAAGTTATATCACCACTCATCCAATTTTGAACAGGAGGAATCGCTTTAACATCATTTGCATGACTGAGGGATTTGAGCTCTGGATCCACCTCTGTGAGTCCTCCAAAAGTTTGGACTTGGATCCCTTGAGTGTAGGATGCTGAAAAGAAAGACTTGAGACCAAGAGATGGGCCTGATTTTCTCTGGGATTTCTTGTTTTTTTGGAGTTTGCCACATGCTTAACTGGATCTTAACTGCCAGCAACATCAACATAGGCCACATTAGGCCATATGGTAAATTGTCTTCTCTCTGTTTCAGGCCTGACATTCATGTCCCAGAAAAAAAGCTTTACCAAAAGTGTGTGAACCTAAAAAGTCCATCTTATGATGTGATGTTAATCAACTCTGTGAAACGATTATAGAAAAGCACAAGTCAGTCATAAATATCTTTTAGAGTTCATCATTAAGAAATAGAAGAAACACAGTACGAGTGTGAATAGTGAGAGAGACAAGCATGACTTACAAGCTTGTTCATACAACAGTTTCCGTGGTTCTTTACCAGTCGTAGTGTTCAGTCTCCCACATGCTTCCTGACAAACTCCAGCTGACCTTTAATTTGACCTTTTGTCTTTTGCTGCTCTCCTATGAAACAACCGTTCACACACTGATGCATGTAAGGCTTTGAATCGGGTCCCAGTCACACTTTGTACGTCCGTGGGTCTGTGTCCATGACATCCGGACGGACACTCACGTCTAATTCAGCATCAGACACAGTTTTATTTCTTTCACTGTTTTATCTTATTCAGTCAAACTCGACAAAGAAAGGAGCTTCTCCTAAAGCTTCTTATTCTTTAAGGATCTGCTGGAACAATTTTGTCTCCTCTCACGTCTCCTCCTCCTCTTTCCACTGCAGATGTTTCAGCCTGTGGTGCTGTTGTCTTCCTGGCTCCAGCACGGACAGATTCACATTCCTCTAATGGGATTTAGCTGCGTTTGATTTGTCTGTCTGGTTTGCGTGTTTATTTATTTGTTTCTGAGGATTTTTTATTTTTTTGTCTTTTGGCAGATGTTGAACACAAATGTTTGATTTTTCCTCTGACAGTTCGGTGCTGCAGAGGCAGGCGAACCAAATGATGGGCCTTTGTTTCTACGGCTGGACTGTGATATCTGGCTGATGAAACCTTGATGTAACACAGGCCCTCAGAGCTGTTGGTGAAGTGTACAACAAACTGCTTCAGGACTCACTCTACATACACAAACTGTAGGCAGACTCAGTGCAGAGCGTTATCGGTGACTGTGTGGGAGAAATGAAAAATATTCAAATTAAGCTTCATTTCAGCTGAGACGCTGTTGAGACGCTGAGACGCTCAAGACAAAGCCAAGTTGTTTCATTTTCACCATCCTTCATCCGGATAGCACAGTGGTCCAGGAAACCGCTTCGTGGAGAAATCCTCAGAGGGGGATGGAATTTGGTTTTGGCTTCCCAAACCACAACATTCGAAAAAAACTCATTTCTAAGGAGAGAATGATCTTATATGTGCTGCGGACCTCAGCTGATGTACAAACCTGATCAAACACATTAGCCAGACACTGGCCTTCGATAGGAAGTACTTTGCTTTGCCTAACTGTTCTTAACATTTACATTTAGTCATTTGGCAGACGCTTTTATCCAAAGCGACTTACAGAGTAATTTGGTACATACACACACAGTGGTGATGGCTGCCACGCAGGGTGCTCATCACCACTGGGAGCAACCATGTGCTCCATGGACGACTTGCCTTATCAACTGAGCTACAGCCGCTTAAGAAGCAGATGTACATTTGGTAAGTTTGATAGGCGCTTTTATCCAAAGCATTTTTTCAGAAAAAAACAGGACTACATCTTTAGAATTAATAGAATTGACAGAAGAAATAACAGAGGCAATAAAAAGAAAACAATATGTATAAGTATATTTCTGTATTTAAAAAAAGCATTTGATACCAAAGATCACAAAATATTATTGTAAGAATTGGAAAGATATGGGGTGAGAGGGGTTGCACATGATTTGGTAAAGAGTTATTTGGAAGATTGGGAACAAGATGCACTTAAAAGTTGTAGATTCTGAGCTACAGGGGATCACTTGTGGCGTTCTCCAGGGATCAGTGTAGGGACTGTTGTTGTTTCTTGTACATAAATGTACATAAAGTAAAACCTGTAAGTTGTTAATGTTTATATTGTTTGCTGATGATACTGATATTGGGCAAAATTATTTTGATAGTGGAGGATGATTGATGAACTAAATTACTACCAGCAGACTACTAAATTTCAAAAAGACTAAATATATGACATATGGAAATTGAGAAATTAAGTTAAGCACAAAATTTAGGATAAACATAGGTATTTGATAAGGTTTCTGAAAAACTATCGAAAACTATTACAGTGTTAGTTGTTAGTCATTAGTCACGACTGTATTTTTGTGCACTTGTAGCACCGGACATGGCTTATGCTGTAGAAATATGGGGAAATGTATATAATACAGTAATCAGATAAATGATCAGGCCAATTTTTGTATTGTAAAAAACCTTAGAATTATAAATAAACCAGGTTATTATGACACAACTAATTCCTTATTTATTAATTGGAATATTTTAAAAATGTAAGGTATAAAATATAAAGTAGAAAATATTACAGTATATGTTTAAAATACACAAAATGTCCAGGAGCTGCTTGAAAGGAGAGAAGGTGATTACAAATTAAGAGGATTTTGTTTATTTAAAAAGAAAAATTACATTTTTAAATTTTACATTAAAAAAAAAATTTTGGGGGGGGTTCAAGGAGTGAAAATGTGGAATGCCTGAAATGTACATATCAAAAAATAAAATTATATATTCAAGTTTAGAAAATTTGTTAAAAGAGAAATTGTATGTAAATATAAATATATGACTGGAAAATTCCTGATAAATTTTTGTTGCTTTAATTGCAAAAAATTAGTTAATTTGATTGTAAATTTGACTATGTAAAATACGTAGGAAAGAATTTTTTGCATATTAGGAGTGAGGTTGCTGAGCGTGCAGAGTTCGGAGGCTTGTTCCACCATCGTTGGATTACTGAGCTGGAAATACTTTGACTTTTATTCCACCACATCTGAGAGCTAATATCTATACTCCAATACATTTCTAATTAAAGTTTTGTTAGTCGCACGTCGCCTTCATAATGCAGCACTGAGGCACAAACTGCTTCACTAGGCGTCACTTAGTTTTAGACCACCCTTCCACAGCCTTCATTTAAAGACATTCACATGTTTCTGTCCAGCTGAAGAGCCCAGTTGTTGTCCGTAGAAAACCTCTTTATTGTCTTATAGTTGTAATAAGTTTTACTTCAGTTTCTCTGCGAGTAGCTGAGCCCCGCCCTCAGAGAGCAGGAGCGAGGGAATGTACTGAACGGAAAGGGACGAGCGGAAAAACATGGCAAATAATTTAAGTAAATTAGAAATCACGTGCTTTTGTTTTTAGTTAAGAGGAAGTTTTATTGTGATGTTTATTCTTTTACTGTGTTTGAAGTTTTTGTGCTCTTTGCATTGTAAGTGCAAAGTGTCACATGTGGAGGTGAAAGTTATTGTGATGCTCACATCGACTGAATCATTAAAATATGAACGATTTAAAGCCGTGGAGTTTAAAACCTTTCAGACTGGCGAGGACGGGCCTCGTTCCCACACAGTGTGTCAGTCAGGAAACTGTTGACACGCAGCATTTGGACTAATCTTTCCCATTTTTTGACATCAGCTTCTCATGCTGCTGTTGTCTCTCCTCTCTCAGCTCAAGTGGTTCCAGCCTGTTACTGCTTCGGTTCTTTGTGTTTAGCCCGAGCGTTAAATACCCAGACGCCCCGCCTGTCTTCGTCATCCGCCTCCTGCGGCGGCAGGACAAACAGCCACACGGTTCGTTCATTAGCCGGCCGCGTCGCTGCAGGCCGAGCTTCGTCCCGGGCCGAGGCCGAGGAGCCGGGCGGGGGGTTACTCAGACTGTTTGGGATCGCCTGCTGCCTGCACGCCCACGTCACCGGCCGCAGCTGCAGGAGCTCATGTGTTTAACATTACAAACTGTTACACAACTGCAGCTCACAGGAAGGTGAGTATAAACACGAGGGAGGCGACCGTCTGAAAAGTCTGGCGAATATGAGTCTGAGAGTTTGTCACATTTGGACAGTTTCTCCATATTCCACCAAAAAAGGCCAATAGGAAATATCCAACTCTGCTTTAACCTCTACGAGGTCTAGAACAACCTCCTTCACACACAGACAGAAATGAAATGAAATCAGGAGGAACCAGAGTGATCAGAGTCTGTGTCAGTCGTGGACCAGTTGGGTCCCTGATTAATATTCAGGGCAGAAGATGCTGAATGTGTGAAGATAATCTGGGTCTAGTCTCGGATGTGTCTGGAATCATTTACGGACGTGACCCATGTCAGTTAACCTGGTGTTGAAGCACGTCTGAAAATTCTGAAAACAAACACTAGTAGAAGAATCACATTTTCCCTTTTCATTTTCATTCCATACTAATGTGTTAATCTGTGCAGGGACGTGGTGGAAAGGTTCAGAACTGCAGCAGGTGAATATTGAGGTTTAGGTTCCACATTCCTGCAACAATAACAGCTGGTGTTTGGTTCCAAAGTGCAGATTCTGGTTTTATTCTCATCAGAAGCTGTGATCTGTTTTCACCACAGTCAAGTTTCAGACCTCGTAATTATTCTCTAGAGGAACAGCCGTCATGTACAGCATGTGACTGTTTCTGTACATGAGAGATCAGGGTTACACATTCACACTGTAAGAGCGTGTGTGTGTGTGTGTGTGTGTGTGTGTGTGTGTGTGTGATGGATGCAGTGCACAGCCTCAGGTAATAATAGCCATGATGGATTCTCACCTGGCCTGGTGAGCTGCGGCTCGATCGGGGAAGATAAAGATGTGCTGGAGCTGCTGCTCTGCATCGTGCTCCCGGCCTGAGCCCGGGGAGATATTAATGACAACTGCAACACCCCCCATCCCCCCCCCACACCATCACACCATTGGTCATCAGCTAACAATGTTTTTAGGGCAAAAACATCCATCTGAATTGGTCCAAACACACACAGTCAGTTCCACAGGGAGTGTGTGTGTGTGTGTGTGTGTGTGTGTGTGTGTGTGTGTGTGTGTGTGTGTGGTTCTAATTAATGGGGGATAATAACAACACGTGTATTTAACAGCATCAGGTACTGACATCCCACAGCTGCAGGGGCTCATCTGTGTTATGAGGTTTAAATTTGGATTTGAATATTTAAAATACATCTGGTGATTTTCAATCCAAGTCCAAACAACAATAAATCATCTCGTGCACGACGATTTTCATGTAACACGCCTTTATACTGAACTCCTGAGTCGTGCTCATGCAACCTGCTCCACTGCGTTTGTGATATCGCTAAAACATCACGTTAGCCGTATCCTCCTCTTTTCGGGCTTTGTCCACACTAATCTGAAAATGCGGTTCTCTCAGTATCTGAGCAGGTCATCTGACTTTTTACGATGGATGAAGTTCGGTTTAGTTCTTTCACGTACTCTCTGGTCGCGCTCAGTGGGAGAGTCACCAGTTTCCCAGTCTACTGGTAATTTAATGTGAACAGAAACAAACCGGGTTGTTTTTGCATTAAATTTGTTAATTAACCTGCACCACATTTTGTATCAGATGAAGACTAATATTTGCCGTCTGCGCCTGGATATGTCTGTCTACTTTAGGCAAAAAACTCCATTAAAATAAAAGAGTAAAGGACCCACTTTGCTGTGAGGGCAGCAGGAAAGCTTCGGGTCCATTTTTCTCGGTAAAGCTGGGAGCTCTGCAGCCTGCGGCCTTTGCAGGGCAGCACAGATATTTCACATATTTCCGGAGCCTCCTCAGGGACAAACAAGCCGGCCTCGCTCTCTCCCCGCTGTCCTGTTTTTAGCTCCAGAATGTCTGGAGACGCTGCTGTGATTTATTCGGCCTCTCTGCTGCCGCCGCTGCTCAGGTGAGAGTCGACGGTGGCGTCAGGATGAATGAGCGGCTGTCACACCTGCTCGCTCACACGCACGTGCACGGGCTTATTTTAGGCTGCGCACAGAGCAGCCGTTCATTCAGAATGTAAATCCGAAAGTGGTGAATGTTGGACGACTCCATCCGGCGCGTTTCTCACGCCAACAATGGGAAGCACAAGCTGTGAAAGCAGCTGAAGTGTCACTTATACACACAAAAGGAGCCAAAGTGTCGGGAGAGGCTGGAAAAGAGTCGACTGTGCGAGCAGTAGGTGCTGAAAGGAGCTGAAGTAGTAAAACCGCCAAGATCAAGTGTTAGTGGAGGTGTGAGCGCAGCAAAGGTGTGGAAGTGTCAAAGTGTGAGCAGCAAAAAGTGACAATTGTGACCGTGCTGAAAGCTGAAGTTAATGGATTTGAGTTTACGGTTAAAACGCGTTCAGTGAGAGCAGCTGAGGGTCCGCGGACCCTGAAGTGTGCAGGCTCCTCAGTGTTCATGTGATCTGCTTCTACTGACATAGAAAGCAGGTGGAGTCGGGAATCGTTCTGTATTCGGTTTGTTTTATTATTGATATCAACTGATCAGCGCTGCTTTTTGTAAACACTGTGTCAAACAGCCGGCGTGGTTGTTGGGAATGTGAATTTAAATCCAGTCCTGTAGCTCGTCTACAGTCTTACAGATTCAAAGCCTAAAGGTCTCTAAAGGTCTGGGGGCTTCTCTTCAGGCCGACAGTCGACTCTGTCCGACGTTGAAACTCGCTCTGCCTCGCTCGGTCTGGGCGGGAGGACTTGATGTTTCTGCACTTTGAACAAACTGTGTCTGAAACTCTGTTGCCGTGGTGATTTGATCAATAAGAGCAGATTCTGTAGTAGAAATACTGAAGCTTTGACTCAAACACTCCCAGTCGATTAATGTTTTAAACAGCCTCAAAAATTAACTATTAATGTGTATCTCCGGTCCGTGTTCATGTTGCATGTTAAATTAAAAATTCATACGAGGGTTTGATTGACACACTTTGTCCACAAACTGCCTCTAAAAACAGCAGTTTGCCTTTACAAGCCGTGTTGTGTTGCTCCATCAAAAACCCTCATTGAGGAATATTTTATTTTGTGCAGCCTGTTAGTGAAGATATTAAAACGCAGAGAGAAACGTGGTTCAGAGTCTCTGAGGTGAAAACTTTAGTTTCCACTTCCGGCCTGAGACCTTTCACCTGTCAAGTCACATTTACTTCTTCACCTTTGAGTCAAATAAAAGCATCGTTATTAATTTGTGGCTTCTTCCATTCTGCGCCTCGTGTTCCTTCCCCTCACATCCACGGCTCTTAGACTTTCCTCTTTCACCAAATTCCCCCCAACTCCTGTTCCAGCGTTTATTTCCATCGCCCCGCGGCAAGGATACAGATAAGAGGATTAACTTATCGTTTGCCAGTTTAGAGCTCGTAAACTCAGCCTGATGCCCCCCCTGAAAATTGAAAAGATGGATGCCACAGAGGGTTGAATTCATTTCCCCTGTTAATTTTTAAAAGATGAAGGAAGTGTAAACCAAAGCCTCGCTGGTAGGAAACGGTAGAACCTAAAGTGTGTTAACGCTCTGCTGAAGCTGTTTTTTACAGAAAGAATTGATGTGATGTCAAATTGTTGCTCATCGAGAGGCGTCACAATTAACCCCAGGAGTTCTGAAACTCGAGCTACAAGAGTGAATATTGGAAAAACACATTGTTCCAAGCGAATCCTCACGCTGCTCTGAAAACGATCACATGGACTTTTATAGTTAGTTTAGTATTTACTATGTCGTGGACATTAGTCCGTCCAGTTCTTATGGACGTTTGGATCCGGCACCGAAACGATGCTTCAGGGGTGAAATACTGTATCTACAGAAATTAAGATGAGCCCAACGTTCTACTTTACGTTGTGAACAACAACTCATCACATCAATTAATAATTCACAAAGTGATCAAAAAGAGAAATAACTAATCTCCTGTCTCCTCCGTATCACGAGAAACGTTTTCTTTTCTTTTGTCGATTCATAAAGGACAGTGAACATAAATGTAAACGTGCTGGAGACGTCCTGAAAGAACTGACACAATTAAAAGTCATAAAGTATTTTCTACAATCCTACAGTGAAAATAGGAAATTTGAGCAACTATAATGCAACACTCTCTTAATCTTAAACTATATTTTTTTATGTAGAGCAAAAAATGTGAGTAGATCACATTGTCTCTTCAGGACATATATAAACATTTAGCATAACTGGCAAGTTGCAAATAATAAGATAAAATGTTAATACACAACATTGATAACATCCAGTTTGTCTGACTTGATGGTAATTAAACCACACGAATCTTTCTTGAAACGAGCTGCATTTTTGCTTTGTATAAATTCACCACATGTAGGATTCTGGAGTCAAACTTGCATCAGTCTTTCCTCCTTGTGAATCAAATTTTATTATTAAATGACACGTGTCATTGATTCATTCATTAAAAAAAGACTTTGTTCAAAACTTAATACATCAAGGGTCTAAATTCCCTAAAAAATTGTTATCACTGTTGCAAGTTGCAGATGAATGTTATCTTTTTATTTAATTCAAACGATAACATAAATATGAGCTGTCAGCAGGAGTGTTGTCCTTAAACTGTGAGAACCCAGAAAGCTGAAGGGATCCTCATAAACAGTGAAACACTTCGTACTTTTTCCATGAGACTCTGATACTCTGCCGGTTTTATTTCATACGTGTGTGTTTCATTTGTCAGTTTCTGGAAGTAATTAGCTTTGTCTCTTAGTCTTGTGTAATGTGTGTGACATGAAAAGTGTTGACGTCTCATAACTGGATTGACAAATGTGCGTACAGAGCAAGACGTGAGTAAGTCAACAAACAGTAAACAGAGCCATAAATCCGCACACGTGGTGAAGCTGCAGATCATCAGCCCCTCGGTTCCCAGCAGATGTCAGTGTTACATAATGACTCTGATGTAACACACACACACTGAGCATGTGTTCGCTGACAGAAGGAGTCGAGACAGTTTCCAGGACGAATGCAGCCGGAACACCTGGCTCAGGTAGTCGGTGCACAGTTCGAGCTCCACGCGGTTCATCATTTTGCATCAGGGTGTTTTTGTTTTTACCAGCATCTACCAGGTTATTATTAATATCAAAGTATTACATAATCCATCAGGGCTCAGTGATACTGACCTGCCATTGACATCTTAGCTGACATTTACATTTAGCAGACACTTTTATCCAAAGCGACTTACAGAGTAATTTGGTACATACTGCTACATGGCTGCTACACAGGGTGCTCATCACCACTGGGGGTTCAGTGTCTTGCCCAAGGACACTTCCACATGTAGCAAGCAGTGATGGAACCCCTGACCCTGTGGTCCATGGACGATTTGCCTCAACTGAACTACAGCCGGTCTGTAACCAGCCTCGGAGGTTCCAGGTATCCATTTTAGCCATGATCTTCAAACTCAGGTCAGCTGCTCTTGTGTTGAGCTCTGTTATTACTGGGGCTTGGAACCCAATCTCCGATGGTGGGCCTGTTGTCCTGTTTCCCCCTTGCTGTAGCATTTGTGTTTACCTCATCAATCTCTAGATTGTTGTTAGACTAGATGTTGCGTTTTGAAGAATTTAGATTCCACAGGGTTACTTGTGTAGTAGCATTCCAACAGTTCCTTGGTGTCATCTCCTGTCCATGTATGCCTCGCTCTTGTTCCAGTCGCACATTCATCAGGTTGCTCTGGTTCCCCAACACCTGACGCATACCTTGTCATATACACATATACATATTTATATATATATAAGATTTAAGATTCTAATAAACGATTTTTGGTGGAAAGACTGATTTCAGTCATATTAAAGTTGTGATTCCACTGGGGATTGAACCCAGGACCTTCTGCGTGTAAAGCAGATGTGATGACAACTACACTATGGAACCCTGTGTGGACATACATTTGACATTGGACATGTAGGCAGATAATATATTATAATAATAATAATAAATTATAATACAGCTCTGTGCTAGAAAACTGGGAATTCAGTGAAGGACTTCACTCAGTTTGCTGCCTCCAGCTAACGTTTGCTAACTTCATTTGTCAGAACAAGAGCTGGAGAAACTCAGGTCTGAGCTCCTTCTCCATCACAAGCTGCTGTTGAATTCCAACTCTTAACATCTTATTTCTTCAGGTCAGCTGCTCTTGTGTTGAGCTTCTTACAATAAATGTATTGTAAGAATGCAACTACTAGCTGTGCTATGTGGGAAACCTGGAACTACCATTTAAATTACAGCCCCAACTAACTTTTCCAAGTGGTTGCACCTCTCACCATGGTATGGTTCCACTGGGGGTTGAACCCAGGACTTTCTGCGTGTAAGGCAGATGTGATGACCACTACACCATGGAACCACATGAAGAGTTGGAGTTGAAGTATGTCGGAGGCCAAGGAATATTAGTCTGAATTCTGTCAATGCAATCATAACACACACGGTGTTTAAGAATTATAAAAGCTATTCCACATAAATTGTTGATTATAGCAAATTATCTTTGGGCACCATGAATCCCCGTCTGAATCCATCTATGGTTATGGAACACATCTTTTACAAAAAACATCAAATATTGCACATTCGAGCTTTACAGAAAACACTAACTTAATTAAAGTAAGGTTAAGATGGTTTGGTTGGATTTTAGCCTGCTCAGTCCCAGAAATGCAGGAGTGACAACTAACTTGGTAAAAGCAGTTGCAACTTAAGCAGCCTTCTTCTTGTGTGGTCAAGTTGTGGTTTGAACCCAGCAGACGTGATGACCATTACACAGCAAATGCAACCTGGAGTCAATGTTTATGGTAGAACTTTGTCTTGATCACCACAAGATAAACTTGTGGTTCCACTGGGGTTTGAACCCCATAGTTCCATAGTGACGTGACGACCACGACACTATGGTACCATTCTTACACAGGTTTGCCTGATAATTGGAGCAGACCGTCCCCTTTTGATGAATCTCAATCCAACCTGACTCCATGCTGTTGTAGAGCTCTTTTACTAAGTCAGAGACCTCCACCAGCGACACAGATGATGCTTCTCCCAAGGCTTCTCAGATTTTCTCTGTTCTGCAGAGGTTATGTTGGTTGAGTTGAGGATTTCCTCCAGGCATTCCTTATACCATCCTTTATTATCCTCTGTCCAAATCAGCAGTTTTCCTCCCCCTGCTGAACGCAGCATGGGCTCAGCCCTGCTTTCCATTTCTTAGGCATTGGATGAAAAGACCAGAGTGTGTCAAGTGACCGTGTCTCCCCCTGGTAGTCCACCTATGCTGTATGGAAAACAAGGCTAACTAAGGTTAGATGAAGATGGTTTGACGGATGGTTGCCTTTTCGTCTATTTTGACAACAGGACAGAGTTATGGTTCCACTGTTTGAAGCCAGGATCTGCCACGTGTAAAGCAGATATGATGACTAATACAATAAACATTTCCTTCAGTGCCTCCTAGAGGTCTTGTTTAGACTTACACCATCTTTTTTTATGTCCACAGGATTCCATACAGCGCCTCCTTTATTCAAATCTGGACCCTGTGGGGACCAGTCCGTGACTGTCTGTGTTTTTCTTACTGCATTAGTAGTGTGTTTGTGATCATTGGCATGTGAAAAAATAAAACTAACTAAAAACATCTCCACTTCCTCCCCAGGACTTTTATTTTGTTGCCCGTTTTCTCCACATCCTGTCCCTGCTCTATGGTTACTCTGCGAACTTTA
Source organism: Channa striata (assembly GCA_033026295.1). NCBI lineage: Eukaryota > Metazoa > Chordata > Actinopteri > Anabantiformes > Channidae > Channa > Channa striata. Next base: position 28,562,360 of record CM065171.1, read on the forward strand.
CCACCAATCACTTGCCTTGATTGCTTTCACCTGTTCCCCCTGCCTATTTAGACCTCAACTTCCCTACAGCTTTCTGCCAGATTGTCCTTCCTGACTGTTCTGCAGTCCTTCAGGGAGTTTTCGAGCCACACTGGATTACATGTTGGACCTTTGTATTCACGTGTCTACTGCTCATCTGATTCCAAGTATTCGAGGTTTGTGCTCTGAACCTTGGTACCCTGTTTCCCTGCAAATCTGGCTACTTATATCCAGCCTGCACAGCCGCAACTCATCTGCTGAGCTGTCCATTCAGTCTCACACCTGCTGCTAGTTAACTAGCTGGTGGCTTATTGTCCTGCCTGCCTGCTGGCTCCTCGAGTTGTCTGTCTGTCCAGAATCACCTTCACCGATTCCTACCCTAAAGAGGCAAATGTGTTAATTTTGATCAAGTGGCTTTAAATAACACACTGGTCTGCACCTCACTTTCTTGTGTACTCCCAAGGACAGTTTAGGAAAAAACTCAAACATTGAGAGAGGAATGAAACGGACTTTTACAAGCTTCACAGACGCCCATATGAGCTTTAAATGCTGCTCTGTACTGTTTGCCATGTGCTGGGCTTCCTGCTCATGTCTGTGTGAACAGCTTTGTAAAGACTCATCCATCAGGTCCATATGGGGCCCTGAGGGCAAGAAGGGGTGTGTGCGTGTAGAGTTAGGGAGGGGGCACAGAAGGCTGAACAGCATGTTTCTCTGTCACTAAGGAGTCCAACTGGAGCACTGAGAGGCTCCAACCATCTACTTAATAAGTATGGCTGAGTGTTTTATTATCTGATGGTTAGATAAGTTCTTAAATGGCGTTTCACCTCTCGTCTGAAGGGCCTCTCAGTTCTGACCAAGCGGCTCATAGAGGCAGGTGAGCTCTGTGGTCACCTGGGGGTTTTATGTGTTGTTGGAGTCACATGAGTGTGAATGACTGCGGATCCGCCTTTGGACTGATGAAAGAACTTCACTGCAAGTGTTTGATAAGGCTTGTCATAGGAAACCTCCTCTGTTTTTAGAGGGGCCTTTGTGGTCTGACATTAATCGATTCCTTAACGCCTCGCGCAAACCACCAGCCGTCTCTGTCTAGAATGTGGACACTGCTGTCTTCAAAGGAGTGACCCTTGTCTTTGAGGTGCAGATGAATTGAGTCTTGTCCTTTTTGGCGCCATGTATTTGTGAAGGGTTTTTTTGTCTTGTCTTTTCTGTCTGTTGGAGACGTGCGTCTACTGAATCTTTTTGTGGATTTGACAAAGGCCCAGTTTACAATGAGAGACACTGGTCCCATTATCATTGGGGGGGACCCAAAAAAAAAACTAGAAATGTACAGAATGAAGTTCTTGCGAATCCTGCAGAAATGGAAATTCCAATATGGCCGCAGACGGCTTTCTAAAAACAGTGCAAACTTTGCTAAAAATAATAAAATTATTAAACATCTAAATTAATAAACTTAATGAAAATCACTGTTGGTAACTGATTCTTATGACTTTAGCAGAGCAAAACTGTCAGTCAGCTTGACTTTTGTTTTTGTGACTTATCTGAAAACAGCTTCCAACCACAGACATTGTTTCACCTCCACCCACAACGTGAGGTTAACGTGGTATCGGGTGTCGTGTAGGAGACGTTTTCAGAGCTTGTGTACACAAGGGCAGTATCAGGCCCGATGCATGAGATTGGGATTGGACGCTCCCAGTTTGTACGCCGCAGGGTGGTGCCCGTCGAGGAGTAAATATTGACCTTTGTGTGAGTTTCCAGTGTTGAGACTTGTACTACAGAGTCCAAGAAGGTCAGGCAGCTCCGGTGACCTGCTACTGTCTGATCCTGAGGTTGGTTTTTACCTCATGGGTCTCCATTTGGATCCAAAATACTTGGATGTTGAAATTAATTTATTTTTTAAGTAAATTTATATTTTTTTGTACAATTTTAACAATTCACATCCTTTTGTGATCTGTGTTTATCACTGTCATATTTGTAAGACCTCAGTCTGTCAAGGTCCACAATTGTTGACCAATGTTGTTAGGTCCCTTTTAGACATTTTCTTAAAAGGTAAAAAAAAATTGCACTTAAGTTGTTAAAAAACTACAGAGGGACATGGTAAAAAAAGAGAAATGCTTTATTAAAATATAATCATTTGTTAGAAATATACCTCCAAGTGAGTCAGTCACCGTGGAAACATCAGCGATGGCACGTTCGTAAACTGTTATTTTGAACATGGGCATAAATGCGTTAACGTTCTCGACATTGAACGTGGTTTTCAGCGAAATGAAGACACCTGAAGAAGATCCTGGCATTTCTCACTAATGGCAAAATTGAACACCAGGGTTTTTCTAGCGCTAACTAGGAATCCATGTTGTCCGCATCTAGCGCGTATCCATCCATCTGTCTCTGACCGATGTGAAAGTTACTGCCAAGCACGGACTTACTGGCCTGGTATTTGAGGCCACGATCATAGTAAAGCTCTATGAATGGCCTCCATGTCCGTGTGTCCTCCACTGGTTTTTTCCATGGTGACCAACTGACCCGGAAATATATTTTTGATGAGATTTTAAGTCACTAGTAGTAGAGGTCCAAGACTTTTAAGGTTTAAGTTTGGTGAGTATTATAGTTGGGTTCATGGATTTATCTGCAGTAGTTATGGTTGGACAGAGCCGGTCTTTGCAGTTATCGTTTGTGTGAAAGTGTGTTGGTGTCATGTGTGTATAATAGAAAAACGGAATAACTGATGAAGGGACTCGCACACACACATTGGTTCATCCTCAGCACTGCACTCGCCGTCCTGCTGCTACAAATACTAGACAAATACGGATAGTTGGCGTTTTTGGAACAGAGTCAGTACAGAGTTTGTGTAGGAACCTGTACAGCAGCTTAAGAACGTCGAGTCCTGCAGCCTGCAGATCCAGCTCTTGCCAGATAAAAGCGACTTTTAGCGACCGCAGATGACTTTACAGCAGCGTGTGACAACAGTTTGGTCGGCAGCTTGTTGTTGTTGGCGGTGGTGGTGGTACTTCCCCGGCTCTTGTACCTGCAGTAAACAGCGTTTGGAGCCGCTTCAGTTGCAGCAGCAGCGTGTCAGTTGTGTTTGGCTGCTGGTGATAAGCTGCTGCTCTTTCATGTGTCGCTGTCTGAGGTGACAGCGAACGTTACTGCGGTTAGACAGGAAACAACTACCATGAGCTTTGTGTGTGTGTGTGTGTGTGTGTGTGTGTGTGTGTGTGTGCGTGCTGTCGCAGTGTGTGTGCACTGTACTCTTGTCAAAGGGAAACCTGGTGTATCTTCCCAGTAGTTTCTGAACTTCAGCTCCAGTGTGATTTGAAGGTGCATCTGCATAAGTAGCTATAAAAGTTACGATGAAATACAGAGAAGTGTGTTCAAATCTCGAGGATGATCAAATGTGCAAATATAACTTCCACCGTCGTCTGATCAGTTCAGTCTCTCCTTTCAGCACGTGGATAAATTTAAACCAACGTTCCTGTGTTGCACGTCTGCAGATCATCCTCGGCAGCAGCCGCCGTGTTACTCGCTCCCTCTTGTCATTTTAAAACGAGTCACTGAAAGTTCACTCATCTCTCTGTCAAATCCTTAAATCTCATTTTATCTTCACCATCTTAAGTCCTCAGTTTGTTCGATGCTGCGGGCGACTGGAAGCAGCGAGAGGGAGGGTCTTTCTTTTCTCCTCTTGTTTTGAGCTCCCTGATGAGCTGTGATGAAATGACTTCGGCGGCTGCTGCTAATGCGCTATAATTGGCATGAGGAGCCGCTCGCTCTGAACAATTAGAAGATGCAGGAGCTGTAATCTCTGCTGAGACTCGGAGGGAGACGGATTCTCTCCATCTCTGTTCACAGACACAATGAAACGGCAGCGATTGTGGTGTCTGACAGCGCAGGTTGCGCTCGCTGCAGCCTGGAGGACTGAGCTTTAGTCGTTCTGCCGTCAGTTGTGTTTTTGGAAACGTGAACTGTCAGCGAGCAGAAGGAAACCTGACACGGCCTCGGCTTCAGTATACAGGCTGCCTGAAGGCCTTCAAGCGGCTCCACAAAGACCGGGCCCTCCGGCCGCCTGTGGAGCACATCATTTCTTCCTGAGGAAAAAAGCAAAGATGATTTTTAAAAATAGTTTAAAACCTGCGTAGCTGACACCCATGTTTGTGAGCAGCAGTCTTTTCCTTTCCCACGTCCGTGTGCTGTCAACACGACCGTCGTTATCAGAGGAACCACGTGACTGCGTCTCACACTCGTATGTGAGTTCATGTGCCTCCGAATATACAAGTGAACAGAGATTTATTCAACAGAATATTGATTATAATGTTAATGTGAAGATGGGACTTGACAAACTCCATGTCTGCGCTGCATTTAATTTCATTGCATCCAATACATGATATTTCAAACTTGAAGCATTAATTCGAGGCTGTGATGTCACCGTGTCTGATGTTGACACACAGTTTTTGCTGATCAGTGTTTTTGGCCACAAGGGCAAATGTGTGTAGATTGAGATACACTGAAAATAGAGGTGAAAAAATGATTTAGTTAGTATTAACGCTGTGATCTGAGTCCAGCTCTGAGCCGACGGGAGCTGTTTTGTCCTCGTGTTCAGCCCAGCTCGGTGTCGGCACGTCTTCCTCCTCCATCCGTCACAGCCCTGAAGGATCCACTCACTGTGTTCCCTGCTTCTCTTGCCTGACTTCAGGGTCGGGGCCACTTGGACTCGGACGGGATGATTCTGTGTGTCCATGTGCCGCTGCTTCCTGCTCGGCTCCACAGATGAATAATGGAGCAGTGCGTGTTCAGCATGTTATTAGATTTACTACATTCAAAATGCTGCCAAGACAGGCCAGAAAATATGATACAACTGTCCCCACATGGGTTGATTTAACCACCCAGCATCACTTGGAACAACTCTGTGCACAGACATTATTCACACACTTTTGTGTGACTGATCCATCACAGACACAAAATGAATCCTTTGATAAGTGTCAGCACATATCACACTGGGCCTGATGGGAGAAAATTCTGCATTTCCCACATGTAGAACAATACAGGGAAAAAAGCTGACTCGTGTCATTCTAATGCACTTACCAAATCTTGCAAAGTTTAGTTTTTGCTTAATATGGAAGGATCAGGGTGTGTATGTGAAAGTGTTGCCTGTGTTTTGCCGTCAGCTTCCACTACCTGCTGGCTGTCGCCCATCAGAGTCGTCTCTCCTCTGAATATTTCAGCAGTGAGCTGCAGGTTCTGGGTCAGTGTGTCAGTGTGTGGTCTGCTGTGACTGAAACTGCCAGAGGAGCAGGAAGGAGGAAGTCTGAAGAGGAGGAGAAGGGGCAGGACTCAAGGCATTTCTTCATCAGCAACTCACACTCGTGTGCTGTGTGTGTCTGCCTGCATCCCTCTGTGGTCCAGCTGCACACAGACCGAGGCAACGCAACCGATGCAAAGCAGCAACAAAAAGATGGAGATGCAAAGTGCTAAATGATCTGCTTATTTAGCACTTTTATCCAAAGTTCCTACGACTTTGACACGGACAGGAGGGACCTGGAGCCGATCCACCGACCCACGACATTCGCAAAAGAATCACACGGAGACTAAAAAAACTAACAGCAACACATAGAAGAGGAAGAGGGATGAGACGTGGAACAGCCAGAAAGACGCAAAACTGGCAGAGACCAGGTGTTGCTATGCGTCACTTTCCGGGTTCCTGTTTTCTTTCTGAAGCAGCTTCTCCGCCTGCAGCCTAGAGTTGAAAGGGCAGAGCTAATAAATCAAATCTGGCCCAGATTCGGCGGTAAAAAGCCATGCGGGCGCCTATTATGATGTCTTTGAAATATGAAGTGTGCGCAGGCAGGATTAATGTTCGAGGCAGGCAAAGGTCGCTGCAGATAAACGACGACGGCCGACGGACCTGGAACCGCAGCGCCAAGGTGTTTCTGCTGATCACGGACTTTGCAGCCGCATTGTATCACGTTGTTTTCCAGGTCGGACTTTGACGATCGCTGAAAGGGATTCTTTTGTTTACTGTTTCCCAGAAGCATCTGCAGCTTTGTGCGTCTCACTCAGGTTTTCTCAGTAATACCACAAGGCCCTCAGTTTGTTCTGAGTCATCGGACAGGAAGCAGATCAGATCGCGAAAGTGTGAACCACTTCACGCCGTGTTTTCAAGCACTTAAGTAACCTGGTTACGTTCGGCTTCCTCCCAGTGAAGTTTCTGCACCTCAGCTGGATTTCTCCTGGTGAACACACACTTCTCGGCCGTCTAGACATGAAAACGTGTTTCCAATCTGCTCGTGTGCAGGATAAAAGTCTGCAGACAGTCAAAGTAGTGGAGCCGGGAAGAGATCAACAGTCCGACTGCACTCCTAGTCTGGGACTGTAAATAAGCCGGCTTCTGTGTTGGTAATATTACCAAGGCAGCCGTGATGGTTTGGCTTCAGACTGGTTGACTATTCATTTAGTATCACGACCACAGCAACACTTTCATGCACCAAATAAATGAGAAACTACCAAGATTCCATCAGCCACAGCGGGACTTTGCATTTAGCATTAATTAGCAATTGTTAGCATTCGGATCTGCCAAAGACAACAGTCCTCCTCACTGCCATAGTACAGAAACCTGCTCCGCTTTCCAGCAGGCACCAGAAAGCGAAGTAATACCCACTACTATACCATGAGGTTCCATAGTGTAGTGGTCATCACGTCTGCTTTACACGCAGAAGGTCCTGGGTTCATTCCCCAGTGGAACCAAGGCTGTGGCCATTAGTTGTTTATAGTGGAGCTTAATGTTTGACTTCCTTCTTCTCTTTGACCCCCCCCCCGGCTAAAACTGATGTTGGGCTGGGTGGAAAACCTAAAATATCCATCAGACACTGTAGGACAGGAGCTGAACCTGCAGTGGTGTTGTTTCCTCCTGTGATGTCAGACTCTCTGAACAGAATCTTCAAAGCTATTTTTCTCTGATTCGTACATTTTACAACTTCTGATTTATGTTCATTTGACACTGACTAATACCTGGATGGAATGGATTCATTTAGACCTTTTATGTTTCAGCACGTCCTCCAAACTTGACCACAGCATCTCGTGCCGCCTACAGGAGCCTTTGTTTGAATCTGATGAAATTACAGCCATTTGGCACCAAATTTTCACGTCTAACTCAAAAAACTAAGTGACAAATGGGAAGAGCTGCAGTTTCCACTTGATCTGCAGCAGAAAATGACGAATATCTTTCTGTTTCTTACAGGTTCGACTGCAGCTGTGAAGAAGACGCATTCATGTAAGTTCAGTTGTTATTCATTTTTACCAGCTGCTGGTTGTTTGGGGGGGAAATGCCTGAATGTGTTATCATCAGTGCTCCTGGTTTGTCCTGCTGTGGGGTTTTTGGGGGGATTATTCTCTCTGATCATTTGCAAATAATTGATCAGAATATGAATGTGCTGAGGTGTAACTTGTGTTTGTGTCCAGCTGTGGAAAAATCTCGGTAGTTTAGATCCAGACTCCAGCAAACAGCATTAATAATCTGCTCAGTGCCACTGACACATCGGTCTTTGTTGTACGTGAGGTTTGTTTCCTGGACATGAACATGGTGTACTTAATACTTATGTCATTCCAGCTTGTGAAGCACATTGATGCACTTCTCAGACGCCCATCGCTGGGAATTCCTGCATCTAAATATTCACAAAACTTTAATTGTTGTTAGCGTGTTTTCACGTGTTTTTCCCATGACTGTTGGAGGCTGCACAGCTTCTCTGGACCACACAGTCGAGAATGTGGGAATTTGGGTTTTCGATCCCTCTGTCCCTTTTGACACAGAAGGAACCTGACCATGATGAAGTCGATCCAGGGCAGCAACACTGTGAATACAGCTGCCAGAGACGCGACAGGTCTCATCATATTTGTCCAGACGTCTTAGCAAAGCAAACGTTTTGAAGCCAGACTTCTGCCTTACAATTCTTTAAATGCTTTGTCGCCTTTATATGCCTCATTTGTATTTTATGGGGGTTATTACGGAACTGTTCCTTACTTTACACGGGCCTTTTTCAGAAAACTTGGATGTAAATGTAATTAAACAGCATATACAAGCATTTGCAGTTCATTGGAAATATTTCTGATCGTAAACACTAGAAACAAAGTATTACTTCCTGCTCGGATTAGGATTTCAGCTCCTCCATAGTTCAGGTCCTCCCTTCTTAGTGCTCCAAATGGACTGAAGACCACAGCCAGTCAAAATTTCTGTGTGTTTTATACCAGATTTGTCGACAGTTTTAATTAAATTAATGAACTGCACTTGGTGAAAATCCCACAATTCTTTGTAATTTTCCATTTCTCTTACATCGTTGAGCTGTTTGCCCACAGTCCTTCATGCGGTCATGAGTCCCACCCATTGTAATGGACATTTTACACCGTGCTGCAGCTTTTGGGGTAATTGCACATTACGTTACTTTGAGCTTCTCTGACATAAACTCGTAGTCACAAAATTCAGAGTGAATATAAAGTCACACAGTTTCTTTAGTATTTCTTCAAATAAATTCAATCCTACTCAGGTGTTTTAATTCCTAGCTTCAGTACCGTCGTGCACTAACGTCTTCTCTGAATACAGTAAGCTGAACAGAGACGATGCTTTTGTGCCAATAATCAATGCTGCATCGATTTCTCTCTCTCTTTGTAATTTGGTTGAACCGTTGAGAGCAGGCGGCCTCAAGTGAACCTAGATGAGCTTTTGATGCAGTTTTTCCCCTCTGTGGTCGACTGAAATGTTATTTTGTCCACTTTAGGAGCAGTTTTTACTGTAAAACGTGTAAGAAGTGTGAGCGCGGCGGAGAGATGAGGATAAATGTGAGAGGGGGGACTGCTGCCAGAGTCGAGTGTCTCTCATTAGAGCTGATAAGGATGGATAATGAATGTGAGATCATCCTGCAGTCGACTGTGCGTGGGATGATCGCAGGGAGAAACACTGATCCTCCGGGCGCTGTGGAGGCATTTTCCGAACATCTCATAACACGCTGCAGAGAATCCTTTGACTGGGTGTGATGGGAAGGAGGGGGTGGGCAGCCGCCAAGCCGTTCCAAGCGTAAATCATCATCCTGTTCTGCCAATTTGGAGGAAGAATGAGGCTCCTGCTGCTCCTCAGTTTCCTCTCCGCGCTGGCAGGAGTCGTTCTCGCCTGCAGCACGAACGTCTCCAGCGCTCTGATATTTACTCAGCCTGGCTGTTTGCTGCGAGCCTAATCGTTTTCACTGATGCTCTGCAGCTCAGCGGGGATTTGTTTTGTAAAGCTGAGTAGGATGTTGGGTGAAGTGTCCTGTTAGCTCAAGCTGCACTTCGCTCCTTTCACTTATAGCAAAAACACGACTTGTTCAACTTTGTGGAGGAACTTGTGTGTTTATCGTCACTGTGCAGATAAACAGGAACAACAGGGCAGCAAAAGTTCCCAGTTCTGGTTGGGGTCACAGAACGGTCACGGTTTGATTTTAGCACAAAAACAACTTGGTGATGTTTAGGTAGAGATTGTGGTTTGGGTTGATTTAAGTTCCTCTATAAAGGTAGAAAACAAGCAGGAAATGAACAGCGTTCCCCGTCATGGTTAAAAAAGAAGCCATCAGTCATTTTTGTCAGTCTCTGTGTTCACAGCATGTTGCTTTATAACTTTATAACCTTCAAACTACTTCCTGTATTCTTGTCTTAATGCTGCGTTCATGCCCCTTCGTCAGAATGATAAAAGTGTTGCTTCCACAGACTCTGGAGTGTTTATGCTGGTCGTCCCTTCTGGTAAGTAGTTTAACTAACTGGGTCTAAAGAAGTTAGGCTCAGTCGGCTATTTCTAGTTGTTACATACACGTGGAATCATGTGCAAACACACAGCATCTACATATTTAAGAATATTCATCACTTTTATTAGTTAAAGAGGGAAATATTAACTGCTGATACGTTCACACTCCCGGACATCAAGTGACATCGTACTATTTGGTGAACAGTTTTTCCCGCTCGGCTGCTCGTTTTAACGGTTTATTCGACATGACTTGAACGCAGCATTGGTTTGCAAACGCTTAGGGCTTATGGGAAATGGTGTTTCCTAAAGGGGGCTACAACATGAAAGACTGGATGGGTAGATATTGAGTTATGGAATTAGCAAAGATAATGGGGTTTTGAAGGTTTTCAGATTTCTGGAGCAGAGCCTGAAAGTGTCATGTCACTCTTCATGAAGGGCTCTAGAAGGAAAAGGATGGAACCGTTTCACGAAGACACTCGTCATTTGTGACTCTGCTTCGTGTTTGTCGTGTCGCTGAATGACAGGGGAACCGGTCTGAGGATCCAAACATGCTGTTGAAGCCCATGAGCACCACGTTCCCTCCAGTGTGTGAGTCCGTTGTTTGTTGAGTCTGAGGCTCGACTGTAAGGATGGACGATATTGTGGACGGATTTGTGCTGAAGCTGCGTCCCTCAGCGCTTTCGTGCTGCACCGTCCTCTGTCATCTTCCTCTTTGGTTATTTTTGTTGCGAGCTCTTTTGTCTCTTGTTTGCATGTCCTTCCTTCCTTTGCATGTCTGCTCAGCGTCTCCCCTGTGCGCTTGTTGTTGTTCTGTGAACCGCAGTGAAGGAGAGAGGCAGCACAAGCACGCCGTGTGTCCAGCGTGACGCCGCTCACTTTTTCCTGATGACGAAAACCAGCCCACTGTCTTTGGGTCCATCACTATGAGCAGTTAGTTTTTCATGGTGTCAACAAACCTCCAGGAAGCGCTGGGCCACTACAGCCGCCGACACATGGTTTCACAACAAACCACAACGTGTTTTCTTGACATTTCTATCATCTGCCGATTAAACAAACAAGAGCTTTAAAGGTGGTGCGAGCTGGAGCCTCGAGCTTTCCGGTGTTGTGTAACACACAGAAATGACTGACATCAGGTTTATCACGAAAGTGGAAAAGGTCTTTGTGATCACGTCAAGATGCTGGTGTCGGTGTCGGTCACTTTGTGCAGGTTTTTGCACAAACATTGTAAATAACACACGAGCTGAAAACCTGCTGTATATCGCTGGATGTGCAGGTCGCTCATGCCGTGTGTATTAATGCTCCCACACAACGCAGCTGATGCTTCTGAACTTCGCACTGGTAGCGAGTCAGACGGTCTCTTCACTCTTTGGCGGGACGCAGCGTCCATGATTTCCATGACGCACCGACTAACTGAACACAGGTTTTTCCATCAGTGGATTCTTTCTTCCCTTGTGGCACAGACATAGTATGAGGTGACGTGACAGGGTGGTTCAGTGCAGACTTTACTCAGCGCTGCGATCGTGCCGCTGTCAACGCAAGGTCTTGGTGGAAAATAGATGCGTTGTGTGACCCTACATAAGCTCATTGAAAAGATGCTGCGATGAATCAACCTTAAAGGCAGTCCAACAAAATACGAGAATGTGTGACTTTTCAGAGACGTAGGAGTTCACTCGGTTGTCCCTTTAACATTTGTGGACGTGGAGACAAACTTTGTTCCCTGACAGCGGTTTTCCGAGATGTCCCTGAGTCCCACCACAGAACCAGGTCTAGTCTCAATCGAGTGACTCTGAGGACGAAGACATCACAAACGTTCCGTATGTTTTTGTTCCCTGTGAACAGATGAACAATGAATGATAAAGTAAATCTTTGCAGACACAGAGTCGTCGGCTTCCCTGAGACGCTCTTTGTTTGAGTGACACACATTCGTCAGAGTTTAGTTTCCCCTGTTTTGGGTTGTGTTACTGTTACTGATGTCTATAGTTTGTGATCCGACTTTACTGTTAGCTCTTGTTTTGCTGCATTTCCTTCCTCTAATGTTCTGTGAATTTAAAGAGGAAAACTATAAACTAGTAGAAACTATGTTTTTCTTCCCTTTCATCCATCCACTCATTAAACCTGAGTGGATTAGAAAGTGCTGCATGTCCTTAATAGGAAGTCTCCTCTTTATTGTTTCTTAAAAATACATCTCTAGCCAAAGATTCTCACACACACACATAACCCACCATATCTCTTACCTGTGCTCTCGTCTCATTGGCTGACAGCTGTGTCAGTCACAAGCAGGATTAGGTTGGGAGGGGCGTGCTGATGACATCACAGTCACATGGTTTCTCATGCTGTGCAGGGAGCAGCTCAGGATGTCAGAGCAGAGCCAGAGCAGCTGCTGATCGCATGCAGACGAAACTCCTGCTGCTGTTTCTCTCAGGAGTTTGGATTATAAATATGTATTTTGTCATTTCTGCCATGAAAGGTCAGTGGTTGTGTGTGTGTGTGTGTGTGTGTTTGTCAGTCTGCTCTGTGAAGCATGACAATATGTCTCACGTTAACTATTGTCCACATTCAGTTCAAAGTTTGCTTATTGTCGGGGAGGATGCTCCACTCTGCCTCTTTTTCTCCGCTCGGTCTGAGGAGTTAAACGAGTGTTTGCTGAAACCCGGTCAGCGTCTTCCTGTGAAGCAGCTGCTGTGAACTTGTTTCACCGTGTTCTTGTGTTTACTGTGAAGCCAGGAAACGTGACACCGTCACTGATGGTGTAAATGCTATTTTGGGAATTGTCAGTTGAATTAATTACGCTGTAAAGGAATGTGATACGAAGCAGGAGAGGAGGCGTGTGGGCAAACCGTCACTGAACACACGCTCGGCGCTTGCAGCCCTTCGTGCTCCCTCGATGATAAATCTTTCTGCTGTTCCTCAGATTTTTGTCGAGCACCATCGTGAAGTTGTCACCTGCGGTTCTGGGTGAAACGGTTCGACAGCTGTTGGACAGATTGGGATTGAATGCGGTTCGTTCATCTTTTATTTGTTTTTCTGGAGACACAGAGCAATTTTCCAACAACAGACGTGCGTTATTGAAAACTTCAGTTCAAGTTAGACATTTGAAAGAATCATTTTCATCATCATGAAATTAACTTCAAGAACTCAAAGCATGTCCAGCTGATAAAAAGACCTTTTAGTTAGTCAAATCGTTTGACTCAGTCACGATGAAGTAGCAGACGGAACAATGTCCCGATTGTCTTTGCTTACCATTCTTCCCCCTTTATGGACTTTTGTCAGGGTCGGTCATCAGAAAATATTTGTAGTGGTGAAATTTGTAAATGATTACAAGTGACCAACGGCTACGGCAGCAGCAGCCGCTTCAAACTATTCCCCAGCACGTCCTGTGTGTGAGGAAATCGGACAGATAAAGACCCCCGGCCCTGGGACGTCCGAGACAGAGACTCTCTGTGGCTTTGAGAAGCTGCTTTATGTGTTAATGCTTGTTTTACTGTCTTGTTTTTTTATTGGTATCTTTTTAGTCTTTATTTCTGGTCATTTGGACCTTTTTTTTGTTGTTTGTTGTGGCTTTTGTGGGGTTTTTTTGTTTTGTTTTTTTGATTTTTAAAAAATTCTATCCCATTTTTACCTGTTTGTCCTCCATGGGCTCTTGTTTCTATCTCTGCCAGAAAAAAACGGTTGAAGTCCACAAAGATTTCAGTGTTGATGCTGTGAGATCATTTTTGTTTCACCTTCATCGTCTTTGCCCTGAGTTCTTGTTGTTGTGTAGTTGAACCACTGCGGCTTGTTTTTTGTCGATTTCTTGTCTGTGTGATGGAGAGACAAGTGGATCGGTCTATTATCTGTGGATCTGCAGAAGCGATCAAAGTTTGATTTATTCCAGCAATGTCGGTTGTGAACAAAACCCAAATCTGCTGCATCTTTTCCTTTAAACACAAAGTGTCAATGACTGTGGTTTGTAGGTTCACAACATGTGTTCCTCTTTTTGATGGAGCAGTTTAGATCCTGCACAAAAAATGCCCCTTTTAATGAGCCCTGTGTCATGAGGTGTTTGAAACGTGTGTCCTCCTCCAGAATCTGTGCACGTCCCTTTTCACACTCCAGCTCCTGCGAACCCCTGGGACACATCCTGGGGCCTCCTCCATTTCGGAATCTTGATAAGTTGCTCGTGTTCCTTCTCCTGAAAGTGGAACCAAACCTGCATCATTCTGGAGAATTTCTGAAAATGTGGGAGGGATTGAAATCATCAGCACATGCCTGTGGGTCATGATAACACGGACGTCAGAAAATAACAGAACCACCAACATGTCTGACGGATGAGCCTCTTCCCTCCACACACTCTCTGCTGCTCAAGAAACATTTAGCAGCCATGTGTCCATTTGGTTTTAAACCCTTGCGTTTTAGCCACCATGTGCTGAACGGTTCTTCTTTGTTAACGCAGCACTAGTCACAGTAAAGCTGATATTTACACTTTAATGCAGCAAAGAAAATGTGTAAAGTGTCCAAATACTTACGGTGTGAACTGGACGCGGGCACTTCCATGCCTCCGTATCCCATTTTGTACTTAGGATCTCCAGGCAGCCTGTTAAGGATTGTCAAAGCTGCTCTTAGGGATAATCCAGGTAAATCCACTGAATGAATTAGCAGCCGCGGAGATGAGGATCTGGATCCGCTGCTAAACATGTCGGCAGCATGAAGCCAGATCACGACTTCACCAATCACTGGTCAGCGAACGCAGCATTGAGCCGGGCGTTAGATGGCGTTTAACATTAGTGAAGTTTGCAATCGTTCCTCTTGTCTGTACAGAAACTGCCGGTTTCACAGGTTCTGTCAGAGCTGCAATATCTGCAACTGCAGGTTAGTTACAGGTAGAAGAACAATCAGTTTTTCTTTAATGTCATTTAGAGTTTTAGTGTGTGTGTGTGTGTGTGTGTGTGTGTGTGTGTGTGTGTGTGTGTGTTTTGTGGTCCCGGTTCCCGGTCAGTGTGTGTTTCTGCAGCCTGTTATGTCACAGGATTACAACAGACGGGAGATTATTTAACTGTTCTCTGCAGGCGTGTGTGTGTGTGTTGATGACATCACTTCTACCTCATTTACAGCTGCTATTTACTTTTATCACCATCACAGCTGAACAAAAATGGGGAATTTCACACAGACTTTAAATAAAGAAACCGATATTTTGCCTCGTCTTCAAGACCGAAATCGAAACATTAAACCGAATTAACACATAAAATGTCAGTGAACGAAAATCACCTGAACTGAAAAAGAACTAAAACTGCATTTGGGAATAAACTATATAATCTACTTTAATCCTCTTTGCTTCAAATCATAAAAACACACTGTCCATGCGCAGACATCAGAAAGGAAATAACTTTTCCCAAAAAGCAGAAACGACTCACGTGAAGGACAAGAGCTGGAGATTACGTATTGAACTCAGCTCTGCCCACGTGAGTGACAGCACTGATGGAGAGAGAACCTGGGGACAGACGGAGACGTTCAGACGTGTGACACATCGACGGCGTTGGAGGTTTGACTGATCTCCTGACCTGAGCGGGAGGAGGC
This sequence comes from Channa striata, assembly GCA_033026295.1. Taxonomy (NCBI): domain Eukaryota; kingdom Metazoa; phylum Chordata; class Actinopteri; order Anabantiformes; family Channidae; genus Channa; species Channa striata. The sequence goes on from CM065171.1 coordinate 28,577,682, forward strand.
AGACGGATGTGGAGACAGTCCAGGAGGCGGAGCTGAAGGTCAGATACAGGCCGACAGAGCTGGAGTCCTGCTGTCCACCGGCCTGCGGAGACATGTCTCAGTGCCGAGGCCCTGCAGCAGTTTATTTAAAGCGACTCCAGTCATGAAGGAATGTCCTCTGTGTGGTTCTGCGTGTCTGACCAGGGCCCGGCGTGGACAACGAGACCCAGGACAGAAACGAAGACTAGCTTTGTCTCGCAGTGTTGGGCTCAGACTCTGCCTGGAAACTGAAACTGAAGCCATATCTGATCAGCTTTTCAACTGCTGCGCTCTGCTTTATATTTAGAAATAGCTTTTGTTTCCAAGGAAAAAGCTTGAAAACCATCTGTAGGAGGGGGAACGTGAACGATGCCGCTTGAGCTGAACTTTAGAAATAATGCAGCAGGAAGGAGGACGGTAAACCTTGACATATTTTGAGAGCTCGGTGGCCCTCCGCTCTCCTCCCTCTTTGATCCAGGCTTTGAAAAACTTTATCATATTTTTTTGGAGCCATGTTTCACATAATTTACCCATCAGGGACTTGTTTTGCCTGAGCTTTAGCGTTTCTCGAGTAAACAGTGGTGGCTCTCGTGAAATTCTTCCAGCTCATTAGTCTTCCTGTAGCACTGAGCTGCTGTTAATTACACAGCACACAGCAGCATCTGCAGCGTCCACAGGGAAAACCGCCAAGGTTCATGTGGTGCTGGGCCACAAACCGACGACGGCGACGACGGCGCTAAATCATCAAAGTTACTGCCATTCATCCTGAGGGGCACACGAGTGATTCGCCCGTCAGCTCTGGCCGAAGCCCGAACGACAACGTCACGGCACTAGAGGAAAAGTTGGAGGAGGAATTTTTGCATCGATGGATGTATGTTGAAATATTATGTTGCTTTATTGGGAGTCGTGGGCATGTGCTGCAAAAATGCAACCAAGAGACATTAGAAGAAACACATTTAGCCATTTACATAATTTTCACGTTTTGTGTGTGTGCGTGTGTGTGTGTGTGAATTCATGTTTGATATACTTTGGCTAACCAGTGTGTCTGCTTTTAACCTACGAGTGAAGGCGGTAAAAACTCCCAGATTGGAGATTACTGTGCAGCCCTGCTGGAGCGCTGACTAAGTGAACCACCAACTGTGGCTGAGGAACAAGCTGCTGCTTCGTCTGCCGATGGACTGAATGAATGTGCTGCCATATGTCTGCCGTTATTACAGCCACTCTGAGATTATCTGGAAGCTGGCTGATGAAATTAGCTTTGTCTGCCTGACAGAACGGAGGCTGGATGTCGGTGCATCTCCCCACACCGGCCCACAATCCTTTTTTCTCCACTGAACCTGAGGGAGTTAGTTTGACTGGTGTGATTGGACGATTCCACACTGGGGCTCGGTTCAGTGTTTCTGGCCACGAAGCTGAAGCTGATCCCACTTGTCACTATGAACAGTGGGACATATTCAAAGCCCAACATGCACGTCTTAGACCGTGGGAGGATGGAACCAGAGGAACCAGAGGAAAGCCACGCCTGTTCAGTCGTTTCCCTTTAAGTGAAAACCACCAAACAGGTAGTTCCCCCTCTACGGAGCGTGGTCAGAGAGCTGACAGACAGGCCAAACGCAGGAAAAGGCAAAGATGTGAGAACGAACGATGAGAAAGTCAGTGAAAATGTTGAGTTATGGATTCTTTGTCCATCCAGACAAAAAGAGCTAATTTGCAAAGAATGGCAACCGTCTGTTTGCTCCCAGTGTAACGACATTTCTACAAAGCTCCGTCCATCTCTGATGTTCCAGGACACACCACAATCTAACACCGACGGATCACATCCAGTTTCACTGTGGGTCTAGCAGGCACCAGGTTTGGACAGAAACACACCTGATGCGTTCAAGGACGTTCACTGTCTGTTAGTGTGACTGAAAAACGCTGATGAGCAGGAGGAGAGAGCGAAGACTTTATCTGACAGAAGGAGGGAAGACGACGGCTGATGATGAAGAGGAAGAGCGTGTTCTCTGAGGGACTGTCGTACACAGGTCCCGGTGAAAACGGATCCAGAAACACTGCGGCTTCGTTCCTCCCTCTGTTGTGTGCAGGCAGAAGCTGAACAGACGCGAACATGAAAGCTGTGCGTGTGCGTGATGGCTGCTGCTCTGACAGCTGATGACTCATTAAGACAATTTCCTCTCAGGTTCACTGAGAGGAAGAGGAGGGCGTCCGAGGACGAGACACTGTCGCATCACAGTCGTCAAACCAAAGGTCAGACTGAGCTGGAGGATGTTGACAGAAGCAGCATTCAGATCTTATCGCTGCCTTATCTCTTACTAATTTAATTCACATTTATTTTGTCCAAAATAGGCAGGAAGCTTGTCAGTCACTGTTTCTCAGAAACCACGGTGACGTTTTGTCTGACAAATTGTCCAAATCCAAAACTGCTGAGGAAATCAGCTTGTTTGGGGTTTTCTGCTTCACACATGATTATGAAATGACATTTATCGAAATACTTTGTACGTGAGATCAAATATTTGTGTCTGTGTATTTAGTAACAAAAGGCTTTGGAAAAATACCGGACCCCCTCCTGATTTCTTCTCTTAAACTAAGTCTGGTATCTTCCGGTATCTAAATCCGAGTAATCACCCCTGAACTTTACAGCCAGTTCAGGTCCTTGACTGGGTCACTGAGGAACTTGAATTTGATTCCTTTCCAGCCATTCTGAGCTCAGCTTACTCTACTTGGGATCATGGTTTGCTGCAGGGATCCAAGGGGTCTGCAGCTCCGTGGTTCCCTCGGCAAAAAGTCCAAAAGCATGTGGACAACTGCAGAAAAGAAGCTCTTTGTGATGACAAAGTCGATAAAGGAAATAAAGGCGTTTAATCAAACTTTGTGTGGCTTCTGAGGCCTCAGATGAAACCAGCTCACAGTCTGATGAGCTGCTCTCCAGGGTCTCCACCGGCAGACGAGGCTGCAGGACCTTGGACGTCTTCCTCAGCTCATTTGTGACTTCCTGGATGAATCATCTCTGCGCTCTTGGACTCGTTCCTCAAGGTTCTGCCATTCTTCCACGTCTTTATTTGTCGATGGTCTCTCACTGTGCACCTTTGGAAACCCTTCCCTGTCTGATGGAGTCCAGTTTGGTAGTTTCTGGACGTGGTAAGTCATTTTGAAGATGTGAAACCGTGAGATACTGTAGCTATGTTTTTTACTGCTGAGCTCGTAGTTGGACTCGTCGCGTCATTTACACACATCAAGGCTTCAGAACACAAGGAACGCCTCTGATTAAAGTGCAGAGAAATGTCTCCAGTCCTTGGTCCTGTCGTGGACCGCGGAAGAGAAGGAAGAAGCGGCTGCTTGAGCCTGAGGCCGGATGCTGGATCTGCACAGAACAAAGCAGATGTGTGTTTGCAGTCGGCTGCATTAAAAACTGCGGCTCTAATTTCAGGCGGCGGCTTTGCTGAATGTCGTCTTTGATGTTGAAATGCAGAATTCAGATGGGATTAACACTCAGTGAGCTAATTACTGAGAGAGGAAACTGCAGCGTCGGCTCTGTGTGTGTGTGACGCTTGTTTTCTCACTTGTTTCTGCACATACTGACGTGTCAAATTGGAGCCTGTGTCGCACATTGTGTGTATATATAGTGTATGTAAGTTTAGCCTTTCTTTCTTTGTGCGTCTACGGAGTCTTTCTGTTGCACGGCTGCACAGACAAAGGAAGGAAGATCTTTGAAATTCAGACATTTATCTGCCGGCTTGACACGTTGGAGTCAAAGGGAGAAGCGAAGCGAAAGCCGCTGCCTTTGAATTGCGTGGTCATTCTGTGGCGTAATCTGCGGAGGTCGCTCCTCTCGTTCTCTGCAGAGCAGCGATTCTACACATGTGGCATTTGCTACGTACGTTCTGGAGCCTTGAGTCTTCAAGATTTGTGTGTGAACGAGTTTTTCCACTAGACATTTAGAAAGTGTCAGTCTCGCTGTATATTATGACTAAGTGGTTTTTGTTCTTCCAGGGACATTCTGACACTAGATGTTTGAGTAGAGGCGAGTCGTCCTGTCTTCTTGTCCTGACCCTTGTTCCCTTTGCCGTGTTGATGACAGTGGAGGGCTGCACCTAGTGGTTATTATTATTATTTTTTTGTCCATTGATCTGTCGATTCTTTTTTTGATCTATAGATTATTTTCCCATTAAGCTTATTTTATTTTTCAAATTAATACAGCAGTTCATTTACTAAAAGAGGAACCTTTATTTCAATCAGGGACGTTGTCGTGTTCACAACCAAATGTGTTTGCGAGAGAGATTTGGGGGGGAAAAGATAAAAGGACTGGCAGGCAGCGGGTTGTTGGGGTTTTACCTGGATCTTTGACCCAAGAAACGCAGCCAGAGAGAAATCAGTTGAGTAGATCTCCCTAAAAGATCAGGTCGGTGACGACTTTGGACTTTCAAAGCTTCACCTCTGTGGTTTTCTTCTTCCTGCAGCGGATTGTTTGCACCTTATGCAAGTCACCGTGCTTTGTACTGGTGCTTGTGCTCGTCCAAACCAAACCAGACACAGATTAGCGCACATCTGTCCGTGCACGTTGCATTTTAGGATCAACAGGAGGTTTGTCCTCTGTCCACTCTTGGTTCTGTCCTCACCCTGAGATCAGAGCTGCCGTAGACCATACCAGCGGTTTTGGTCACGTCATTCCGTCTAACGTGTTGAATGAAAATGCGAAATACTGAACAACTGACTGGAAACTGGCTGTTACTCTGCCCTGGGTCCAAGCGAAGCAGCATCTTCAGCCCCTTTTCCTTCAGATCCGTTTAGGGCCCGTCTGAAGCCATTTTATCGTGTTTCAACAGCCAGCGGACGTGGTGTCTCCCAGAAAAACTGTTTCCAGAGCAGCGCTGGTCTGCAACCAAGTACCGCTGATGTCGGACCGGGTCGGACACACTAGAGCACACAGGGAGTGAGAGAGCTGGTTCAGGTCTTTGTGCCTGAAACTGCACCGTCAGTAAAGTAACAGATGCTGTTTTCCAAGCAGAAACTGCAGAATGAGCCGTGGGCCTCCACGGTCCGTCAACAGTTCGCTGCGAATACTGGAGATACGGCATATTAACCGGGACGAGCTCTGCCTCCTGCTGCTGCTGCTGCAGGGGGGGTCTGGTCTGAGGGTCTGAGTAACGCGGCCGCTTTGGTCTGCGGCGTCCAAACGATGGATTCGGTGACATAATGAAAAGGCGGTTTGTGCTCGTGTAGTTGACAGCAGGATGTCTGCGTGTGTTCGTGTGGCTGCTCGCTCACATAACTTCCCTGGGCTAAATTTAGCCACTGTCAGTCTCTACGAGCCGCTGCCGAGTGTATAAATACACACAGTCGGCTTCAGTGCGAGATCCTACGGTTTCACGACTGAAGCGAACCTTTGTGAACGACTGAAACCGGAGCCAAGTGTGAACAAATCCTGGTGAAGTTCACAGCTCAGCGTGAGGCATTAGGACGTCTGTGGAAATACACTGGCAGTACGTGTGATCTTAGCTCGTCGGTACATCCACAAACGTTTTCATATCTGAAGTTTCTCTTTCATTCAGTGTATTTACAGCTTCATACTAGATTTTTTTCTTTTTCTCAGTCTTCTGACATCAGATGATAAATAGTGATGTGATTAAATGTTGCATTCAAGGAGCTAAGGTTGTTAAACCTGTTCAGGTTTGACTCAGTTGTGGAGGTGTAACATTAGTGTGAGCTGACGATTTTATCAAGTTAAAATCATCTTTTTACTTATAATTTCGCCGTCTATGATTCAACTCGTCTGTTCAAACTCAGCCTAAGCTGAATATGACAAAACGTCTGTCACTTTCCTACGTGGCATCAAATTTAACCTCCGGGCCACCAGGGGACAACTTGTTTTAGTTTTAGTTTTAGTTTTAAGTTATAAAACGATCCATTAATGATGTTTCTTATTAAATGATTCTCACCAAGAAAAGTGTCTTAAATGTCTCTGGGCCTCAACGTCTCTTCTTGTTTTCGGAGTGTTCGGAGGACGGGACTTCAAATTTGTCCATTTTATCAAGTTACCACAACTTAAATTTAGTTTTATAAGGATTAATGTGGGAATTTGAGTTTTTGTGAGACAAAAATAAGTTGCTGTAATATCAGTTATTATTTCATCTCATGAAAGTACGTCTTCAAATGAATAAACATGTGGAAATTATTTTTTTAATGATGCCTACAAAGCAAACTAATTCAGTGTTTGTGCTCATTAATATTTACACATGAGTGTGTTTTTTGTGTTGGTGTCGACCCTGTTGTGCAGCCTGTGCATAGAAACAAACAAACAGTCTCGCGTTTGATTATTACTCATCAATATTCATTTATAATCATAAATCGTGACAATTTGACCTACATCAGCTGATTGTTGCGGCTCCTGTGTCCATCTGACAGTGTCTCTTTGTGTCGTGTTTCCCTGCAGCTCAGATTGAAATCATTCCCTGTAAGATCTGTGGAGATAAATCCTCAGGGATCCACTACGGGGTGATCACCTGTGAGGGCTGCAAGGTAAGTCCTGCGTGTACTTTATTTATTATTATTATGTGCTATGTTCAGTTAATCTGTGGCGTTCGGGGTCCAGCCTCATCCCTTCCCACATGGAAACATCGAGCTGAACTCAGCAGAATGTTGGCGGCGGGTTGTTTAGTCCAGTGAACAGGAAGCGGCCAGATTTCTTATGACAAATGTCAAGTGAGAATAATTAAGTTCCTTTAAAATGTCATGAGATGTACCGATAATGAAAGAAGCGTTTTTATTCAGCTTTATTAAAGGTTCTGCAGAACAGTCCAGAGTTTCATTTGATTCAGGTTTTTTCATAACTGTCAGTCATTTTAATAATTTATCTTTAAATTATCTTTCCCACTGATTCATTTATCAAATTGTTACAACAAAACCAGCGTTCCTGAGTTGGTAAGTTTTAGCAGAAGGTGGAAGCTTGAGCAGGCACTGAGGTCAGGTGGTTATGGTCGGGGAACGCCATTGGTGGAGGCCTCGATGCCCAGTAACTTCCCCTCCAGCCCAGGTTTAGAGTTACCCATCAACATGGTGTGAGGTTATTTTATATCCCTCTAATCTGTACATGTCTGACCACTTACATCATTGTGAACATTTATACTACCACCCCTCCCCTCATTAACCTTGATGTGTAACTGCTTTCCATAGTTTGATAATTACTTTTGCTTCTGAATCGTTTTCATCTCAAATTTAACCTTGTGTCGCCTCTTCAGGTACGTGCTCCATTTGACAGCTGGGACTAAAAAATGTCCTTGTCAAAGGTTTTGGTTTGATGTGACACACTGATCCTGCAGTGTCTCAAACTTGTGTGTATAGACGCGGAGAATCCTTGACTTAATTCAGTTTCTATTTTAGTAATTGATTTATATCAATCAGTTGCAGCAGTTGTTTTTCTTTTCTTCCTCTAACCACTGACGTCTGCACAGCTTCTCCTTCCGCCTGCGGTCCATCCGTAGGCTGAGTCTCATTACCAGAATCGCAGGACACATTTGATGCTCTGTTTGGACCATCAGTCACAATGGTTTGGCTCAGAAAAGCCCAAACAAGCTGGTGTGTTCAGCTGCTGCTGATGTGACAGCTGTTGGCAGCTGGAGGCTCATTTCACAGCCAGCGAGCAGCTGATGAAGATTTATCTTCGTGTACACACACACACACACACACACACGCTGACGGGAGCTGTGGAGATCACAGACGGAGATGATAGGAAGGAAAAACTTGGGTTCAAACGCTGAGTGTAGGATTAAACGTGGTGTCAGTGACTGACTGCGCACAGCTGGACAAACGTTGGTGTGGAACTCTTCTTCTCTCAGGGTTTCTTCAGGCGGAGTCAGCAGAGTAACGCCACCTACTCGTGTCCTCGCCAGAAAAACTGCCTGATCGACCGAACGAGCCGAAACCGCTGCCAGCACTGTCGTCTGCAGAAATGTCTGGCTGTGGGCATGTCCCGAGACGGTGAGACACACACACACACACACACACACACGTTTTACAAAATGTCAACACAAACACACTTTCTCTCACCTGCACAAACATCTGGTGGTCAGCAGTTTGCAGGATGTTGGCGTGCAGACACACCGTCAGCAGTGCAACAGTCTGCAACATGTGGTCAGTGTTCACGCTGTCTGCACAACGACACGCTGGATCACAAAAAATCTGAACGGACCCTCTACAGTTCTAGTAACGTACCAGGTTCCTTCTTTTTCATATCAGGAACAACGTTCGTATTGAAACAAATTTGGGTTCTTTTTATTTTGCTTATACTGAACAAGTCCCACGACAGCAGCAGCACCCACGGACTTCCTTACTCTGTCTGTGGCCCCGACTCAACAATCTCTTAAACAAAAAACAAATGTATATTTCACGTGACGTGCCACCAAATGCTTTTTTTTATTTTTTAAAACAGCTGTGAAGTTTGGTCGCATGTCCAAGAAGCAGCGAGACAGTTTGTACGCCGAGGTCCAGAAACACCGTCTCCAGCAGCAGCAGCAGGGTCCCCTCCTCCTGTCCCACTCCAGCCTGGGCAGCCCGAGCCCGGACAACGCGGAGACGTTCAACGGGTCCCCCCACTACGGTCTGTCCTCCACCAGCATCACAAAGCTGCCTGATGAGCTGGGAGGCTACATGGAGCAAAACTCCCCGGAAGGAGGCTCGGTGTCATCCAAGGTTTGTTGGTTTCACTTCCTGGAGGTGTTTGATCTAAAATATATAAATACAGACTCACATGTGCCTCCACAAACAGGCAGACTCTGGAGGAGAAGGCGGAGGCTTCTACCTGGACATCCAGCCCTCCCCAGACCAATCCGGGCTCGACATTAACGGCATCAAACCGGAGCCGCTGTGCGACTACAGCTCAGCTAACGGCTTCTTCCCGTACTGCTCCTTCAGCAACGGAGAGACGTCGCCCACTGCGTCCATGGCTGAACTCGGTGAGAAGCCGTTCAAACCGAAACCAAACGCACATCTTCAGCTCTTTGCAGACAAACGTCCATTTGTGTGAGTCTGATGTTAGGTAGCAGCGGTGAAACTCAGCAATGACAGTCCAACACGAAGCATCTGCAATCAGGATACAAGGACGTGTGAGGATCAGCGCTGTAATATCGATTTTATTTCAGGAGATATTACACTTTCAATGATGTAATTGGATGCATTTTTTGGAGGGTTCACAGTGGAAACAAGACTGACTTTGTGTAGACAGACAAGCAAGTCAAATGCCACAAGGCCATAATTCTAAAGTAGTTATTTGGGCGTTTTGCGTTCAGGGAAGATTAAAACGGCAAAAATAGGTCATGTACCAGAAAAACAAAACTGACCAAACAAATTTTTTTTTCTGTCCAAAAGAAAATTAGCAAAAACAATGTGACCAACAATATCTGTGTATTTATTATGCATTCATGCCAAAGGTGTGGACAGAAAGTCCAGTAAGACAGTTTCAAGTAATGGAGAGATAAAAGCTGAATGATTGGCATGTTGAGGGATTGTTTTTATTTCGCCAAATCCCGGGAGCCCTGAGCACAGCTCTGATTCCCTGTGTGAGCTCCCAAAACGGATAAAGGATCCCAGTCAAGTCCTGGTTCTCCGCAACGGAAAACAAAAGGGTTCGGGAGAGTTAGAGGGAGCTGGAGGGAAACACACACACAGAGACGATGAGGAATCTTCAGGAAAAGAGATGGAGGTAAAGGAGGAAGAGTTGGAGAGAGAACTCTGGGGCAAACAGACAGAGAAAAGCGTTTTAAAATAGCAGGAGGCTGAAAACTCATCTTCAGAGCTCATTAAAATCTCCGCGTGGTAATTAGTTGTTCGTTAATTAGGGCCAATTGGGACGTGGCAGGGCGCTTGACGGGGGAAATCATCATTTTATTCTCCCTGGAGATTTTTTATTAACTTTTTTCCTTTGACAAAAGCATTTATTGTAATAACCCCCAACCCCTGATCCAAGCACAAGCTTTGTTGTCGGGCTGTTTTTAGAGCCGTGATGTTTTAGTCTTTGCAGATTCGGTCGTTAATGCTGCAACAATTAGCAGCAGCAGGGAGACGCTGAGCAGAACAGTATTTGTTTCTCACAAGACGGAGGAGGGGAAGAGGGTGTGACTGCGGATCGAAGCTAAGCGGGTCTCACTGAACCCTCTCCTGCTTCTGCTGAGGATCCGTTGCCATCAGCACCAAGCTTTACCTCGTTAGCTCCATGTCCCGTCCCCGTTTACCAACTCATGATCGTGGGTTTTCTTTCAGACCACCTGGCCCACATCATCTCCAAGTCCCACCTGGAGACGTGTCAGTACTTGAGGGAGGAGATGCAGCAGATGAACTGGCAGAATGTCCGGCAGGACGAGATGGAGACCTACCAGAGCAAGGTGCGTCTACAGTGGACATTTGTGACTAAATTTTACACTCGCATTAAATTCAAAAGTTTGAAACCATTGCAAACAAGTCACATATATAAACACTGTAATTAATCCCACATTTTACTGTGAGTCATTGCACTTGAATTTGGACAACGGTGGCCGAGGCCTCCCGGTCGCCCCGTAGAACCGCCCCAAAAACACAGTCGACAAATTTGACGTGACTGACGGAACGACTTAAGTCATTAACTGCAGCTCAAAGGCCCGTAGATGTTAACAGCCGAGAGAAGACGTGACTCCATCAAATAAATCAAATCAAAAGTAGCACTTTTTGCACAGATTAATGCTGTTCAAAGTAATTAGATGATTGAAAGTCAAAGAACCAAACAACTACAACAACACATGCTGACAAAGCCGTGAAAATAAAGCCCACAACACAAGTGTTTTTTTAATTTTTTAATTAATAGAGATGTTTTCAACAGGGCAACACAACACAGGGCAATAAGAGATGAAAGTATAAGACTATAGGACAGTAAGATGAATGTATATAAATAAGAGATTAAAGACAAATGAAAAATAATAACACCATAAAACACAATTCTCTCTATTTTTATATAAATGAAACAGATAAAAACAATTTTATAATATTTTCCCCCCAAAATAAATGTTAATTCATTCAGTTCAGGCGACGTACGTTTTACCTGCCCGCTCTGTTTGCACAGCCACAGGAAGTGATGTGGCAGCTCTGTGCCGTGAAGATCACGGAGGCCATCCAGTACGTGGTGGAGTTCGCCAAACGCATCGACGGCTTCATGGACCTTTGTCAGAACGACCAGATCGTGCTGCTGAAAGCCGGTGAGCGTATGTCAGACTGTGACTGTGAATAATGAATTTTATCCTGCTGTATTTCACATCACGAGTAACACGAATGAATCTAATGCACCAAATGTAGATCAGTTTGTAGCTTAAAATAATGAGGAGTTTTTAAAGATGAAGGATTTGGAAAATGAGGGGGGGCCACTCAGATTTTAGGGGGGGCAGCTGCCAGAGCGACAAGGTGGTCGATACCTGCTGTAGATCTTTCAGCACAAGGAGAACTACAAAAGTCTGAAGCTGAAATAAATCGCAGTCATTATAAATAAGTAAAAATAATAGATTTATTATTATTATTAAGAACATTTACATTTTTTAAAATCTTTCTACCATAAAGTTGTAACCCGGCAGATTGTCTCTTCATTCTTCAGCTTTCACCTGTCCCCACCTGTTTATGACTATTTGCAGTTAAAATACTAGAATAATAAAATGATGCAAGTTAAATTTTTGTATATGATAGAGTTATTAAATTTGAGTGTTAAACCTTAGACATTTGGGGAAACAAAATGTGTCACGCTGTTCCGCCCCTAATCAGGAAGTGGAAAAAGCAAAGTCTTCAGCCCGATCCATCGGGGGATTATCTCAGGACTTGTACCGTGTCGCCACTAAAGAAACCAGGAAGCTTTAATCACCTGACTCATGCTCGTTAGCTCCTGCACTTCTGCAGATCCAACCTTATTTCCGCAAATTTATTAGATTTAGATTTTCTCTGCAATCAATTAAAATCATATATTTGAAAATACACTGTTATTTTAACATGTTTTTATAAGTTTTATATTATATAAAATTCAAAAGTACTTAAGTGTTGAGTGATTAATCACATTGATCTGACTTTAGGGAACGAGTCATTAAATTCTCGTTAAGTTTGACTTTACCCGAGTCCAACATTAATCATCGGCGTCTCCGTGTTTTTCCCTGCCAGGGTCTTTGGAGGTCGTCTTTATCCGAATGTGCCGGATGTTTGACTCGCAGAACAACACGGTTTACTTCGACGGGAAATTTGCAGGTCCTGACGTCTTCAGAGCGTTAGGTGAGTGAGGAACTCACCTGACTCCTACATTTGTCACTGGGGACGCGGTTTCCCCAAATAACAGCTCCAACGTTTGCTTAGTTGAAGCTCAAACTGAATCTTACCGAGCCCGCTCTGGACCAAATTGTCTTCTGATAAAAGGATTATTCATTAAAGTCCAAATGAACGTCTCGGCTACAGATCAACCAATGGATTATCCATCAAAGTTGGCTCGCTCTTCCATATTGCATTATGCTTTGTGCAAATAAATGTCTTTTTCAGTGTGAAACATTAGCTGCACTGTGATCTGAAGCTGCTTTTGCTCCTTGATCACTGCTGCAAACAAGCTAAAATGAGACAGAACAGCGTCTCGTTATCTTCCATCAGGCTGCTTTTTTTGAGCTCTGACGACACGTGGGAAACGACGAGTCAGACATTAGGCAGTAAATGTTGGATCTTTGAGCCTCCGCTACGGCTTAACAACATCTTTGCCTGTCAAGTCCAAGCCTCATTGTCTTCCCCATTTCCCGTGTGTTTTTGTGAGACCAGGTTGCGATGACTTCATCGCGTCCGTCTTTGACTTTGCTAAGAGCATGTGTTCGCTGCACCTGACGGAGGAGGAGCTCGCGCTGTTCTCTGCGTTTGTTCTCTTCTCTGCAGGTACGTGTCTTCACTCAGGTTTATCTCCGTCCCTGTCCGTCATCATAAATGATCTGCAGCTGTGTAAAAGCTAAACAACGTGTGTGTGTTTGCTCAGACCGATCGTGGCTGCAGGAGAAGCTACAGGTGGAGAAGATGCAGCAGAGGACTCACTTGGCTCTGCAACACATCCTGCAGAAGAACCAGAGAGAAGATGGAGTCCTGAACAAGGTCTGAACACAAACACGCTTCTGAAATTCCATCAGCTGCTGCTTCTCATTTACCTTATTTCATGTATCTGCAGTAATCAAACTAACAAACACTTTTATAATGACCTGGATATTGTAAAAATAAGCTTATTAACTTTTAAAATCTCAAAATCGGAGCAGTAGCTAATCAAACTGTGCTTTGTCGTCATTAGAATTAAATTCAAAATGCAGGTTTTAATGAAAGTGCAGATGCTTGTAATATTTTACTTTAACCTTTTGTCACATCCCTGCACACAATTCAACAGACACGATCAGTAAGAAGTAATTTCTCTAAAAACACGTCCCCATCTGATGCAGGAGGGACCAGGACATTTGCATTTATATTTAGTCATTTTAAAGAAAGCGACTTATAGGTGATGTACAAAGTCCGGGAGAAAACATTCAGGCACAGCGCTGACAAAAGAAACGTTTCTTTCATGAAGCTCTAAAACTGGATAAGACAGGGAGGATTTTTTTTTTGCAAAGGAATTTGCAGACAAGTTCCCTCTTAGTAGCTCATTCCACTATCCTGAGACCATTGAACTTCAGAGCGCAGTGGGCAGGGAGGATTGTACACCTTGATTAGGATGTTCGTTAGGAAGGTACTGTTGAGTTGACCGCTCTGTATGGTCGAGAGATCTTTGAACCAGATGAAGCCTGTGCAGAGGTCTAAACAGTGGTGTGATGTCTCTTTTTTGGTAGCCCCGGCAACCGGGCTCTGCAGTAGTCAAGTTGGGATACGACCATGAGGAGTTGGGCTGCATCATCAGAAAGGGTCAGATCTTTCTGATGTTGCAGACGGCAAATTTCCAGACTTTCTTGGGACAGTTGGTAAAGATCCTAAGTTGATGCAGATGTTTCATTGTGTTGAAGGTCTGCCTGAGAAGACAAGAACTTCTTTCTCGGAGAGGTTGAGGTGAAGATGCATCTCTCTTATCCAAGCAGATTGTCAGACAGAAAACTGTGTGAGACAGGGCGGTTGGAAGGACAGAAAGAGCCGCGTGTCATCTGCATAACAGTGATAGGAAAAGCAGCGTATGGATTAAACAACCCAGGGATGTGGTATGGTTGACAAAAAAAAAATTGAGGGCCAATAACTGGGCCCCATGGTACTCAGGCAGAGAGATTAACAGTAGAAACCTTGAAGGTTGGTTGATATACGCAAGGATCAAGACAGATTTTTGAGGAATTTTCTGCGGAATGATCCCTCCTGAGGCCAGACTGTTTGACGTCAAGGAGGTTGTACGGAGAAAGAAAATCAGAGACTTGGGTGAAGGCTTCTAATACAAGGGTAATTTTTCACACGAGAGAAAGTAGTCTGTTTAAGCACAGAGGTAACTCAAGCTTGTTTGAATGAGGTGAGGAAACTGCTCGTTGTGAGAGCTGATATGTGCAATAGCTTTGATTAGTGTCGGTGCACTTGCCTGAAGGAGGATTGGATCCTTGATCAGAATGGAAAGTTAGCAGGATGACTCCATCTAGAGGAGAGAAGTTGAAAGTCATCAGCAGGGAGAAAGGTGGTGGAGGGGGGTAGAGGAGAGATTTCAAAGTGGGGAACAGCTTCCTGGTGTCAGTGGTGACGCTAACAACATCCTGGTAGCCTTTAGCAGGCTCTAATATTCAGCCAGAGCAGATGGAGTTCAGGACACGTGGCACCTCCTCTCAGCATTTCTGAGCACGGTGCGTTCTCCTTGGATCAGGGATTAGAAGCTGAGGGAAAGGCAGGTCTGGAAGACGGGGCAGAGATGCTGAGACACGTGGAAAGTGTGATGCAGGAGCCGACAGTGAAGAGCAGGCCTGCAGAGACCAGGGAAAGTAAATTCAGATCATTTAATTCGTAGCATAACAAATTGAAATTATTACTGAACATCGACCAATATGCATTTGTAGGAGTGAGACACCTTCAAACCGAACGTAACCACACACTGCCATCCTGTGGAGAAGTTGCAACCTGCAAGATCTAATTCTCAAATCCCTCTGAGTCACAGTGTAACATCATGTGTTCATGAATTCCACACAGTATCGTGTCCAAGTGTCCAAGATCAGCTAAGCACGGTCTGCTAACGTTCCACTGATTCACTTGTACTTACTTCCTGTCTTCCTTAGCTTAGGTGTAAAGTCTCGGCCTTGCGCTCCCTCTGCAGTCGGCACACGGAGAAGCTGTCGGCGTTCAGAGCCGTTTACCCAGACGTCATTCGGACACACTTCCCTCCTCTTTATAAGGAGCTGTTTGGGGCGGACCTTGAGCTGAGTCTGCAGGCCGGCAACTAGATGGTGATCACAGCCCGGAGCCTGGTCCAGTCAGGCACAGGTGGACTAGCAGGCGTCTCATGGAGCCAAGGACAGAAACTGTCAATAAAATGGCTGCTGCACTTGTCCTGGGAAACTGAGGCGCACAAACAGAGAAGTGAGCTCCTCTCCTCTTCACCTCCTCCTCCTGTCATGGCTCTGGGAGAGGAATCCGGTGGTTTCTTTCCACCTGTGCTGAAAGACATCTTGGATCTGGATCAGATTGACATTCTGACATTAAAAGGCACTTTCATTATTTACACTGAAACCTGGTTTTATTTCAGAAGGTCGGGACGCCGCCTCATCATGAACTAACAGAGTTACTCTTCGTGACCAGTTAGTTACTGTGGCTGGTGAACAAACTGACAGACCTAATGAGTGAGTTTCAACTGGTTTCAACCTCCTGCTGAAATGTCAATCCATTGACTTTAAAGAAACAAAATGAGCACAAACGAGAAAACTAACCGTGTAGACGAATAAATCTGCGGAGTCGAGATGAGCAAAAAACGACTCGAGAAGCAAAACAATTACAAAGAGATTGAGACAGACAAAATTGTGCGGAGAAACTAAACAATTATGAGGCACAAAAGTGAAACCGAGCGATGAGAACGATCACGCCGAAAGACAAAAGCACGCAGAGTAAAAATAACCACAAACTGCAGCCGAAGGAGCTCAGAGAGTTTGAAAAAACGTCTCTTCCAGTTCGGTTGTCTTGCCTCAATGTGGGAATGTCTTAGTGCCCAGAGGCTCCAACGACCTCGACCACGTAACCTGGTGTTTTCAGGCTTGTTTCGTACCTAATCCAACGAGTAACAGAGCTTCTGTGGAGCAGTTTCGTACCGTAAACCAACGATGGATCAGGTGTCATCTCAGTCACACTCACGACAAACATCTTAATCTCTTCAACCTTTTTTCTCCTGGAGTTTCTTCAGCTTTAGGAGAAAAACACACGATGAGAGAAACATCTATTCTGTATCATCATCAACATAAAATGTTTACAGTGAATTAAATATTTAAAAGCCTATATTGTTTTTCTTTTAAGGTTGAACCATCCTCAGAAATATGTAGCTTGTCTTGTGACCACTTTTCCCCGGAACGTTGGAATCTCCAGTACAATTCAAAATCAAGCTCTGGTTTGGTTGATGCTTCGCCGAAGCCACATTTATAGTCAACATGTTTACGAGGTCGACCTGTGCATGAAAATGTGTGTCCAGATGAAAATGGACTGGTACTGTATCAGACCAGAGGAGGGACAAGTGGAATGTCAGGCTGAAATCAGTTTTTCTCCTGTTCTCTTGTTTAAATACACTAGTGTCACACAAAAGGTCGTTGGTTAATTTCTGTTGATGCGGCTTAAAACTGAACAAAACGCCAACGCCACCTACTTAATGTGACTAATAACAATTGGCAGAAACCTACGTGGCTGCAAAGACGCTTCAATGCAGCAGATCAGACAATGGATCACATGTATGTGACTTGTTTTTTTTTTTTTTTTTTTTTTAGCTCCCCTACACTTGAATATGCATATGATTCAGTTCTGATTCTTAACTAAGTGAAAAGTACGTCAGGAAGTGGCTGTTGGAGCCACGCTCACACTGACGTCTCACACACAAACTGCAGCACGTCCAGAATCTTCACTCAGCACATACGAATCATCGCTCTCAAGTCTTGCTTGGTGTCGTCGTGTCGTCTCCATGATTTCAGTGTCTTCCCAGCTGCTTCTCCTCTGTAGCATCACACACAGACGAGTCATTAATAATCAGCTGTTAACCTGCAGCACCATCCCGTGGCACCCACATGAAAGTGCAGCGTGTTTACAGCTCAGCCTGGACGCGTGACGCCATCACGTCATCTTCCTTCCTGTGTTTTCTAGCTCTCAGGTCCAAACTGAGTCTTGCTGAACACCAAAATATTCTAAAATAAATAAATAAGTGAGATGCACATAAAATTGTGCATTTGTTGAACTATTTTCAGCTGTAGATTAAAATTCCTTAAAATGACACAATCTTAAAGGAAAATTGACGTCTTGGTTTAACATTTTTACACCAAGACCATCTACATTTTACTGGAACAATAATGATCATGTTCATACAGCTTAACACAAGCAATAACCACAAGGAGCAATATAGATCCTTTCATAAAAGAAACTATGCAGAATAAAGAAAATATTACTGCCTGTTGCACTAATATGTGTCTATGTGATGTGTGTGCAATTATTATTTTTTTAATCTGTGGTAAACCTTCATCCATTTCCAACAGCTGGACAAAGAGACGAGCTGCATTTTCCTGCCATTCACTGCCTCACGTTTGAAGAAAACTGTTGGAATTTCATCATCCGCTTCATTAACACGTTCATAATCACACACTGCAGGGGGGAAGAATAACCGAATACAGTTGGAAAAATGACAACTGCATTTCTAAAATCTATAAAAACGTAACATGTCCCTAAATTACTGAGAGACTCAACTATGCTGACAGACCAACCAACCAATCAGAAAGCAGCACAGGTGCATTATCACTGCAGGTGCAACGCAGCTGATGTCCAACCAAAACCACAAGAAGCTGCCAAACAGGATTTAAACTTTGCATGAGAGAGGAAACATTATTAAGCAATTTCTCAGTTACAGAAGAAATTTTTACTGGTAAATCAAAGTGGCAGAAGTGAAAATATCCCGATATTCTTGCCTGATGTCATTCATCACATTTTGTCAGATTTCATGCTCCTCCACAGCTACACAAGACAACAAATGACTGAATTCACGGTTTAACTTTGTGATATCTTCAGCACATGATCGTTTGCGGCTTCTCCTTGTCATTCACGGGGATCACTACAGCGAGCGGCTATTCCAGAGCTGTTTCATGCACACGCACAAACACACACACGCCTACATTTCACAGCTAAAAGTTGGCCAGCAGGTTCAAAATGGTGATAAAATGAGTTATAAAATAAATAATAATATTAGATTACTGATGATAAACGGATGATTTAGTATAGCATCACTAACTCAGCTAGAAATGAAAATCAGTGTTCAATAATCACTCCTGATATGACTATCTGTGTGCCAACCTACAGTTTTTAGCATTTTGTAAACTAGGTGGCGCCAATTACAACAGTTTGACAAAAATCTAGTGATACAATGAAGGATAGAACGCACATCCTGAGCGGTTTAAGTAATTGAATAAATGTCTTTCCAAACTGGAATGTTGACCACCTGCTACACATGATCCGTCTTGAGGTTCAAAGCCCGATAAAAATCTGCATTTCCGGCAAATAATGAAGTTAACTTAAGCCATAAGTGAATGTCAAGCAATAATGTAAATGTTGTATTTCTATCTTTAACGTGTACAGTTTGAAAACGTGGCATGTCGACGCTGGTTCTGGCGTGAGATTTCATTTGGGGATTTCTTGTATTTTTTTGTCACAAAGTTGTGTGATCACATATGCTGATGACACACCGTTATCTCCATATGCCACACGACTGCTTTAGCACTGCAACATCCAGTCTGCACATGTCACAGGAACATACTGCTGGGGGTCCAGGTTTTTTTGTCTGCATCATATTGTATAATATCTGGTTTGATAAGCAAATGTTTTGTGTTTTTAAGAAGCGTGTGGTGCTAAGTTACGTTCTGTTACCAGGGTCTGTCGCATACCACATCTCTGCCTCATTGTACGTTTCCTCACAGGGTAACACATTCAAAGGAAGATGCTGTTTTTTAGCAACCAGACAGTGAGAATCTTTTGAGAATATGAGAAAAACTTAACTGATTACATTCATTTGACATTGTAATATCTGGTGCAAAATGATTAGATGTAAATACATAAACTGCTGTAACTGCCGTAAATGTGTGGCAACACAAAGACATTTATTCAATAACTGAATGGATGTTTTGTTGAAACTGTTTTAACCCGCAAAATCTGTTCAAGATAGTGTGAATGAAATTGTTTCAATCTCACAAACTAATATTGGACTCATGTTTTTAAGTTACCAAGCTGGTTAATTAATCTCAGTGAATTAAAAACTAATTGTTTGGTATAAAAGCTAAATTTTCCTTTGAATTGTGAAGCATCATGACATATTGTGATATTATTTCCTAGCCTCCACCTGCATCAGTGTGCTGGCTCGGACTGGGTCAAACGTGACTTTGATTTCGTACGATGCAGAGCTGCTTTATCTGAAACGTGTTAAAAAATTAAACTGAGAAATGCTTTTGTTTTATTTTGTCTCCTTAAAAACCAACACACACACATTCTGTGCCCCGCTCTTAATCACATTATCCTCCGTTTGCAGAAGGTCCTAACAATCTGACCTTGGCCACCTGGTTCCAATAAAGAACGTTGTGAGGCTGCCACCGAAAGACTAAACTGGAAATGTGGATGTGGCCAAAAAGTTCCCCAGTTCGTCACAACTGCTCATCAGTGACATGAGTTTTTGAATTGGTGGAGTCCAGACACACGCTAGTTACTGAGTAGCCTCAAGGCAAAACCTGTTTGGTATTCAGGCCTTTCGCTCTCGAGGTGAGGCGGCTGCAGAGCTGCTGTGTTCAGATTTAGATGGGAGAGTAAGAATACGTACCTTCATGGTGGGAGGAGACACGATCCTGGGACGTGGTCTCTGGACACTTTGAGGACGAGAGCTGTTGCTGTCAGGTTGTGTCTCAAAGTGAAGGAGACGTAGGACTCCGTCCCTTTGTGAGAGGTGCTCCACAAAAACCAGCTCAGCTGCTTCTGATCTCAAGAAAACACACGACAAACAGTCAAGTGATTAGACCGAAAACTTTCGACCTTTTCAATGTGATTTTTAGCTCTGTCCTTTAATCCATCAAACCAAACGTTACTTCTATGGCAGCTTTCGTACAGGTTAGTTTAATTCAAAGAGCTTTACAGATGAACTAATGGTGTGATGGTAAGTATTTCAATAAAATACGATAAAGAAATTAAATCTTTGTTCAATCTTTAGAAGAACCATTTTAGAGAACAGTTTCCATGTCCCATGTTAAACACGATCATTTATTTTCAAGTCCGGTGGCCAAAACATTAGAACCACCTCTTCTTATAACCCACTTTGACCCCAGTAATAAACACATGGTGGAATTATCACCTTTATTTCCCACCTGGTAAAAGTAGAATTCGTGGCAGAGCTCACAGTATGTTGTATAGACTTATGTTGTATACAACTGCCTTTGGACCATCGTTTAATGCTTCAGTGAACGCTTTCTACATCTCCCTGCTCCGAAACAGCCGGACCTCTCCAACATGTCCACACAGCTAATCTACTTCCTGGAATTACTCTCTGTCAGTAGTGAGAGCCTCGCTCGAACCAAAAGTGAAAATCTCTGTGCTTCAACATCACCTCTCCACGTTAAGAAACCTGCGGGAGCTTATTTCTCTCAGAAACAATGAGTGGAAAATGTCAAACACTGTAACCTTCAAAGATTCCGAGGTTTAGTCCAACTCCGTCTATAGACGGGGGATAAAAGTCACTGTAATAAACAGATTCTAAGATTATTAAGGAACTGATGTAAACACTAAATACTGCAGAGTTTGTTGTATGGCTATTTTACATTTTCATAATATATAATCTTTAAGAATGACAGTTATTGGCAACTATTTTTGACACAAACGTGGGATCCAGCTACACATCAGCTGCTGTAAACACAGCTGAGCCATAAAAAGACGATGATGAATCACCTGTTGTGGACCAGAGTTCGGTTCTTCCTCTGAGCCTGTGGTCACACAAAACACATTTTGTGGAATAAAACAAATATAATAAATTTAATTCAAAGTAACATGACACTAAATGATGCATATGAAACCAAATCAGCCAAATGTATGATGCATCTCGTCCATAATGTATCTCAGGTGATTTTCAGCCACATCACTGACACTAAACGGGACACACGGTATATGGTCGGTCTAAAGACGCTCTAACTAAACGGTAAAAAACTACTTAATTTGAGCCGTCATTGATATCTTCCTGCTTCTAGCTGAATAAAAATGCCTCCAGATGACATCACTTGGAGGAACCTTCAGTTCAGATTATTAGATCACTTCTAAAGATTAAAAACTCCTCCAAGTGATGTCATCGGGGAAGTCAGAGGGGAAAAGCCTCAATGTACATTTACACCCTAAACTACAACCATAGAAATCAAGTTGAAATTGGTCGTCCTTTAGCAAGAGCATCGTCGGCCATGTTTGTTTTTGCTCTCCTTCCCTTTAAAACACTTGTTTCTCCTGCTCTCATCCCGAATTTGCTCCTTAATTTGATATTGTTGAAGAGCAGAAGACAACGTGGAGACAAGACAAAGACGACCTGCTCTGAAGGGGAGGGGGTCATTTTTCTTCACCCAGCTGCTTCTGTTTTCCGCTCCAGGAGATGGCAGTACAGAACAGTAGAAGAGCAGTCCGGTTTCCTGCAGAAAACAATCCGGTTTCCTGCAGAAAACAATCCGGTTTCCTGCAGAAAACAATCCGGTTTCCTGCAGAAAACAGTCCGGTTTCCTGCAGAAAACAGTCCGGTTTCCTGCAGAAAACAGTCCGGTTTCCTGCAGAAAACAATCCGGTTTCCTGCAGAAAACAATCCGGTTTCAGCTATTTTCCCCGTGAACAACTGCTCGTCGCTGCACCGAGGCTCCACTTACAGACGCTGCTTGTATGCGCTTGCTCAGTCTCACTATTTACCTGTAAAGGTTCGGGATTCACAGGAATTTCACTCAGTTTGATTTCTACTTCAAACTGGACTTTTTTGATTTTCAGTTTTCACTTCACCACCAGGTGTTTTTAATGTTGTGGCTGATGGGACACATGCGTTTGCATCCGTCTGCGCGGAGGTAAGACGGGGGTGGCAGCCTTATTAAATCCTCCGTCTGTAATGAGAATTCCTTTGGTAAATTAGTCGCTGCTTCGCTAATGAACAAGCATCTGAAGCTGTAAATGGGTTTTAATGAAAGTTATAAAAGGGGCTCGCACTCCAGAACGACTGCCCCGCCCACTTTGACCTCAATAAAAAACAGAGAGCGTTCCGACAGTTTCAACCTAAAAACTGAGAAGTCCGAACCTCGTAAAAGTGTCATTCATGGCAGAGACGCTGTATTGGATCGGCAGTAAGAACGTTAAACTGGATCGGTACATATTTGACACGTTCTCACGCACGCGGCCACGGCTGATCGTCATCACACCCACAAAATACATACTCTGATATCACATGGGTTTTATGGATGTCCCCTGAAAGCTGGAGACCAGACCCAAACATGTGACTAAGGCAAAAAAAGTTTCTGGCTTGTGGATTTGTGAGGCCCACTGCCCTAAATACAGAGAAAACTACCTTGTAGATTGTAGTAAAGTTTTACACATATAAAACCATCAATAATAATTGTTTGTAGCTCGAGGTGTTACATCATGTCATCAGTTCTACACGTGCCTCTTATCATTATGGTCAATAGAGGCAACGCTTTTCACACAGGGGATTTATTTTTACAGGTTTTCAAGTTGCCACTAGATTTAAAAAAATTGGCTGCCGGGCTGAGAGGAGCCAGTGGATGCAGCTCTCGTATTATGTCCATGCTCGGGTTCGCTGTGCAGCTCCTGTGTTCAATCACCCAAATTACTGCCTGATATTTTGCATAATGTGGCATGTTTAACATAATTTTTTATGCGTTATGAAATTGCACCACTTGGAACTCGCTGCCTGCTCTTCGTACGTGTCCCGTACGAGACGCCTGAATAAAAGGACGCCCTCCTCTGTGGCTTCAGCTCACTGTTGCTGTGGGATGAAAAGCATGTGAAACAGGAGGCAGTTTGCTCGGCGAGCCAGTCCTGTTAATAGCTCTGGCAAGCTCCTT
Source organism: Channa striata (assembly GCA_033026295.1). Classification (NCBI taxonomy): domain Eukaryota; kingdom Metazoa; phylum Chordata; class Actinopteri; order Anabantiformes; family Channidae; genus Channa; species Channa striata. The sequence goes on from CM065171.1 coordinate 28,600,961, forward strand.
TGTTTTTGAGCATTGCTCACGGAGAACACTTTACATTTAGCAGCTGTCTGCTGCCGTTTTTCCGTCCTCAGTCTGGCTGGAGACAAACTCTTAAATATCACGGGGGGCCAGAATTAGCCGAAGCCGGTCACTGCCAGAGCCTTCGTCTGTCTCCTGAACGATCTTTGATTTACACGGGCCTCCGCTTCTTTTACCTCGTCACCCCTTCATCCTGCCCTCCGGCTCTAATTACCAGGACGCGCAGGAGGACGTGGCCGACGACAGGCTGGGCGAACGAGGCAAGAAGGAGGGAGTCGCTGGGGAGGCGTGTTTGTTAGTGAGAGAGATCAGACTTGGCAGACAGCAGAGCCTGGCAGCGAACTGTGGACACGGAGAGACGGACGCACAAATCTGGGAGCTCCAATCGCAGTTAACCAAACAAATCTGGAGCAACAGCAAAGACCTGGACTGTAAATAGCCTCCGAGTCTATTTTAGAGCCTGGGGATTATCTCCTCGTTCATACAGTCAGTTTGATGAAACCTCAGTGAAGCAGGACAGATTTCACGGTGGGACGGGCTGAGAGGATTGTGGCTTTAGTCTCAGGAAGGGTTCTCGGCGGCAGGGATAATCTGAGCGGATAATCAGGCAGAAAAACAGACCTGCTGCATTGTCTGTGGGCATTTATCGCACCTGACCGCGCTCCAGGCTGTGGTGTCAGAACAGGTGTGTTGGCAGCCGCGTCAACAGGAAACACCTGTTGGGGGAATCGCTGGAAGAATTCATGACGGAAGGGCGAGAATAAGACGCGTTTTATCCTCGATTACTTTTGAATAAAGGGTTTAACGTGAATAGAACCCCCTAAACCCAGATGTTCTGAAGCCACAGAAACTAAAATGCTGAAAACCTTTTCTGCCTAAACGTCGCACCTGCAGGGTTGAAACCAAAATCCCCAGCAGTCTGGTGGATCACATTTATCAGCCGTCCACTCTCCTTCGGCTCGGCTCCATTTTCTCATCGCCACCTTCTCCACCCACACAGCGTCCACTCCCGTCCGTCATATTATCTTCTCAGCGAGGCCCCGGCCGTCCTCGCTCTGCCTCCTTTGGCGGGTTTATCACTGTATCAGGACGCTCTGATAGGAATCACACTGTGCTCTCTGTCCGGAGACACGCCTGAAACTGCCCCGGGCCAAAGCCATTAGCTGCTCTGCACAGTTATTTTCACATTTTCACACACCGAGAAAGTCCTGGACTTCAGACTGATGACAGTTTCAGTTTAACACACGGCATCATATTTAGAAAATGTTCAGGACAAAATGTTTAAACTGTCTAAGGAAAGAAGAGATGCCTCCTTCCTTTACAAGATGTGTCAACACAGGAAGTAGATCGTGTGCTGTTGAATATTTCTGACTTTACAACTGACGTTTCTCCTGAACCCTGGTGATTATCTGGGCAACAAAAAAAGCTCGTCTTTGTAGCAGATGTCTCATGCACTTGGCTCTAGTTTGCTTTGGACCAGCCTGAGTCTGTGCTTTAATCCACATCTGAGTTATTTTTGTACTTCAACACACTCACACACAGGAAACCTTGACTTATTTTCAGATTTTGAATGATCCTGGCGGCTAAAATAAAGCAAAACTCTGATCCCTTATTTCCTGAGCTTGAATGTATTTTGTCTTGACCAGCTGCAGAGGAAAGTGAAAAATACAATAGTTAAAACCGGCACAAATTCACGGATTCTCTTTCCTCGGATGGAGCAAACGGCAGTGGACGAAACGCTGAGCACAGTTTGGCCTGCTGCATTTACTGGACAAGATGATGAACGAGGCCAGAAACACTTGTTCCTGTAGCTGGTGTCTGTTCTCAACCGAACGTAGTGAGAGAATAACTCCGCTGTGCCAGAGAGAGTCGCTGCTTATTAAAAGACGTTCATGCTGCGTACGACCTGCGTCACAGCGTCACGCACGGTCACGTACGGGCTGTGATGTGCAGAGATGGATCCAAGGTGCAGATTATGTCATCTGGGTTGAAACGACCCGTGTTGCTCCCCCCCACAAATCACCATCACCGTACTGTAGAGCCCACATTTCATCCACACCTCCCCTCTGAAAGCCGAGCAATGTCGCTTTTAATGATCCTGTCACGTCTTTGTCCTCTAATCTGCATCCTTTCAGTCCATCCTTCACTCTCTCCTCCCGCCTCCTTTCCATCTAAACCAACCCTGCCTCCCATTACCTGCACACTACAATCCTGCCATTTCTCTATCACTTGCTCGCCCCCCCCCCCTCGTCCCCGTTGGGTTTTCTTGTCGTCCCCGACGACGCATGAAGAGGTGCACAGCCAATCTCCTTTTCAGCCTTGTTATATTCAGGAATAACTTCATGTTACCTGAGTCTCAGGGTGAAGATCCAACACTGACGGCTGAGTCACTTTCAACCGTGTTCTCCCTTTAATCCTCCTCCACTCCTCCTTCCATCTCTCTCTCTGTCGTGGTCTGACTTTCCTCTTTCCTCCTCATGACTCAGACTCTGTTTACCGGGTAACTTCCTAATCTTTCCATCTCTCAACAAATATTTGCCATTTTTGTTAAATCCTACAGTTGTTCTGTCATTCTGCTCCCTCCATCATGTCTCGAGCTTCCAGAGGTCAGACAGCTGCAGCTGCCCTGGGATTCGAACCGGAGACCCTCTAGGCGGTCTCCCCCACTGTTAGACGATGCCTCACTAATTAAAACAGTTTTCTAAATAGCAACTCATCCAAGAAGAAACAAGAAACCGATCCGGTTTACTCGTGGTTATAAAATTAATATTGGGAAATTGGATCACAAGTAGAAATCACAGCTAAAAGCAACATTATTTTGGACATGTTAGTTCTGCTGGGACAGACAAGGACCAGAGCTTGGCTCCCGTTGGTTCTCAGTGTGCTCTGGCTACGCTGATGCGATTATAAATCCGGATTTCTCTCATCGTCCAGCTTTAACTGTGGTTGTAGATTACGGCAGCGGCTCTGCTGCAAACCCGGAGAGTTATTGTAAAACGGGTGATATATTTCCTAAATACTATAGCATCATGTACATTTTTATGTACTGTACTGAAAAAATGTGTCAAAACGACAACTGATTATATATTATTTTGGAAAAAAACTACATGAAATTTTAAATTACCATCATTTTAGATTATTTTAGACTTTTCAGAAGACACAAACTAAATAACTGAATAACTCAGAATAAACAAGCAAAAACCTGCTATTGCTATTTTTTTTTACAATAGTTTCACATTTCTGATCATTAACATGTGAAATAAATAAATACCATTTAAATGTTTACACATTTACATAAGTTTTCTTCCTTTTTTCCCCCTAAATCTGAAAACTCCTCCACTTTCAGCGTGGAGGTGCCAGGCTGGCGTTAGTATGCACACAGGTGATTCCTCCTGCAGCGCTGGACGAGCAGAATACAAATATATATTAATTAAGGACTAATTTCCTGCTCCGTTGATTCCAGCTCACACGTAGCTCAAGTCGTCTCCTCAGAGGTTCAGCGAGAGCACAGACCAAACCCAAGGTGCGCACAGTCACGTGGACTGGATTTCTCTGCAGGTCTAATTTTTGACAATGATTTTTCTTTCCATTTCATATATTTTTAGACGTGAGTCAGTGAGGTGGGAACTAAACTGAACTAAACTTCTGCTATCGATGGAGAGACACTGCCTCAAGGTTTTAGTGTGGGGGGGTATCAAGATAAAAACACACTTTGTGAAAACTCTATTGAAGGTCCCTTAAGAAAAAAGCCAAACTGGGGTAATTATTTTTCACCGAGTATATTTGGGACGAGGTGTGAAAACCAAATTCTGAGAAAATCTGACAGTTTCCTGTCAATTCTTACAGTCTGAATTTGGTGTCTAGTGCCTGGATTTGAGCACGTTTTAATTAAGTGACGAGTGAGATGTGCAAATATCAAATATCACCTGAACATTTGTACATCACTGACTGTCGGCAACATTGATTCCTGTCAAGCCTGAGGGACTTAAAGAAACTGGAGCCATACAGGCTTTTCAGGGTCACTGCAAACATCAGTGGCAACGACGCTCAATGGATATTTGTGGAGTCATTAACACTATTCATGTTTATCATTATTAATGAATTGATGAATGAATATTGGACTATTGGATTTATAATTTACTTTCAAGACGTCCGGCAATATTTACATGAGATCTGCTTCAGCACCTCTGGGATGCTTTTCCTGGCCCACGCACAACATGTCGTTCGTTGCTTTGTCTTTCTTATGGATTCGGCATTTAGCAAACTTTTATTGTGAAAGGGGATGGGGCAGACATTGTCTCACTGCAGCGTGGATGAGGACACTTGATCAAATTGTTTGATCAGAGACGGGCGAGCGGCATGTAAACCTTTGTTTTAGAATCGGGGAGTCGTCATATTTTTGTGTCTACACCATAGGTCATAAATCCAAGTGCCCAGTTGCCAACCTGTTTTTAAAAAGTCACACTTTCCTTCAGACAAATCTTTTCACAGACACGATACAGCCATTGTCGACATATCAATATCTCTGATTTCCATTGTAATATTTGTGAATCCACTTTGAAGAACCTTTAAAAAGGATAATGGTCATAAAACCATGACATGTTTCATCACTCAGTCATCGTGTTTGCTCAAATTATTTCTAACAAACATTGTACAGAAGCTCGGATTTGCCAAAAGCTTGTTCAGCCGTCTGAAGTCCGCCGGTCAACTGCTGCAAGTGTGAGATCTCCCATTCAGATTATGGCCATTCACAGAATTTGTCCCTGGAGCACAAATTTGTGAAAGAAACATGTCGCCCATTACATGTGAACACAGGCACTTCATTGTTGCTTGGGGACTGTTGAAAACCACATTTATTAAAAAAACCGGTGGAAGTTGTTGGGTAAAAAACTGCTGGTCTTGATTTTGGGTGAAGTGGGGCCCGTGGCGTCAGGCTGAAAACCCCACATCCATCCACAGACTCAGACGATGACTGAAGCCTGGCGGTAACATTCACAACAAAGGTTTGCAGGTGTGATTAGCAGCACCGACTGTCGGCGTTGGTTCAGACAGTGATGTGAGCTGTGCCGAGGAATCGGAGCTGCAGTCGTCTCTTTCACGCCTCTCTTATCGAACGTGTTCCTCCCTGATCAAGCCGAACAGCATCTCGCTCAGAGAAACCCGCCAAGCTTATCGACACTTTTACCATCTCCTAATTTGTTCATCCGGCTTCCTGTAGAGTAAAGTAGCTTTGTGCTGCTCACATTTATCTCAAATACAGCATCTTATCCCGCTGCAGACATAATGCTGCTGGAATAATAACAAACGTTAGATTCCAGAGCTGTCGGGGTTATCTCCCCGGAAACAGCAGACGCTTTCGTGCAGCGTGAATAAAGAAATTGAATCCATGCATACACACGTTTGTACAGCAGTACTTGTGAGGACACTCGCTGACATTCCACGATCCCTTAGAGCCCCTTCCCCTAAACATCACAACTGGAAGCGTAACCCAAAACTAGTTCTAGCCCTGACCCTCAATAATCCCTCTAAAGTGGTTTAAAGTTGTGAGGACTGACCAAAACTGGCCAAAACGTCCTCAGTCTGTTGGTAAAAAACGAAATCTGGTCCTCAGTAAGGAGCATCCACAGGAGGACACAAACACACAGACAGCATGAAGTCCAATCAAAGGTTCTAACGTTCATGTTCAGCCTCGGTCACACAGAAAAACAAGTGGTAGGACTGATTGTTTTCCCCCATTGAGCCCGACTGACACAATTTACTGGAATCAGCACAACTTCAGTGCAACACACACTGAGGAAGCATCATCAAACTCACAACACTGATGGCGAATTCGCACTGCGAACCTGCAGGGACAGAGAAGAAGTTCCTCAGACTATTATCTGAAAACGTAACTACAATAATTCCTGCCGACTTTCAGAGTATAGAGAAGCATAAATAGGGAGTAATAAAGTACAAGTATCAAAGTTGCATTAAGAGGGACGTCAGCTTAACTCGAAACCTTCAGGTACCTTCATACCAAGGCACATTCAGCTGGTACAACCGTTCCTGCATCATGAGAAATAACAGAAATGGTCAAACAGGGGATTTTTAAAAAGTTATAGAAAAATAACGAAAGTCATTTTGGTGCAAAAGTTTAAAACCACCTTGATAAATAAAAATGAATTTCTAATGAAGGAACATTTGTATCCACCAAATGATGAATAAAAATACTCGATTGACTGTTTTTGCTATTTTAGAACGAGGGTAGGAAAAATTCCGCAGCCAACTGTCCATGTTTTGCCGTAAGATAAGATTTAAGATCCCACATCGTTTCACACCAGGATCAAGTGTAGTTTTATGCTCCAAGTCTATTTTAGCAGGCAAAACACTTATTCTGACTACGAAGCTGTAAGTGAAAGTCAGCAAAAACCCGTTCACGTATGTGCTGGGTTCCGAAGTCCAGACAAACATCTGAAGTTATCACAAAAGATAGAAATAGTGGAGAAAACTGTAAAACTCAGAATCAGTGTCATTTTAGGCCCCAAGAAACAGTCAAAGTTTCTTGCATGTGTATCCAGATTCCTTGTTCAGTTCATCTGTGAGTCCAAGTGGACGTTTGTGCCAGATGTGATAAAGTTACGGCTTTTAAAAGATGGGACGGACATAAGGTGACAGCATAAATGGGCTGACATGCGTATTTACAGTAGTCATTAAGCAGATGCTTTTATCCAAAGTGAGGAGCACGCACGACGGCGACTTAGACCTCAGCGTTTTGTCTGAGGACACTTTGATATGTGGCCAGAGGCAACCAGGAATCGACCCGCTGACACTACAGTTCCTGAATGACTGCTCTACCCACTGAGCTGCCAACATCTGTGCCAAAGCTAAGAAATTCCCTCAAGGCCCTTCTGAGAACGGGACAGACAAACCTAAGGCTTCCGGCCACGGCTGTTGCCGGCATGGATGAGTGCGAATGAGGAAGAGCGGAGAAAGGGATGGAAAAATCCTCCCTCCTACTTCCTGAAGTAGTTAAGAAGTGGAAAGTTGAGGCTTTGAGCTGCTTCTCTGCTCCCTTGATAAGATACCTCGCTGCCGGGCGCCATCGACCGTCGCCTCGCGAGTTGCTCTGCTCTGAACGAAGCCGCACCGACGTTAAAACAGCCGGTAATCACATCCACCTCACCGGAAGAGCGAGCCACAACACTTAAACAAAGAGTCGATAAAGTGCTGCAGCTTTTAGACAATAACGCCTGCCAAAGTTAGAGCCCAACATCCGAATATTACCGAGCGTTAGAGAGGCAGAGCGTTTGGTTTTTATTTAGCCGTTAATGGCTGAGGTGAGTGTTCGATGGAGCAGAATAATGAGGCAGATCAATGTCTATCGACCCGCTGCCCAGCCGGCTACACTACCCATTACACTGATGCCTCGGGGTTGCCTGATCCGCTCCCAGAGTACGAGGGTAACTGGAAATAACACTGAAGAAAAGGGTTGAGTTGGGAGGGACTATCGATCCGTTCCATAAATGATAAAGTTATTGATTGTTTTGGGGTTTCAGACCTTAGTTTGGACCCGGAGAAACTGCTCTGTCACCTCTGAGGTCTGTTCGTTTCGTTGAGTCCATTCCTGCTCTTTTGCAGCGACATTTTGCAGCGCGTTCAAACGTATGTTCACAGAGTGATGCTGTCGCTGGTTTCTCACTTACTGCGGGTCAAGGCAGAGTGGATTCGTTTCCCAACAGAGTTTGTTTCTGGAAGCAGAAAGACGGAGAAAGGAACACGAGGGATTTGAAAGACAAATACAGTTTTCACTTACAATCCGTCTTCCAGAAAAATGGGTACATTTTTGAAAATACACTGAAATCTGTGAAATATAATTTTCTTTATCCAAGGACACAGGAAGGACATTAATTAAAAAATAAGCAAAACTTAAGAGTGTGGAGCCAGCAGCACACTGAAAGTTTTTCAGAAATGCCCCTTAGTCCTCGGGGCCCGAGTATTTGTCAGATGAGTCCAAACAGACACCGGGTTTCCTGTGCCAGAAAAGACAAAGACCAGCCGGTAAAAGGTCTGTGAGGGTAAGAGGGTTCATCACGGAAACATAGACACTGTAACGTGGGGCTGAATGATACAGGCCACAGTTTGGAGGTTCCATCAGCAGACGTGTTTTTAATCACATCCTTGTCAAACTGCCCTGTGGGGCTTTTTGAAATGCTGCAGGACATTGGTGTCGTTTCCTTGAGCCTGGTCACTTTAGCACAACAACTCTTCCTGCCGCACATCCTCTTAAAAACCAAAATCTGTCCACGCCGTCAAAGCCACTTCCACTAGCGTTAGTAGTTAAACCCGTCAACCTGGTTTCTGTTAAACATTGTCTCTATACCAACATTTCTCGTATTGTTTATCTTGAAAAAGAAGAAAAATCAGTTGAAAACGAAAACTGTAGTCAAATGGTTTTACAGTGAGAAACCATAGTGATGACATAAATGCATAATGCGATTATAGAAAAACATAAGCCACCACGGAGGCAATGTTGTTACACAGGAGGCCAGTGCAATGCGGGTCAGTGGAAGCAAATTTAGAGCTTGACGCTGCAACACATACAAACTAATTCTGGATTTTAGAAACTTTTTCTGCGTGTGTAGTTTCTGCATCATCGACCTTTGAAAGAAAACGTCTATTTCTGACACTAGTACAATCAGAGACTAAAATGTCACAATGAAAGTTCAGTTTTCATTCTGCAGTAAGTCCTGCTAATTTTAGCATTCACGTGTTTCAGGTGTTTGAAACGTGTTTGCATTTTATTTCAGCTTTATTGCCTGTGCTGCCGTTTTTCACACTGAATTGTTGCAGCACTTCAATCAACCTCAACGGCCTTTTTCATTTCATCTTCTTCATGTTTTTATGTTATTATGCGTCTCTGCTGCGAAAAAAAATCTCCTCCGCAGGACAAAAACTTCAGCAGCCAATTCAAATACGGCCGCAGTCGTCTGCCCACACAAAAGCTACGATTCATAAGGGTTACTGGAATTTAGTTATACCGAACAATAAAAACAATAGTTATTTTAATATGAGAGGAAGGATCAACACCAGCCACTGTGGATTTTACAATTATTTGTGTATGAACTAAAGCCTCAGAGGTAGAATCATCATGACGTCAGGCTGTGATGTCACACCAGCTGTTGCCAAACAAACATCTGACATTTGACCTCCCCACCAGAGAAACGCGGCCAACATTCACTTCCTGTGGCTGCAGGGCCCACGGACTCTCCGCGGAGCTCTTTGGCCGCGCTCGGGTGGATGCATTGACGAGCGCTCGCCGCCACTCACTCACTTGTAAATTGGGGGAAATAACAGGACCGGATGTTCTCATTATTTCGACGGGGCCCTTGAGCATCAACAGCAGTCGGTGTTCTGGCCAATTTTCACCGAGCGCAAACCTCGGTCCGTCCAGCTCCTCACAGTGAACACGTCTCCTCCCGCTGCGGAAATTAGTTCCGTTTGTTTGGGTGTCGTCAAACATTCACGCGCCTCTCGAACGTCCACTTACAGATAAACACAGAATAAACGGCCAATTTTCTCCACCCAGGCCCAAACACACATTTTCCACGTCCTCACACAACAAGCAGAGCCTCGTTCCCAGGATCTGGACTAGACTGTCCGGGGTCCGGGTCTGCCAGCAACTACAGTGACATGAACTCCCCGCCTTCGGCTGACTTTATGTTGGGTATTTAGTAGCGGGGTTTGCAGCTTTGACACTTGAAAAAGTTTCACTATTTCCGTCAAAACTGCCATTTTTCTCAGATTCATGTTGAACATATTTGGAGCACAACTCACCCTTTGTGAGGACGTCATCTCTGATGGGTAATCGTCCATAAGTCCTTCCGGGGTCAGAGTCCTCACACCTCCAAAACCTGCCTGAGAATCAGCAGGTTCTAACGTTTCCCTCCCGTCACGTCAGTCAGCTGCTGGTGACTAATTTAGCAGGTTCTATGACGTCAACGGGCCAAAATGTTCACAACTGTAGCCCGGAAAACTGGCTCAAGTTTCACACCACAGCCACCAACTCGCTACTTCCTCTTTATATCCCCCAAAGCATCATGGGAGCTGTAGTTCCATAGACCGTTCACATGCTGGTTCACAGTAACAATCTCAACTGAAAGAATGTGGGGAAAAAACGGCAAATAAATGAGCCTCAGCCTGCTCTAGATGTTGGATTTTGTTCTGAAGGTGCCGCGTTAGATTGGTAATTAGATTTGTTGTTTCACAAATATTAGAAAAAATATAGTGTTACATGTTTTTCCAGTCAACCGGGACCATCTGTCCACTGGTCAGTTTCCAAAGATCACAGAAAGAAACTGTGTGGATCAGCTTCACACACTCCTTGCTGTTAACAAGCATTTTTTCTTGTCGGTGTAAATGTTTCTTTACTTTAGAATTTATCCAATTAGTCAAAAGTTGTAAAAAACTGCAGACCACACACACACACACACACACTCTTTACCAACCTTCCCAGTTGATGCACAGATGTGTTGAACACAGATGTGTTTGGCTGACGGCTGGCAGGTGGATTTGAACCTGTGCTGCAACACACACAAACCGTCTGTGGCCGTGTGCGTTTATCTCGTCGTCTCTGGGGCTGCAGCCTTGCAGACTTCTGTTCCTGAGCGTCCTCCTTTCTATCAGTCGTCTGAGGCCGGGGGAAAACACTGATTAGTGATTCGTCTTCATATGTGAGTGACAGCAGGGAGGCAGAGGAATCAAGCGTGACAGGAAGACTCACTACAGAGAAGCGCCATGTTCTTGTGAACAGAAACACATCAACCACCCCGGCTGGCAAATATTTACCAGCCACCTACCCACTCACTCACACTCCAAAGGTTGCGTTTGGCTGATTGAATTATCGCCCGTGGGCCCGTTAATGTGCGGCATCAACAAGGGCTTAACAGCAGGGACAGCTCTGATTGGCAGTGCTACGGCGGTACAATAATTCCTTGGAAAACAACGCTATCAGGAACGCCAATGACCGGCCTCGGATTACTGCTGGATTTCCTCTGTAGTTAATTGGAATTGGCTAAATGTGTTTCTACCACGGTTTGTTTTAGGCTTTGGTGGATGTGCACAGAAACTGGGAGTTTTCACGTTTTCACATCCATCACATCACGTCACACTGTCAGTCTGTTGTTGGTCCTCGTCAGCTACTAAATGGATCCACGAAATGGATCCTGATGCTGAAGGTTCCATAACTTTTGGTTCAAAGAAGGACTTTCCTCCCATCTTTCATGTGTTTTGCTGTGTGAAAACTGTGACTTTGGAATCAACAAATCACAAATTTAACGCCAGGACTTTTGTACGGTGGCCCTGAGAGCCATGACGTCAGATCCCCGGTCTGTCCGCTGTCTAACGTGTGGTGGCACCAAGCTTCAACATGCAAATACATGTGTAAGGGCGTTTCTCCATCCATTGATGGTGAAGTGTGGACGTGGGTGTGAAGTTTGTGTACGATGATCCATAAAACACAACCAGGCGTGTGTGTCTGATGGAAATATAGAGAAAACGTTAGATACATGAAAGATGCACGAAAACTCTAAACTCCAAATTTGCAGATACGTGTCTGAATTGTTCTCATTAAGGTCTTCTGGGCCTTTAACGACTCATTAATGCCGCTCTCTGTTTTCTACAGTTTGATCTCGACGCGTCGGTGCAAAAACACCAAATGAGACGAGTCACGGGCCGCTGAGCCTGCAGTGCAGTGTGGGTAATTAGGCCGCTCAGGCTAATCAATCATCACACTCCTCGCCGTTCTCGTTTAAACGGCGAGCGGAGCAGATTAGCTGCCGGGTGGTTCTTTAATGTGCTGCGGTGAAACAAACCGACAACAGGTTTTCAGCCACGAGTCCATTTTTCAGCTGCCAGCCCTCGTCACATCAAACACCTGAAGAATCGACTGCTTTTGACACTTGATCTAATGACATTATTCTGTTACGAAGTGATTGATCACCTTCTGAGAAAAGTGGCGCATGGTTTGAAATTGAAAAACATTGTTTACACTGAAGCTTTGATTGATGCGTCATTTGGACGAAGCAGCAGCGAGACGCCTACAGCTCATTACTGAGGATTCACTAGAGACGAGCAGCCCAGAAAAGTCCCACGATGATTTGAACAGCTTAACTTCAGAGACAATGAGCCGCATTAATAAAACCACTTGTCTAATCCAGCCTGGCATCTGTTGCTAAATCAGCTCTGACCCGTCAGGACCTCTGAGTGTCCTGGTATCTGCTTTCAATCCGGTTATTCCTGGAAATACTCCTTCACTGTAATTCACCAGAAAGTTCTAAATAATAACAAATGAAAATGCTCTTTGCACATTTTCATAGAAAAGATCCTCAATAATTGGATAATTCTTACATTTAAAACTAACTGGGCATTTTTATTATAGACGAGCATGTCAAAAGGCAAAGTTGCAAAGGCAAGTCATTTTAGGTATTTAAGGGTTCCAACAATTTTGTCCACGTCTGTAGCTTTGACCCCAAATATCAAGTCCTGACCCCCCAGGCATCTCTCTGGAGGTGTGAGACTGGACAAGATGCTCTCATCTTCATAAAGCATTCTCTGCACACACCCAACAACATGTTTCCTCTGGAGCTTTTCAGCAACACGTCGCTCCTTCCTGCAGCTCCCCGACACCTGAACTCATCATCCCGGAATTCTCAACACGCCATTCTTCTTTGTTGCATCACTTCTGTCGAGCACGCCGCTTCTGCCTCCGTGTTTCAGCCGTGCTCGGATCTGAACCGACTGTACTCAGCTTTGCAGCGAGACAACAACCCACAACACTCTTGTCCATCTGCCGCCATCTTGCTCTAAAATCACACCACACGTCCAATTTGTTCATCCGCCTGTAGGGAAAAGCCTCGTCACACAGCCGCTGCCTGTAATCTGCTCCACAGTGCCGCATGTTTAGTGTCCTGGGTGAAGCTCTGGCCGCTGTGATTATTGGCGGTGTGTTTTCCCCCTCGTCTCCGTGCACGTTTGTCCTGTTCACAGCCCGATAAGACGGGCACAATAACAGAGCCGGGCTGGCCTGCTGTATTAAGAGATAAGAAGCTGTAGATGAGGCGGACGATGAAGGAGCCAAATGTCAAGCTGTCACAGCGCTGATGAGTCACGAGGTGAAGGAGCCGTGACATTTCTCCACAGCCGAGGTGCGAGAGACGGACGGCAGAGAATAAAGATCATTTTCAATTTCCTCACATGCAACATTTAATAAAAAAATGGCATGAGTCAAATGTGTCGGAGCCTTTTATCGAGATCCACACGATAACAGTTTGTGTTATTTGGAAATGAGAACGGGGACAAGAACAGGTTTCATCGCAGTTAAAGTGCTTTTAAAGTTCAGGCCGTCACACTGGGGGGAACCTGTCAAATGTGAAAACACACGGGAAACTCACCGGGCAGAAGGGATTTTTTTAAGTGTTGCTGGGTTCTTCACCAGTCTAAGGTTCATGGGAGTGAGAGGACAGATCTCAAATTAAATCTCCGCTAGACGGTGAAGTCAACTGGAAGATGGTTCTGTGGTTTCCCCTCCGACTCCTTTAGGGGAGTCGGCCTCGATCACTCAGTTTTTGAGAACGACCTGCTCTTTTTGCTGGTGCGTTGTTTGATCTCTGCTAATTAAGACGACTTAGGCCCGTTAGGACAGAAGTTTCCGATACATAAAGAATGTACCACTGTAGTTTTACTCTGTAAAATAGTTTGATGAACGAATAGATTCCAGGTCACACGTGGCTTTGTTACTTAATCTGTGAGTAGAAGGTAATAAATTTCTTGGTCGAACTGGTTAAATTTAAATTCAGCACTTTGCTTTAACTTGAATGGAAGCAGCTCTTGTGGAGAGACTTTCTGGAAAACACAGATCAGCAGGTAAGACTGGACGACTTCTCTGGCACTGCAGACTTTGTCATGTTTGTTTGTTCACAGAGAAGATGGTTGAAGAAAAAATCTGAATCTAAATGACTGATGAATTCAAATGTTAATTTTGAGTAAATTGAATCGTTTTTTGAAAAATAAGCACTCGATTAATCGAGTCATCAAAAAAGTGAAAGATAGGTGCAGCCAATTTGTGCGTTCCTCACCTCATCGTGTTCATGTCGAGCTACGAGACCCCTAACATCACGGTCCTTGCTGCTGCCGTGGTTTCGCAGTTTCTTGTTCCGAAGCCCAAAAACCTCGACGTGAGAGGAGCTGACATGACGACAAACCCTTGTCCCCCTCCAGCGATTAATGGGTGAAAGAGTGACGCTGAAGGGGAGACGTTGACAATGAGATGTGCAGATTATTTGTTTAATCATATTTTGAAGGAAGTTTTTTAGAAGTAAAAAACTCCCAGAAAGTTTGGATGGTCTTACATGACAAGAAATAAATAAATTGGAGATAGTGTCTAAGTCAAATTGGTTTCTATAATTAAAAGCCAGCCAGTGGTCCCGGATACACGGAATTAAACAGACAGCATTAAATCCTGTCACAGATCTCTCAGATTAGGACTCATTTCTGGGGATTTGTGTGGCAGTATGGCTGGAGATAAGTGACTTAAAGAAGCAGACAGTGTGAATTTTGGACATAGTGACAGTTTGAAACTCGTTGTGCATTAGTAATGCTCCGAAAAAAAAGGCTGACGGGTGTGTCAGCTGTCTGTCAAACCTGGGAAAACAGATTCGATGGTTGTTATCGTTCATTGTTCTTTTTAAAAATGTGTTTCTGATCCATATTCTCATACAAACAGCACATGCTCCCAACTCTCAACAATGTTTATTGCAGAAATCTTGTAGGAAAGTTTTTCATTTGTTCTCGTTCTTGCACCGATACAGCGGTGAGCTCCACGCACTAAATCCCACTTCGAAGCAGGAAATGCTGGTGCACACGTTGTCTCACCTTTGGGGGTGTTACTGGCTATGTGGCCCCGCCCACCGGGGGGGGGCAGGTCACACAACACTCCTGTAGGTCTGCTTAAAGGCACATTTTCGTCGGTCCATCCGGTTCTTGTGAGCACACACCACCTCACGATCACATTGAGGGTGATTATTGTGCTGAGCTGCACAGACTCCTACAGGAGGCTCATCAGGAGGAACACTTCACTGTTGTTAGTCCAGTCCAGTTGTTGATCCATTCGGACTTAATGGTCCCCGTTGGAGTCCACCTACTTCGCCTCCTCCTGTTGCTCCGTTAGTCCACCACGAGCTCACTGGTCTTTCAGATGTTGAGCTTCAGGTGATTATCACAGCACAGCGTGGCTGAGTTCTCCATCAGTTCTCTGTTTTCCTTTCCCACAGACACTGAGATCCTGAAATTCCCTTGACTTTGTCCGGAGGGCGTGAATCCCTACAGGTGGAAGGATGAAATGAAAATGTGGCAGGTCCCAGTAGCAAACAGGCTCCTACGAGCAGCTCAGGGCTGGACCTGCTTCTGCCTGCAAGTGGAACGTAGCTGGAGTCACTGTGGACGTACTCTGAGAACGTCTGGAGGATTTAAAGGTTTTTTTCTTCTTCTCTTCTTGTCATTCATTGTTAGATACTTTAATCTTGATGCTTCAGAATTAAACTATGTTAACAAAACGAGTAACTGTGTGTTTTGCCATCGTCTCTAGATTGTAGTTTGCTTTCAATTGTCAGATGAGGAAAAAAAACACGTGATGTATTTACATTAAGAGGTGTTAATATATGAATATAGGCTATAAGTTTATGTTCTAATCTGTCAGGTTTCTGCTCACTGGATGAACCAAACTTTGGACAGATCGCCCCCCCTCCCCAGCCCCCGTCTCATGAGGCGTCCTCAGGGACGTTGGCTCCACCTGTCGTGCGACTGACGGTGAACCGGGATCTGCTCGTCCTGAATATCCAGCTGCTCTCAGCCTTCCTCAAACCCCTTCTCCAGTTACGCAGGACACCAGCGGAAGCTAACAGGAATCTCAGGTCGGTGTGTTTGGTTTAGTTTGCGTCTTCACTTTCAGCTGGAGCCGCGAGTCTTTGTTATGGAGAGTCTCTGCACCGCTGTTTGCTCGGCGTCTCCGTGCGTATCTGCCGGCTCGGGTTTGCTTCTTCCTCTAAAGAACTGTCTGGGTGAATAACATTGCGCTTTAGGACTAAGACCCTCGGGACTGACGTCAATTCAGCAGCAGCTCTCCTCTTTTTCTGTTGGTGATGTTTGAACCAGCATATTTCCTGCCCCTCAGGACCCCACTGTACCGAATATAGCTGTCGTGAGAACGACTTTATTGATTTTCAAAGACAGATTGAACCAATACACCACTGATAATCAACTGTCCCCGCGGCTCCTGGGAACGCTTCCCCGGAGACACCCAGTTTCAAATAGACAAACTTTGTCTTTGGTTTGTGTCCCTGGAGAAAACAAGCCAGATTGAGTTTCTGGGGTGTGCAGAAACTTTTATACACTTCAGAGTTCTGCCACGTTGACCTACTTGTTCGTTAAAGTGGAAAGATTTACAATATTCCTAGTTTATTTTGCTGAAAAAGTTGTACTAGCTCTAATAAATCTGCCATAACTGTTGGGTTTTGTGTAAAAATCTGGTAAATCCCATCTGGGCCCTGTTTGACCAGCAGGTTCTCATCCCGCAGAGTCAAATACTGACGCTTCCTTAGAAATTTTTGCATCTTTTGGTGTAACACATTTGGACGCTCCAAGAGAAAAACCTTTTCATGCCATGGACGAGTGAACATCCACACAAAAACTGCGTTCGAGATAAAGAAAACTACTTCAGGTTAAAGATAAATTACATAAACACAAAAGGCTGAAAACAATCTTCACTGTCATTAACATACAGCGCCAGAGTCACATCCTGGTGTCCTGTGGAAAAGACGGTCACTTGTTGAGCCGTCCAATGCATTTGCACTTTATACACACGTCAACTGTTGAAGTGTCGCGGTTTCCAATGTTCTACACTGAAAACTCGTACAGGCTGGTTTTAGGCGGCTGCAGCCACCAGCACAATTTTAAAACGGACAATGAGACAATTGAGTGACTGACACCGTGTGTCTGAATTTGAACTTGAACACCTCTGTTGTCACAGCTGAGCGAAACAGCACGAATGTCTTCAAAGACAATGAGGAAAACGAGATCTGGCTTTAAATAAAACCCAAAACAGACAAAACAACTGGTCTATGACTATAATTAACTGTAGTTAGTTTATTCAATATTCTGCCCTCGGATACAGTTATTTATTTTCTGCTCTGACTGAATCACGTGTCCACACATTTTGCCCGACTCCCATACAAATAGCGTAATTCCTGAAGCACGTGTCCTTGTTGAAAACTTCCGTCACCTCTTTCAGACGGAAAGATCAGGTTTGACTTTCCTTGTAGAGCGGTGACATGACGACCCCTGCTGCAGCACGTGTTCATCAAACACGATCACCTGCTGATGCCTCTTATTAATCAGCTTTATAACATATGCCACATAAGTTTGCACCTGCATGAGACCTGAAATCAGTCCAATCTGCTCCGCTCAGCCTGCTGTCCACATCAGCTGAGCTGCACGCCGCTCGGCACAGGTCTTCAGGTATTAGTCACATTCTAATAAGCTGCTGCCGACCTTTTGAGATCCACCGATGCTGAAGCCCAGACAGCTTCACTTTTATATTTTTGGGACGGCAAATTATCACGTCCGGGCTCAGTAAGGCGACGTAAGGTGAAGAAGACTTTGGTTTGATGAGTGGGGTCGTATTCCATCACCGTCAGTGACTGACAGATGATTTCTGCAGAGCGACAAAGACCCATTTGAAACAAACACTGGATTTATGAGCGTGTTCCTCAGTGGCTCAGCACTCAGGGGGGATTCACCGGTGAATCTGCACCGGATGAGCCAAACCTCTCCAGAGCAGAGGAGACTGAGGCAGTTCACTAATCCCAGGGTCGGTTGCTCGACTCCCAGCTCCTGAACCACTAATACGCTGCTCCCTGTGGGCGGAGCCGAGTGCCAGTCCACGCTTTTATTCTGAACACTGACTGCAGTTTGCACATAGAGGCGAGAAGCGATGACTTTCGCTGCCTCCTCTATATGTTTGGGGGGGGGGGGGGCATGAACGGCAGGTGGTGGGGCGGTTGCGACAGTCGTTACACGTGATAAATATTGAAATTGTCCCTCTGCCTCGACGGCTGCAGGGAAACATTTACTGTGAAGGGACCAGAACAGAAGCTATTTGCTTTACAAGCCTGACTGCACTGCACACTGGGACCCAGGAGAGAGTGTGTGTGTGTGTGTGTGTGTGTGTGTGTGTGTGTGTGTGTGTGTGTGTGTGTGTGTGTGTGTGTGTGTGAGAAAGACGGGCAGACTTCATTATTCCCAGATTCAGACCAAACTGCTCTTTGCGTGATTTTAAAATTGATCTCAGAATCAGCCTTCCGGTCAGGGAAGCCTCCTTCCACATTGACCATGACCACAGCTGCTTCTGTGTGTGCGGGTGAAGGAGACGTGGACATGCTTCAGCCCCTCCCAGCTGGATGACACGTCTCCAGTCTTAGGTTACCTACATTAAAGAGTGTAAAGAAGCCACAGCCAACCGCTGCTGCTGACTCTCCTGAAAGACGCGTTACCGGACAATTAAACGTGCAGAGGATTTGTGAGTCTGGACAGTTTGAAGACGAGTGCTGAGACTCAGTCCGCCCGTGGATTCATTCTGTGGGTCATCAGAGTTCATGTGAACGTACGCTGATACGCGAGAGAAACAAACACTTTGCTCTTTTCTTCCACCCACTCACAGCAGCAACGTCAATAAATGTGGAAAAGCCCGTTTGCTGATGACACAGTGAAACCTCATTCTAATTCAAACACGCCGAGCGGTTTATGTGTCTACACTCATGCATAACGCAGCAGATGCTGAAGCTCTAACTCAACAATAACTCACTTCCTAAACTAATGACCCTGCTGAGATAAACAGATGAAGAGTTCAAAACGAGAGCGGATATGAAGAAGCATTGCAGCCAGCGCGGTAAAACTTTTGCCTCCGACAGCCGACCATATGTTCATTCGCACTTTAAATGCAATATTGACTCGGCTGGAGTTGCGGGAACGTGCTGTGATTTGGGACCGGCTCGCCACGCCGCGGCGGGTCCTCAACAGGAAAGTGACTCAGTGATGTTTCATAATGAAAACTCTCAGGAGAAGTGATTGATTCACCCACAGCAGCTCACCTCTGTTTTCAATTTCGCTCAACGTAATCACGGATATGAA
Organism: Channa striata; assembly: GCA_033026295.1. Taxonomy (NCBI): domain Eukaryota; kingdom Metazoa; phylum Chordata; class Actinopteri; order Anabantiformes; family Channidae; genus Channa; species Channa striata. The sequence continues at coordinate 28,620,197 of CM065171.1, forward strand.
TGTTTGCAGCAGCTCTGCTCCCTCCCTCCTTTGTTCCCGAACCAAACTGCAGCCAGCAGGAGAGAGAGTGATGCAATCATTCAGCGCTGCGTCACAAATCAATGCAAATTCCCCACACGGCAAAACTAATACACACTTTCACTCGCATTGAGGAGGTAAATGGAGTTACACCCGCAGACAGCAGCTCTAAATCAAATGTACTGGAGGAGAACAGTGGATCATGTACGGCGCAGCGTGCAGTAACGCTATAACACAAATGAAAGCTCTCTTTATTTGTGCTTGGCAACAAGACGTATCGCTTAAAACTCAATAGGATATTGATTTTTGTCACTACCCAGACAAAGCGAAGAGCGGTTCAAACCCGGAGCCGGTGACAGCAGGTAAAGGCCTGGACGGGGCCTGAAGAAGCTGCTAATGCACAGCAGCACCAACAATGAGCGGGACGGGTCACCCGGCACCGCCACCGCCACCCGACCTGTCAGCAAATGTCTCGCTTCCCGTTAAAGCTGCGAGGTTCTTCTAAACCGACGACACCGAAAGGCCAACGACCGCTGGAAATCACCAGCTTCGCCACCTTTGGTCTGTGCACGTCGGGACACAGAGAGACTAGAAATGAAACAACGTGGCGAGTCCAATGGCTGTTCTGATGTGATCATCACGCGAGGTGAAGATGCTAAACTTCATTTAGCGTGACACTATCGTTTCCGTCTGGATGCAGCTTTCCAGTGTGTTTATTAGTCTGGATTGTTCACACCAGCTACTGTATCAGCAGCTGCTGTGTTATTGCTCAATAAGCAAGAAAATTACGTTGTCGTTGCAATAATGGAATTTCAGCTGCTAATTATATCTGATAATGTGGAGCTTGTTCTCTGTGCGGACGGAGCCGCAACAAGCCAGCGACGTGAAGTGTTTTATCAGCGGTTTAGCTGTGTGTGTCTTACACACACACACACACACGATTAAACCAACAATGAATCTTTACTCAGAGCTAATGTCCGTCTGCAGACTGGATTATCTTATTGTCCTGCTTCATTTTAACTCGTGTCCCCTCAGAAGTTCTGGCTCACGCTTTTTCTACAGATTTCAGAGTCTTCGCAACGTTTTTGAGAGAGACCGCTCTGATTGATTGTTTGCTCAAAGAATCAGACCATGGGAAATGCAACATAATGTCATAATGTCAAGAGGGCACATGCAGAGGACTCTCCTCATGTTCTCCATCCCAGCTGACGCTTATTTTCAACACACACAGGCGTCATTTGTATGAAATTCTTTAAATTAAAGCGGGTTGCATTAACGCTTTGATCCCACACTGCACCAAATGTTCGGTCGGTGAACTTCCCTCAGTGTTGCTCTTTAGATTTATGAGGAACAAATCACCATATAAACACCCAGTGAGAGCATAAGTGCAGAGGGAAAGAATAAGTAGTTGAAAAGCCTCCTGTACAGGTTCCTCTCAGCGGTGCTGCCGCCGCCTGTGAGCCACCATGTGGATCTAAAGTATCCCCATGAAAAGAAGTGTTCCATCCATTTCCTGTGAGCACTCCAAGCGCTTCCACCTATCGGCTTTACTCTCCACTGGGCCCTTCTGGTGTCCACGGCCGCCCGCTGTGCATTAGCGCTAATGCACAATATGTAAATGGAGTAAGTGCACTTAGACGCACAACTCATTGAAGGCTGAGTGAGGCTGCGGCGTGTGTTGAGAGCGACAGCTTCGCATCAACCCAACCGTTCGGGGTGCAGCAGCATCACAGCGTAGACGCTCAAAGGAAGAAAAGTCTTTCGCTTTACTTTGTGACACGCTCGCTTGTTACCGAGTGACACTATTCAAACACCTGCCTGCACATTCGGAGTTTCTGTGGATCGTAAAACACTTCGACTGTGGAATAATGGAACACTGCTATAAATTTGAGAGTGAAAATAAAAACTGTTATTATCGGAGCAGACGAAATGACGAGCATTGAGGTTTGTCTGTTAGGGAGTTTTTCATTTGCCATTTTCTTTACAGCTTGTTGTTGTCCCCGTTTTTTCGACCTGGCCGTCACTGGTCAGGTCGTGTCTGGACGAGGGAGGAGCGCCACGCTGCCCAGCACGCAGCTCCAGACAGTAAGGAAAGTGGTTTTAGCTAAAGGTGTGTTTGATGACGGAGAAGTCTGCTGGTGTGAGACCGAGGGGGGGCCTCCATATCCATATGAAGTGGGTTTTCAGAATAATGTGACTCAGACCAGATCCTGCATCAGAAACATTCACATCTGCTAAATCGACAGCCGCCGGTGAAGAACCTGCGTTTCCTGTAGACACGAGGACGGCGGGAGTTGCTGGTTGTCTGTTACCAGGACATCCAGTGGCCAGGACATCGGTGTCTCCGTGGACGCCGCGCCTCAGTACAAATTGGACAGAGCAAATCAACATGGTAACGTGGTTCTGTGCAGCAGCTTTCTGCTACGATGAGTCACGGTCAGAGAGACTTGAAATGTTTGAGCCGATGCTCAGACTGTTCCAGGGCTGATTCACGAGAGATGGATGTGATTCACTTTTGAATGCTGAATCCATTTTACCACGACCTGCCTCGGCTATTTCCACTTCACTTACTCATTTCCTGCATTTTCTAAAATGCCCCTTTTGATGTGTTGTTTTCAGCTGGTGGGTTTCATGACAGAAATTTAGTTTTTTCCAGTTTTTAAAACGCTGAAAATACAGGTGCCACTTTTCTTTAAGATGCAGTGAATTCAATCTAACAAACACGACAAAGAAATACTGTAACGCCATCAATTCCGAATATATGAGTGATATGTCTAGATGGAAATACCAGAAAAAAAATGCCGCAATTCTCAACTTTCATCTCAGTCTTTTAATTCCCGGTGTCCTCTGTTGTGGTTTAATGCTTGTGAGGGGTTCTGTTGAGTTCTAAAACCAGTTTCAGCTCCAGCTGGATGTTGGTTTTGGACGGTTTTGTTTGAATCGAAGCAGACTCTTCCAAGAACTGCTCACCCAGTGAAACCTAATAATTGGGGATTAAGAGCCTTAGTAAGAGAGCGGATCAAGACACAAAGTATCAGGACCATCACTGCAGCCCTTCACAAAACTGGGCTTTGGATCTAGATGGAAGCTTCAGTCCAAACACACGGAGGCACCTGACGGTATCTCAGTCATGGCTCATCACCTGCACAATACTTCCCTCCAGTGAAGCACGGCGGCAGCAGCATCATGCTGTGAGGTGATTTTCAGCAGCAGGGACCGGACTCACCTTCCAGCACAACAATCCTAGGCACACAGCCGAGACAACACAGGCGTGACAACTCTGTAATGTCTCTGTAGACCAGCCAGAGTCCTGACTTGAACCCTGCTGAACATCTCTGCAGAGACCTGAAGATCCACCTACAGTCCATGAGCCTCCTGACTGAGCTTGAGACAATCTACAAAGAAGACGACAGAAAAAGCCCCAGTCCAGGTGTAGAAAGCTTGTTGCATCAAAAGCAAAAAGAATTCAAGCTGAATTCTGTGACATTTCTGTTTTTCCATTTTAATAAATTTACAGACAGTAACTTCTGTTTTAATTTTGTCATTATCCGGCTGCAACACAACAAAATGAAATTGTTGCTGGTGCATTTTGTATATGGCTGGTTTTTCTTGTTGTTAACACAGATGATGATCAGCTTTCAGGCTGCGTCATTGGGCAAGACACTGAACCCAGAGTTGCTCCCGGTGGGTCAGGTGATCACCCTGTGTGTGTGTGTGTGTGTGTGTGTGTGTGTGTGTGTGTGTGTGTGTGTGTGTGTGAATGGGAACATACATTGTAAAGTTAAATTTACCGCTGTCTCTGTCTGTTGTGTGGATGTTTCAGTCCTATAGGGACCTACATTAACCTCACACGGTCAAATTAGGTTTGAAAAGTTTCCCATTTGTGATCCTGAACAGGCTGGAATGCTGAATCCTTCTTCGTTGAGCTTCACATTCCACACGTTTATACACTCAGTTCTCTGCTGTCAACACTGACTTACATATTTTATATTTCAGCAATTTCATTTCTATTCAATAAAATCACTCTTCAGTGAGAAACTCATGTGCGGTTCTGTCCTCTGTCTTTCATCTGAGCCACATTGTGACTAAATAAATGAAGTGGCCTTGCTGTTCCACTACTGGAAACCTACAGAGAAATAAAAAATGTCCCGGCAGCTTTGTCAAGTGGATTTGACAACTTAAACAGCAGGCACGAAAAAGACTCAGCTGCTGAACGAATCTGCCACTTGACAACTGTTCAGCCTACAACCCTACGGTGTCAACACACTGTCACGTAAAGCCATCAGCCGCTTTTCGTGTCGAGGTTAGACGTCCAGACACGGACCAATCTGTGGGCAGAGAAGGAATTTAAAAATATAATATTACAAAAGTAGAGCGAGGATGTAGAAAGAAGGACCCGATTGAGGTTAAAAACCCGAGGTGTTCATTATACTGACAATTATAAAAAACCTAGAGAAAGTGCAAATAAGTTTTTATTTGTGAAATATTTGTCATTAAAGGAAGTGATATTTAAACAAGTCCCACTATTCTTCATTCTACAGAGTCTGAAAATATTGGATGAGGAGAGTGAAGTCGTTTTTGAATCTTACTTTTTGACCAGTTATACTGGACAAATGCTTTGCACGTGATATACAGTGAAAATTCTTTCTTATATTTAATTTAAACTCAAATGGCTTTTATCATAATACAATTTTTCAGATTCTCTCCATCAACAATGAAAGAAATAAATACAATAAAAGTGCGTAGAGGAAGTATCGCTAGGTGACAATTATGGTTTTATCTTCTTATTACTGCGGACATTTCAGTCCCCAGTGAATAATTTTGGTTGTTGACTGAGGTTCATCAATAAGAGAATTTTTCAGATTGTGGGTCTAATGAGTAGTTTAACCCGTGATGCTGCTGGTTCAGACGTCACAGCGTGTGTTCTATCACTGTCCCAAGGTGAGTAACGGCTATAAGACACTCGTCTAAGGATTCTTCATAAGATGTGAACGCCGGATGAGTTCATCACACGGAACAGTTGATGTCACGACTTTGACTTTTTTTGTGCAGACACTGGCCAGTAATGAGGAAGCAGATCGTACATGTTGAGTATGAATGGCTTTTGATTGTGAATCTGTTTGTATTGAGCATTTTAATTGTGTGTCTGTAGACGTGGCGGCAGACGTGTGAAGCAGCCAGGTCGGTAAAGGGATGATTTTCAGTGCCCAGTGGAAACTCCCCCCGGTGACCTGATTGGGAGAGACGAGGCCTTCAGATACATGGCAAAAATACATAAATCTGCCTTTTCTTTACACAAATCTACACAGAATAATCCAAAGTGACCTGGCATCAGAAAAGAATTCAAACATCTTTCCCACAAGCGACAAAGAATAAGTGCGTGTCTTCACAAACGAGACAAAGGGGGGTCGATTGTGGACGTTGTCCTGCTTTAATCGCTGCCCACCCACAGCTGATCACCTGACTCGGGTGTGTCCAGTCACAGAAGTTGGAAGAGATGAGGTGCAGTGAGTCGGTGCCCGCAGCGGGAATAAGTACGTTTAAAAAGTGCATCACTGATTGTAAGTTTAATAAAAATGTGACATTCTTCTCCTGCTCCATGTTAAGTGTCCACTCTCACACGGATTTGACAGGTCGCTGCGGACGACGATAAGCAAAAGCTTTTAGCGCGTCTCCACACGACAAAAGATCATTTCAACCTTTCAGACAGCTGGGTCTCAGTCTGAAATGAGCGAGGGAGGAGAGCAGCAGGGATAATGGATGTGAAACAGGTGGAGGGGAAAAATACGAGTGGAGGGGCAGAGCTGAAGCACAAAGCCTTCCAGAAATAAACCTTCAGCAGGACGGTGACATCACGGCCACAAAACCAGCTGATAATGGACAGCGTGAAAATCATTCACAAGATTTGCACTGAATACAATTAGAGATATTCCTACCACTTCATTTTACCTCTGAAAAGCAAGAACAGCAAAGTTCAGTTCTTGCCTGCAAAGTCTCAGGTACAACAAGTAAAACAGAATCAAACTGTTAATCGGAGCCAAACTCAAAGCCCATGAAACCAGACACATGGAAAACTTTATCTGATGACCAATACCTGAATAAAATCCAAAATCCTGAAACATAAATTAGCAGGTTCTTGGTACAGTCCAATTAGTAACTTCCTCTAATCAGCTGCTCTGCCTCCTTTTGTCTCGCTGATTTTCCCTCCAGCAGCATCACCGGCACCGGTCACTTAAGAAATGATCGTTAATCTGGAGCAAAAATATTTAAACTCAAGTGTGACTGTACAGAGGTTAAATAGAAACTGACAACTTTACAAAAAGGAAACGACTCGTTATTTGACGTACTGCACAATAAAAATGTGTTGAAGTAAATTGAACTGAAAGTGTTCAGGGCAGGTGGGTTTGCTGTGGCCGTCACAGACGTGTTGGAGCTCAGTCTGCTCGAAAACATTCACGGCATCACCGAAGCCCAGCCGTCCTCCTTATTAAGACTTTGTGGTTTGATCATGCGAGAAAAACAAGTCGGCACGTTAAAGCTGCTGCTCCCGTGCGCCGGGAAATCACCCGTCGACGTCTAATTTGGCTTTAATTTTTATATGATGAAAATATTTTCACGAGATTTTGACAAGTCGCCCTCTGGAAGATCTGTGTGTTTCCCCTCTCTGCGCCAGGCTGCTCTTCAGGCGGCAGCCGATGTCACTCAATCAGCCATCAGTCAGGAGCTAATGGCAGCTATTTTTGTTCTCAAAGACTCATTTAAAAACCCTCAAAGAGCGGCAAATTGCAGCTAATGACTAGTGTGGCAGCGACTGACTCTCAGCAGCTTTTGTGCTGATTGATAGTTGTTACAGCCGCCGGAGACAAAGAAGGTTGTTCATTTAAATAAAACATACCATGTGTAATCACTGCTGGTAAAAAAGAGGAGCAGTGAAAATAAAGATTTTATTCTGTGTAAAACCGACCAACTCGTACGGCAACGAAATGGGACTGAGGCCTTGGGAGGCGTCACGAGTGCAGCACTCGCCTGGAGCCGAACTCCGGTTGTGCTGAGCAGGTTTTTTCCGTACACGCTGACTGGACAGATGTTGTGTTGGCGTTTCCACCACCAGGCACCAACAGTGTTTTTGCAGATTTCTGCTTCAGTTTCCATCAGAACCAAACGGCTCCTGACTGGAGAAATCAACCGTTTTCCTTCCCACTTCCTTCCACGTGGCATCAGAGCCCAGGACGCTGTGGCTCCACTTGTGGACGTTCTGTTGGCACTGTTCTCATTCCTGAGCGGTCCAAAAGCACCACGGTGTCGGTGGTCGACGGAGTCGGACGAGGGCGTCTCACGGGGAACCAGGGTTCAACTCTAGTGTGAGTTTTTATCAGTACGTCAACTTTTTGTCCATCCAGTATCTGCAACTGCTTATTCAGGGTCATGGGGGGCGAGACCGCTGAGGTCCCCCCTGGCCACGCCTTCCGTCTGTCCGGGGTCCGACACAGAGACATTTACAGTGGCCTTTCCATGAAGTTGTTTTCTCTAACCCTAATGCAGTTTGTGTTCATAACTGCTGGCGCCCCGGAGCGTCCAATAATCGCTCCGCGGGCACCTGTGGCGTCAGAATGACACAGCAAAGGATGTGAAAAACACTCTGACACCTTAGAGGCATCAATGCCCGACGCTGCAGGATGAGAGCGTGTTTAATTCTGTTTTTCACCTCCGTAAAACACGGACAACAAACCTCCGAGGAGAATACAGCGAATGAATCCAGAGTTCATAAAAACGTAGAAAGGGTTAGTTTTTTTTTGTAGATGAACACATTTATTGAATTTGTGCAAGTGTGTCAATTTTCACATCCTGCTGCTGATTGATTGCTCCGCGCTCGCTGCCGATCTATTTTGGTTGCTAATATTGATTCCAGCTGACGGGGGCTGACCTCTTATCTTAGCAACAGAGTCTTGTGTCGGTTGCAGCAGAAAATAGAGCAGCACATACTGCAGCTGAAGCAGGTGGTGTTTACAGGGACCTGGAGTGGATTTAACAGGCTGCCAGACAGCGCGGGCTCATCAGAAGGCTGTGTCTTCATTACCTGCCTCACAAAGTCCCGATATCGAAGAGTTTCCCCAGGTTGCTTTTCACTGTGACTAACTCATTAGGGCGTTCAGAGAGCGTGGAGCGGCAGGGAAACATTTCCCGCCTCATATCTGAGTGTTTCTCTCCCCTCACCGCCGTCTCCTCCGTCTGACAGTCCTGCACCAGCTCCTCACACATTCAGCATCCTGCATGTGCCCACCCACACATGTGCAGAAGGCGTTATGACATTTCCGTGACTGTGAGGGTGGCGCCGCGTTGTTATTGTGAGAAAAGAGGCCAGCAGAGTGAAAATATGGTCGGGCCGAGCTCCCACACACAGGGCTTCTGTGGGATATCGCAGCCGTGACCTTTCCGCTTCCTCGCTGTGGACAAAAACAGCCGCGGTAAAGCTGCTGTGATGACGAAAGGATCATGAGAAGCTTTCAGAAAATCCATGGAGGAAAAAAAAAAAAAGGACCCCTGACAAGCTGTGCATAAAAGAAAAGTGATTTCTTTTCAGCCGCATAATAAGCGCGTGAGGCTGCAGCATTAGCATTTCTCTTTTCTGGAGGGTCAGTGTTCACAAAGACAAAGTAAATCAACATGTGAGCTGCTGGGAAACCGAATTACAAAGTCAATTCTGTGTGATGCTACACAAATGTCAAACAGGTCAATTAATGAATAAAAAGCGAGTAAGTCAGGCACAAGCTGCGGGGCAGATGATCATGTGGTATAAAGACGTCACGCGATTGGCTACTACAGCGAACTCTGAGGGAAATAACGACGGGGTAAAGAGGTTTTTCCATCAGTCCTTCTTCAGTGTCCACAAGCTGCATCACGGTCCAGCACTAAAACGTCTTCACTGACTCCAGCTTTGGGAAAACACGCTCAGCGTTCAGCTTCTTGAAAGGCCTTACATAGTTTTTGCAGAACATATCCAGTGGCCTGATGATTGACACTGGTGTCCTCCACGTGTCCATGTTTTAATGCACAAGTTTGTCTCGTCTTCACTTAGCAGTTTGGCTGAAGCCAATATAAACTGGCAAACATACAAGAATTTAATGCATCAGCCGACATGAGAGAGGTTGAATCTGGTGGAATACAGTCAAAATGTATCACCACTTTTCTCCAAGATGAAATGCTGACGTCACAGAATCCATGTTTTTTTTGGCGTAATTGCAGGAAGATAAAAATAAAAATTAAAAAATCCTGGTTTACATTGAAGTTTATGGGGCATTTTTGGCCACGAGGGTCACGAGACGGACAATCTGGCTCTACGTAAAAAAATTATAATGCAATTAAACCAATTTTGTTCTTAATCTTTGACATATCCAAGACTATAATAGCCAGCAAAACCCCATCCTCCTACTATTTAATTTATGGAAAAGTTTAATGCAGTTTTTTTTTGCTGAAATAATAAGCAATGATTCACATAAGCAAAATAGACATTGTTATGGGCGGGGCCATTTTCGCCATGAGGGTCTCGAAAGGGAGTTTTTTGGAGGGAGGCACAAGTGTTAAAAAAAACATTTTGTAATTCAAAGACATGCTTTGTCTAATTTTTTAAGTTATAAAAACTGGGTTTGGTCATTTTTTCAATAACCAGCCACTCATGACGTCAGGGTCTGTAGGGAAACGATGATCTACAGCAGGGGTCTCAAACTCAATTTACTTGGGGGCCGCTGGAGGCAGAGTCGGGGTGAGGCTGGGCCGCATCAGGTTTCCACAAGAAAAACTTTTAAATAATTTTAATCTTCTCAAATGTCTTTATTTTTTATTTTTAACACAAAATAATATGAAAAAATAAATAAACAAATTAGAAGAAAATAAATAAGAAATTAATAAGAAAATCAATCAATCAGTAATAAGTAAATAAAATAATAGTAATAATTATAATAATTAGGATTCAAATGTCTGTATTAACAGTTCTTAAAGTTTTCTTTAAGCTGTCGCGTTGAAGTTTCAATCAAGTGTTTAGCCGACGCACAAAGAACGTCATTTCCTCAATATACGTCATTTCCTCAATATACGTCATTTCTGCAATGTACGTCATTTCCGTTCCGTTCCGATCATAACAAACTCGCGGGCCGCACTAACATTAAACTTTAATAATAAGCTGGGGGCCACAAACTATCGGCTCGCGGGCCGCTATTGGCCCGCGGGCCGCGAGTCTGAGACCCCTGATCTACAGCATCAGTGGTCGTTAAAAATCAGCAGAGCTTGAGATCATTCGCGTCATAAGGGGATAATATCTCACAGGAGACAGCGCAGATGCCTACAATAAGTTTGTAGCACCAGTAGATTTAATACGAACGTCTAAGAAACACCTTGCTCCTCACTGGTTGGTCCAACCGCGTGTTCCGCAGTGAAAGACGTTCAGCTGTCATATCGTCCAGTTTTATCACGAGGTCATGACATGCCACTCCGTGTCTCATCAACGTGTCCTGCACAAACAGGCCGGGACGTCCTCAGGTGCTGGGCGACCTCTGCGTTTGGCCTGTTTTTTTCCCGTAGCTGAGATTTTTGTTTGCTGCTGAGATTGTGAAGTACGTGGCGCAACTTCACAAACCGTGGGGCCGATTAGCGAAAGCAGAAACACAAGTTACTTGGATGCGAGTCCAAACGTGTGTCCAGCTGCTGAATGCCCCTGTGCAGTGTGACACCGCAGGGCCTCAGACAAACCGGTACCCGACAGGAACAGAAGGAGTCTCATAGACGGGGCGAGGCAGGGCTAATCAAACAGCGTCTTCAACACTTTCATAGACGCTGGCAGCCTGGTTGCTGTTTTAGAAAGTAGCTCCGGGGAGAAACGGGGCACAGGTTTCAGCACACATGCCTCCAGGCCACGATCAGTCCTCACCCTGGTCCAGATGGCCGTGGTTCTGTTGCCTGGAGGCAGAGAGACGAGCAGGATTATGTGCCGAAGTCCACAGCTCGGAAATAAAAGTGCACTACAAGACGGAACCTGTTGAATTAATTTGGCCGTACCTGAAGGGGCCTTTCCTTTGATGGGGGTTGTGCGTGTGATTCAAAGTTATTTCTCCAGTAGCCTTTCATATCTAATGCGAAGCTGTGGATCCTTGTTTAGCCCGGAGACCCGTCGATGCATCAATAATTTATGCTTTCATTAAATCAATTCATAAAACCGAGACATTTGAAAGAACATTTTTGTTACTGACTGCGTCATTCATCCTGTAGTTTAACACATTGATTTTTCAAATGTCATTTTCAAGAAAGATTCAGCCAATAGCAGCATCGACAACAGAGTTGCAAGACAGTTTGATGATTTTGAGAAACACACTTACATTTCATTATAATAAAACACAATGAATCCACCTTCGGTTTTAAGTCCTTTTAAAATTCCTTCCAGGAAACCTACATGCCGTTTTACTAAACTCAGACTTTGGGACATTAAACAAGAGAGTCTGGAGACTTAAGATCATAAAACAAAGCACCAACAGGATTCATGAGGCCCCATAATTATCTGTGGCTTGCTGTATATTATCTGCAAAAAGCTCGTATCGCTGAAGGCCTGCACTTTGACATCCTGTGTGATCTGGAAGAAGTCGTCACTGATTTTTTAACGACTGGGCCTCAGGATTCGAGCCGTTCGTCCTGACAGATCAAACATCGACTCGTGACCTCTGAGCGGCAGAATTTCTCGCTGCGTCTCCAACGATCCCACTCCAAGCAGAGCCCATACAAACATACTGGAAATAATGCAGCGTGATTCTGGGTCAATCCCTTCAGAAGCAAACAAAGAGGCTGTAAGTACACACTTAGTCGCCTTAATAACTGGAATCCTCGTTGGCATGAGGGGCAATTATGAAGCTATACATAGAAACAGACGAGGATAAAAGAGACAAAGATGAAAGAAGACGAGTGGAGAATAGTTTTAGAGGCGACGAAGACAAAGAAATCTATTGTTTTGTTCTGTGAAAAATGAAGAAAAAACACGGAGGGGGAGGATTCAAACGCTCCCGTCCTTTGTTTGTAGCAGCACAAGCTAAATGTGAGTGTGCATGATTCGAATTATCCACAGTAGTAGCCAGATTTTACTCCAACGCTGCTGCCAAAGAACCGACAAACCTCCTGGTGCCGTGGCCGACGTCCCGCAGTCTGCCGTCAACGTAACGAGGCACTTTTAAGGAATTTAGATCACAGGAATGGATTCAATCAATTATGCACATTATTATGTTAAGCTGCTGTGATTATGTTGATTTCCTTTTCTCTGCTTGCACTGAGCCGCGAGTCTCGTTTGATCTAATTCTTGTTGAAACGGCATCAACGCGCGGACGCACCACAACGTAACTGAAGCTACAGTGTGTCGCGAGGACTTTAGGCGAGGACTTGAAGAAGAGTCACATCTGTTCATCGGGCAAATACATGGGACCAGAAATGAAACGTGTTTGAGACTTTTATATTTTACAGCTGATTTTCTATTACAAATGCCTAATATGCAAATGTCTTGGAGCTTTGCTACAGTTTTAGTTGTGGACCGTGTCCAACAGGCGGGAAAGTCGCAACAAAACCATCACGTAGGTTTCAGTCACTTCATCCAACATCACTGAGCCTGACTCTCCTTAACGTGCTCAGAAGGAAACGTTGCTGGTGATGTTTAGTAATGTTGTGGTTTTCATATTTTAAAACACACATTTCTGAGACCTGTTGCACCAGCATATGGTAAAAACTTTGCTCATACAATCTGATACTTGTGTTCTGCCCCGGTGCAATAATTCTGACGCGTCACACGTACAAGTCAAAATGGCTGAATCAGCTGGTTGTGTCAAGGAAAAGCGTTTTCTCTTTTTGAAAACTTTATGGTGAGATTCTCCTTTTACTTTACTAATATTTCAAAATAAGCACTTAGTCTGTTAGAGCAACTCATTGCATTTTCGCTTATAGTTAAAACATGCAGAAAATGTTTGTATCAAATTTGATGCAGCAGCTACAAAGACAAATTTAGTGGCAAACTCCTAAATTGTCTTTATGCTTTTCTCATTGCATTATGCATTATGTCTACCATCGTGCATTAAACTATTTTTTGATAAATCAATTACACTTACATTTAGTCATTACCAGACGCTTTTATCAAGAGCGACTTACAGAGTAATTTGGTACAAACACACACACACACGTACGTTTGTACCTCTAACCCTAACCAAGACCCCTGACCCTAAAACCCTGTGTCTTGACCCTCAAAAATCCATTTTTATGGTCAAAAATGGTGAGGGCTGGCCAAAATGTCCTCACTCTAAAGAACGAAATTTGGTCCTCACCAAGTAGAATCCACACACACACACACACACACACACGATGGTGTGATTAAAAAAAAAATAAAGATGAAACAGATGATGTTTCAAATATGATACATGCAGAAAAACTAACAAAAAAAACAACCAAAGATTGAAGACGCACTTGAAACCATTAACCTGCAGCATTTTAACACATTAGTCAACTGTTATTTTTGAAGGTAACAGCTGAAGTTCAGCAGGAACATGCAACAACCAACTAAAACCCACTGAACGGTTGAGTAAAGAACGAACACATCCACCAAATCCAGTCGAGTACACGAGCTCTGCCACGAATTATACTTTGACAAAAAGGTTCTAATTTCTTACTGTTTAACATGAAACTGTCAGAGGTGAGAGTTCTACACTCTGCGGTTCATTCGGGATTCTGGTCCACGTGTTTTTCTTTCCCCTTCTATTGTGGAAAGACGACGTTTGCCTCTTCGTTTATGATGGTTAAAGTGCCTGGAAATGCTCGTGGAAGCAGGTCGCAAACTTACAATGAAAAGTAATGCTGCGATTACTGGGAAAGACAATATTTCACCTTTTAAACATAAAGTGGCATTAAAGGGTTTGAACAGGTCTCGGACCTGCAGACACCCTGTTTCTGTGAGCAGGATGACCACTGAAGGTCTGGACATGTTGGATAAACCAACTAACTGCATGAGTACAAACACTGTCACTGGCAATTACGGGAAGTTCGGATTCAGACCGAATGCTCCACTTGATTTTTCTTGCTGCTCACTGGGTCTGACTGTTGTGAAGCTGCAGCTCTGCACAACCTACAGCGTGTCACTGTGGATTTAGAGCTTTGTGGAAAGAAGACGTTTCTTTGTCCTCAGGTAACGCGGCACATAAATTTCTGCCCCGACAAGCTGCATTTGAATCATTACCACAGCAAGAACAATAAAGTTTGTTGTGGAAATGCCAACAGCTATAATTCTTCCGAGTCTGAAGTTTTCCCCGACGTAAGATGTGGTCGTCAACGATGAATAACTATAAAGTCATAAACAGCAAAGTCACACGAGGGGGAGACTCAGGGCTAAAGAAGGGGGTGGAAGGAGACACGTGGGAAACTTTGTCCCCAAACCTCAGTTTCTACGCCAGTCGGAGGCAGCGGCGTGAGCAGTCGCCGCTGCCGCCGTGTCTCCGTGGACAGATTTATGGCCACCAGCCGAGGGGGGAGGCGAAGGACGGGGATTAAGGCCTCTCTCCGAGATGATGGAGGACGGGAGCAGGTAGGCTACTTATGGGAATAATAATCACGAGTGCTGCTCCTTCATAGCGACGGCTGCAAGTCCAATTCCAGCACTAAATCCCACCTCACCTTGTTCCAGGCTGCATTTCACCGTCACCTTCCATTTTCTCCGAGACCTTTCTGCATTTCTTTTTTGTCTTTAAAGCAGCGTATAAAGAATTAGGCTTTTTCCCATTCTGCACTGCAGAGCTTTGATGCCGTTTCCATCCCTCGTCTGGATTTCTTTCCCGCTCCTACAACAGATGTTTTAATTCTGGCTGAAAATTACAGACATTTCTTATTGGGGCAGTAAACAAATCCACTGGAAAAGCTTTTGCCTTTTACTATTGTAACGGAAAGGAAGCGGCTTCCTGGATTAACAGCACGTCCCGAACATTAGTTTGTCTCCTGCAGGCTAATAAGCAAACGCTCGGCTCGGAGCCGAGTCTACGTGGGTCAAATAAAGAGGCCTGCTGTCAGCTACAGATGTTTCCCTTTGATTTAAAATCCACTGACTCCCTCTCTGTCCTTGTTCCATTAAACAGGCTCATTGTCTGACTCCATTATAGATGTAGCTTTGGTTTTTTAGGCTGTTGTTTGCAACTTTACTCACAATAAAATACCGGCAAATAAATGGGACGTGTTCTGCAGTGTCACATAAATTGCTGAAATACAGCATGTTCATGTTTAAACATGGAGTGTAGCTGCAGGCTGATGAGCCGCGGAGTGTCCAGGACCAGGGCTTGTCCTCGGCAAAAGCACAAAGCTTCCTCTGTGTCTGTGGTTCATCGGGGCAACACCTGTACAATCTAATCGAGCCGTCCACCTTTACCAGATTGTCATTTCCGCGTGAAACAGGCAGAAATGTGATTTTACTATTCTGTGTTTATTGCTGAGCTCCTCGTGAGCAGTGGAGCTGCACCGGCTGCATTATATTAGGAGGTGGTTCTAACGCTTCGGGCCACAATATTAAAAATGAATGTGCCGAAACATTAAAACCACCAAAACCTGATGGGTGAACTGACTCCGTTTAATAGCTCGGATGTGTGACGGCCGTCCCGCCGTCTTCTCCCTTCTTTAGTTTGGGTGACCAGCTCCTACCCTGCTCCTGGTGGGCGTGGCTCTCCTGCCTCATCATCCCTCCTCCTTACTCCTCATTGGTCAGGCTTCCCAATTTGGACCGACATGGGAATACTTGAGCCTGAACGTGGCACACCTGAAAACTATATAAAAGAAAGCTCACAATCACTTCTGCACAGCTGCGATTTAGTGGGTTCCTTTTAAAACCAAACCCTAGCGAGCCAGTCAGAAGACACAGAGGAAACCCGCCTTTAAAAGCTGTGATGAATCTGATATTTAATCAATTTGTGGGAAAATAAAACTGGTTTTGATGAGCACTTCTGTTGGCAGTGACTCAACCAAGCTACAAATCAGACGTTTGACTTTCGAAAATAAAAGACTCTGAACCGGCCTTCTTAAACAACAAGAACTCTGAGAAGTTGTATTTTTACTAATGACGTTCCCCCTCACAGAGGCTGAAGTGATGGTGAGATGGTTCAGCTGGGAAAGAGAAGCAGGTTTAAAGAGGCAAATGGGGGAAATTAGTTGGAAATATGAGCACAGCCGTTTGTGGAAAATGTGTTTTATTTCTTCAGTGGTCATTTACTTAGCTCCACAGAACTGAAACTGCTTCATTAAGGCTCTACACCACGTTTGTCAAGGGCCAGGTAGAGGAAAGACTCCAGACTTGCCCTGCCCGATCACAGTACGGCTGCGGCCTTCATCACTGCTGGTCTTACGCTGGCTCGAAGAAGAGGTTCAACCTCTTTCTCCGTGACAGAAACTATTCTCTCTGTAGATAACAAGAGTTTCCCCTCAATAGGATAAACCAGGCGCACCAGTCTGAACGTACTGGTGTTTTCCGTTTCCTCCCACAAACATTTGAGTGTGACCTGCCTCTCGCCCCGTGACCCGGATCTGGACTAGTGGTTACAGATTATGGATGGATGAGAGTCTCACTACAGAAACATGGCTTTGAAAGACACAAACACAGCAGCTACAAATCAAAATGAAGACCTTGGTAAAGTCTGCTGTTGTTCTCCTTTTGAGGCGTGGTCCCTCTAACTTCTAGGAAATGTTGATGCTTTCCAAGGAATTAGAGTTTTCCTCTATTAAAGGTTTTCCTCTCCACTGTGGCCTTGCGCTGGCTTGTTGGGTCTCTCTGTAATTCTGGAAGATCTTGTCATGACTCTGTTGGGATTGGCTGCTGTACATGACTAGTGCTCTTATCACTTCCTGCTTTGTTGCAAACATTGAATGAAGACATTTGTTTGCATTTAACGTAACAGCGTGTTTTTCATATGTTACGCCCCCTTCTGATTGGTTTGGTTTTCTTCTTCTGTAGGTACTTGCATACAGGAAGTGGTGGTTAGAGCAGAGTGGTGGCACCTGGATTGGTCGCTGAGATTATAGGTACCCCTGCCCCTCCATGCCCCCCCTTCCACAGAATCCTGCCTCATGATGGATTTTATTTCTATGAATACTGTACATTCTCAGAGTGAATTATTAATTTCTGCTGAATGTTTCAGCAGCTGTCCTGATCAATATTTCTTCCCAAAGGCTGTTCTTTAATTAGCTGCTCAGATTTACTTTGTGTTGAATTCCTAGAAGCATTTTGTTTTAAGAAATAATCATGATATGGTTTAAATGACTTAAAACAAAAAAAACACCCACAACATGTTTTGGTTCTGTGTGAAACCTCTGGTGGTTCTACTGAAGACAAGTTGTTTCTAATTGTGCTGCGACACGTTTGATTTAAAGAACATATAAATGTTTCTTTACAAGATGAATAAAAACGCAATAGAAGTGGATATATCCCACATATCATTAATGTTGAACTGCAAAATTAATACAAACCGTGTACTTAGCCTGATGCTAACACCGACTCGTTTTCGACACCCGTTTAAGCAGGAACCCTGAGCACCTTCCTCGGGTTCGAGCCAGTTCTGATCATTAGACACGGAGGAAAAGCCTTTCTCCAATGATTTAATTACCTGGACATCAGAAGTATTTGTTCAAATTTTGATGAAAACCCACTGGAGACTTGGAGACATTTCACTGGAATAGCAGATGTCAGCGTCACAGTGGGACAGAAGAAACAATCAGTGCTTCCTCAAAGTCATGAAGATACATTCAAACTTCACAAACAGTCCATGCAATAGAAATTCTGCTGCCACAAATGGAAGCCGTGTCTGATTCTGTCCAGTTAGTTTTGGCCATGAAGAAGTTACGTGGTGTCAAGTACAGATTTCTAACAATGTGCTGTAAAAATGTGACTGTAGCCGTGTTCATGGGGAACCGGACCACACAGCGTTTAAATAACAACGTACATCTCTGGACTTTCGGTCAAAGTTCTGAACAGACTGTCGGCTGATTGAGCTGCTACCGACCCACAAACCAGCCTCAACGCCTCGTGAGCCAGTGCCAAGGAAAACGTTACCGTGACGTCAAAATAAGAGCGCAGCAAGAATGATGTAGTTCTTGAATCCCTCACACTATTCAGTAATGAAAGAGGCGTATTAATGAGGCCTTAACTGCAACGCGATACGGCCCAACACTGATCCGTGTTTTGTCATTAACATTAAAGCTTCGTCCTTGTGCTCACACGGCGCTGAGACTGAGCACAGGAGCCTGAAACTGGACGACCTCACGTATTCAGGAAGTGCAGCAAGTAAAGATCTCTCTGGATTTTCAATGAACAAACTAGACGTCAGCACCATTAACAAAAGGCCTCAATCAGCCAAACTGGAGTTAATACTGCAGGATCCTGAACCTGTTTCCCAACTATTTCTCATATTTTTCTTAAAATAAAATAAAAACTACATAGATCTAGCAAAGAGCAGGATGCGACACGACGTAATCGTGTCGTTTCCACTGCGTGATGTGGTGCAATGAGAGCGTTAAACATCTGCTGCCTGCAAAGAGACGTGCAACGAAAGTCGGGAGAAGATTCAATTTTGACTCAGCCTGGTTGCTGCCACTCCAGCGCCTCTCCCCTCCGTCAGATCTGAGGAGCAGAGGTTTTAAAATGCTAATCCTGTCGACCTTGAAGCCCTGAGGCAGCAGCCGAACGAGTGCGGCGCATCTCTCCTGAGAAAGCTGTCAGTCACTAATCAAACCAACAGGCTGAACCTCCACAAACCTCCCCGCCAATGATCTGAACGCACACCCCCGTGCAGACACGTCCATGTAATCGGCACAAACGTTGCATCAACATCCCCTCAGCCATCTGCCTTGGGGAGACACACACTTAAACTCTGCATTCAGTGTGTGTGTGTGTGTGTGATCTGCTGCAATCAGTCACACGGGAATGAACGTGCTAACTCACAATTCAACACTTTGTGACCTGTAATGAGTCGTGGTGTGAGGTGTAACCAACCTATTAGAGATTTAACCGGACACCTCTGTGATGATGATGATGATGATCCTGCGCCAGGCGAGAAGACGTTACTGAGGGAGCGCTGTGCTCTTCATGCCTGCGTGATTCACCTTCCACCACAGTCTCTCTATTCTGCTCTCAGGAGCAGAAGTGCTTCGAAAGAAATGTAATCCAATATTAAAAAAAAAAAAGAGGCGAGCTGCAAAACTGAAGAGCCAACCCTCGATTATTTTTTCATTGAGAAAAAGTAAGTCTGCACTGCAGGACTTTATTCTCCAAGCAAAACTAGTGCGGTCTTACCTGGTGATCTGTGTTCGATCGTCCACATTAAAGCCTCGTCACAATATATTAAAAGCAAGAGCTTGTTCCAACTAAGTTAAAGGAATGTGGTGCATCTACATTTTATTGATTCAAGAGCAAAATACAGAAAATGTATTTCTGGATTTGACTTAGAGTTTTGTCGCTCTCGTCAGTGAACTCACCACACACACACACACACGTTACACAAATTGACCTATTTATGTAATAGATTACGTCAATGCCTGATGGAAGCGTCTGTAGCGCGTTACGTAGAATTGTAAAGGGCTTTTACAGTTGAAACTTTTTCTGTTTTAATGAAACACTGATTCTACATGTTCATCTCCAGCTCAGCATCAGTAAAACAAAGGAACTGGTCATGGACAGACTTCTGTCTCAATACGGGGAGAGGGACTGGAAGTGGTTCTGAAGGACAGAGACCTGGGTGTCCACCTGGACAATAAACTGGCCTGGTCAGTTACTGCAGCATCAGTATTACAGGAAAACACAGAGCTGGTTTGCTGGGCAGCAACATGAAGGTGGCTGACAGTAACAGACTGGACAAACTCATGAGGAAGGTTGGTTCCGTTCAGGGGAGGAACTGGACCCTTTGTATGTTGAGGCTGAGAGGAGAATGTCGTCCGGACTCCTGTCAATCCTCCATCTTTCTATTACAAATACACACACTGTAACTTAAAACGCGCACACAACATTTCCTGTGTACAGTAGTTTGTGGCGTCAGGGAGCTGCTGTTAACGTGCTCTGACGGACTCCCAAAGCTTCTGTGGGATTTCTGAGAAGGAATGAAGAGACTTCCTGTGAGCAGGGTCCCGAACATTAAGTCCATCCCAGGAAACGCTACAGTTATTCAATTGTGCAACTGTAGACCTGTTGTACACCACTGGATGGATAAAAAAAAAAAAAAAAAACAGCCAACTTCCTGTTTTGGTTTGAAACAGAATTTTGAACTGCAGCTTTGCAGTTTTCCTGGTGATTTTAATACAGACAAACAAAAATTAATAACACCTGGATTTTTTTGTTGTTGTCGTTTCTTTGTTTGAAAATGGAAAAACTGAAGGACGAGACAGTGATGCAAACATCACCAGTGGTTCACAAAGCGGCTTTAAATTATTAACCAAATAGCCAATATGGAAAATAGTGACAGAGAAGAAAGTCATAAATGAGAAATTTTCCCCCTGGTACCGGGTCATAATGTTATGAGTGAGATTATTTTGCAAACACAAACAAGCGTATTTTGAAAAAACCGACACCACACAGAACGACACGACAGCAGACTTACCAACATCCAAGCGATGACGGCAAAGTCAGGAGACGAGGTCCAACACAAGCAGGTCACGATCGAAGAATCAGGCAAACAATCCCAAAGAATTAACAGGTGAACAGTCCAAACAGGTGAAGGTGGCAAAGACACTGGCAACAAACAGGAGGAAATGGCCGTTTTTATACTGACAGGCAAATGGCAGCCGGGTGTGTGTGATTGGTGGAGCAGAGTCAGGTGGTGGAACTGGAGGGAAAACTGGGCAGAAACAGCAGGAGGGGAGGAAACGCCTAGCGACATCCGCTGGTAGACTGAGGAATGTGTCAGGGGACAGAGGGACAGACTGGACAGAACCTAAATGTGACGGATAAGACGGATCATACAAAAAACTCTTGGTGCAGTTCTGTGACTGTATGAGCTCTGAGTTCAGGTGGATTATTTCTTTATGACACTGATGTGCTTTATGATGATGTTGCACTGATGCTGAAGAATGTGTCCGACGCTGGGTTCTGACACCTTAATACTTTCTCCCATGATCAACAGTCTGGATGTTTCATATTAAATGGATTTCCAACTGTTAAAACCTTTTATTTGCTGTGATGTTTCAGCAGCAGATTTCTGAAGATCTTCCTGAACTTGAATAAACTCTTATTAATTGATAAAGGTGAGCGGGCTTAATGTTTAGGTTCATAATTAGAATCCCACATCCTGACCAGGCGACGAGTCCCGGTGTGGGATCAAAAAGTCCCAGCCCACCCAGCAGGGGCGTCCCTGAACGAGACACCCACCGCCAGCTCGCCGGGCGCCGGCTGTGGCAGCTGTAACATGTATGTGCTCAGTGACGAATAAAGGTTCTTCTTCTTCTTCTTCTTCTAAGAGCTGAGCCGTCTGTAGCGAGGGGAGCTAACGGATACATGGAGGCACACTGGCCTCGAGGCGAAGCGCAGAGAGCAGGGTTCCACCTGATTGATGGTGGTAACCTTCACCACCCCTGATTAATTTGCTCTCCCTCCATCAGCCGTATTGAGCCGTCACATACAGATGGGTCCACACCAACATCATAATTAGGCTTTAGATTATAGAAATCCCTCCAAACAATAACCAATTACTCGGTGAAGTCGCTTTTATAGCAGGAGCTTGATCCAAGGCCGATTTAAAACCAGCGTTAATCTCACACACATACTCACCACAGCATGTTGATGTGCACATGTTTTATACAGATATTACTCAGTTGTCAGTTTATTAGGTACCCCTGGGTTGAGGTTGAAGGTGCCCCCTCCACCACCCTCATTCATCTTACAGCCCTGTCGATTTGCACGTGTAGCGAGAATATGTGTGATTCCCGTTGGTTAAGCTTCGACTGGAGCTGTGTGGCCCTTTTCTTAGAAAACAATCAGCTCAGATACGTGTTGATCGCCATGATATGAAGGATGGAAACATTCAGTCGTCTCAAGTCAATTAACCTTCAGCTGACTCTAATGCAACGCATCAATCCTGAGGTTCTGTTCCGTCCAACCAGGTAAAGTTTGTCTTCAAAATGAATGAACTAACTAACTAATAAACTAATATGTGCATGTCACCTTGTTTTCATGCAGGAACATGCAGCATATACGTACCGTCACAGACAGAATCACTAACTATTCCGCCACGTTACGTCGCTCTGACGCGTTTGTTGTTGCTCGACATATTTTCCACAGAACTTGTTTCCCCTGAGATATTTATATTCCAGCTGCTTCTTTTCTCCACCTTCTAATCCAAAACCTAAACACATTCTCTCCCTTTTGTGTTCTGAGTGCATCATTTGCATTTTAACACATGGTGCTCATTTCATGACATTTCATCAGACCAGGTTGGTTTTATTAGTGCAGCTCACATACAGTACTGACGTGCATGTTCTCCTTTCCCCTCTGGGGCCTTAACCCATCTTACATACATGTATTTTCCTGCATTAGCATTCCATTACCGTAATTAATGACACAATTAATGCTTATCATATCTGTCATGCAGGCCATTAGCAGCTCGGCCCCTCCGGCTTTCTATCGTGCTGCTGCAGAGCCCAGAGAGCAAGAAGTGTGGAAATGATAAAAACGAGCTGTGATATTCCGACAACTCCGACGTCAGGACGACACGCTCGTTCTGTTTGAGTCTGAAACTCGAACCCGGGGAAGAGTGAAGCCTTTAAATGCAAAGCTGTTTACAGCGAACGTTGAGAGCAGGGATTAAATAATGAGGTCACACAAAGACATTCACGGGGAACCAATTAAGTCATTTCATGGCACGAATTTCTAAAGTGAGGTTTATTCAGTGTAGAAATGACTAATTACCGAGCAACTATTTACTCACTGAGCGCACACAGAGCGTCCTCGTCATCCCATTAGTGTATGCACAGTGTGTGAGAGCGGCTGGTTTTACCCTGATCAACTCCAGAGTCATTCTGTCATTCTTCAGCTCAGCTTTGGTCTCCACAGCGTCGCTTTAGCTGCTGCATCCACATGCTGAGGCTAAACTGACACCTGGCGATCTGTAAATTTCCTGCTTTGTTCGGCCTCGTTGGGAGAAAACACGCTGGGGACACTTCAACATGTGACAGGGTGAAAATCGACGAAAGCCCTCGGCCTTGAAGCAAAAACGTCGAGTGTAAGAACGGGCCAGTGAGGTGGATTTTGATGGCAGTCATCGTGCCCTGTCGGGCGGCAGCCTGCATTATGAGAACGTGATCTGTGTGACTCCACTTTCTCTCTGCCTCCGTCCCTCAGCAGCCGATGACAGACACGTCATCTGAACACACAAAATTACCAAGCAAAAATAAAAAAATCAGAAATAAATCGAGTTCACAGCGGCGGCTGCCGAGCCCGCGCAGAGACTCCGCTGTGTAATTTGCATCCTAAACATATATTTTTCCGTTTTATTTCTGCCTATGCTGGACACTTTTCCAGTTCTTCAATTCCAAACGTGTGTCGTCCCCGAAACGGCTGATTGGAGACAACAAAAAGTGTGCGATTCAACAGATATTTATCTCTGCCTTTCAGTGTCACAGACGTGACATTTTCTAGCGGCGCCTCTTTTCACCGCGGCTGGGATTCCACTGTTTGCGGCCGTTAGGGGCCAGACACAAGCGTGTGGAATTATCCCATCATGCTCTGTTCTGCTGACAGTCCGTTAGACAAAAGCAACAAAGTGCTGCTGTGAACATGTCTTCAGAGCTGCAGCTGAGTCATCGGAGCCAGCGGCTGCACGTGAAACACTCTGCTCCCACCAAACCAACGCTCCTGCAGCTCAAACAATGCAAGTTGGATATCCAAGTTACAGTTACTAATCACAAAGTGGCACCGCACATTTGAAAACCTCCGTTTCATTAAAACCTGTGAATCTGAGGGAGAATATCGTGTCGATTTTGTTGCTGTGCAGGAACGTCATATGTCAGCTCCGTTCATGAGGCACCAAACTGATTCTGTGTTATAAAATGCACAGAGCTTAGCAACCAGCAAAAAAATCAAACTCGCAGATTATTGAACAATGTCGTGGGCGTGTGGTGCCGCAGGTGGAGCGGACGTCCACCAATGCTACAGTTGTAGGTTTGATCCCCGATTCCTCACTGATCACTGAGCCCCCATCGACACTGACCGTCGGTGTGTGAGTGTGATGGAAAGTGCTGCACAAGCAGAGGCCATTTGGTGTTTAGACTAATGCGTTTTAGGTCGTGACCTTCGGCAGGGTCCGTGAAAGGTACGTGAAAAAGACAATTTAACTAGAATAGATGTGAAAAACTAAAACTATTGAAATGACACGTACAAACATTTATACGTCAGCCGGTCGAAATGGTTGGTACATGTTCATGGGCCATTTTGTTCAGGAGACAAAGAACGTGTCTGATGATTGACACATTTCTAAACAGGAAGGAGATTAAATGCACGTGTGGGGCGGGACCCTGGAGGACGTTTTTTTTTAATATCACAAAATGTAATGCAAATAGGGTAAAACTATTTAAACTAATATTACATTTATAAACATCTAATGTGCCCAGATTGTGTAAAGTGAAGATGCTTCACGTCCCGATAAAACCCAATAAAACGTGAACAAGGAGTCGTTAGATATTGTATGTCATTACATTTGTGATGTTATGAGTATGAATAAAAACATGAAGAGAATGTTTCATGCTCTACATGTTTTTATATTTTATTCTTGCTATTAATTTGCCTGTAATTTGACATTTGCCCACAAATGTAAAGTGCTTTAGAAGTAAAATGAATTATTATTGTTGTTATTAATATTACGACGGAATGCAGAGAGAGATCGTGATGTGGTCCCTCCGTCGAGGGGGCGGGGAGTGACGAAGGCTTAGTCCACAGCCTCCACTCAACCGTGTTATGAATTAATTATTAAAGTCTGTAATTTTTCTCCATGTGATTTTTTTTTTCTTGTTAGTGGAAGTCCAGTTAATTTCTGCAGTGTGGGCTGACGGTGAGAGTCGCTGGGTCCGGTTAAAATCTCCTTCCCATTGGACGGTCCACCTGGTCATAAGCGCCCTCACTGTGAGCTCACGCGCTGTAAAAACACAGTCTGATGTGGCCTGATCCGTTTGATTTATGGAGGCAGAAAATGACGTGGAGTTTACACATTTGTTCCTTCTACTTTGTTTTTACCATCCCAAAAAATGTCCGATTTTTTGATAGTTTGAGTCACTAAATATTTTTAGTGACATTTGCTGCTGAACAGAAGAAATAAATGTTGATGGTTTTTCACAGGAAACAGTCACAGATCAGGTTGTAAAGTGGTTCTCATGAATTAAACTTAAGACCCCGAGATTTCAGATTTCGGCCAAAACTTGTTGTTAATGCGAATCATGTGCAACAAACCTTTTACAAAACGGCATCATGTTCAATGCTGTTTAAATACTTTGTTCTTCACGAGTACATAATGAATGTGAAATGGGAAACCACCCCCCATCCACTCCAACCCTCCTCCACACTAAGACTCTGCAACTCTACATCGTCCACTAGACGTCACCAATTTCCCACATGTCTCGTTCATAATAACCTGCCGAAACGCAACAATGACACGACTTGTCGTCAAAGGGAAAGAACGAGGCTGAAAACAGCCGCACAGACGCGTGTTTCTAAACCCGTGTCCAGTCAGTTCACTGCTCGAAACCAGCCACATCCATTTCTAACAGGCTATGACGTTGTTGTGGGTTATCAACTGTGGATTAATGGGCACAAATGTCAAATTCACGCATTTTAAATCAAACTTACAACATAATAAATGGGGCGAAGTGAAGGCACCTGCAGACATCCTGAATGTATGTTTTCTGCAGCTGCCTCATTCTCAGAAAATCACCAAATATTGGATTCTAATATTACACAGCTTGAGTTTGAAATGAGACATTGGGCCAATATTAAGCTGCAAACACAGCTAATGAATTTGATAGCCTGTAATAGTAAGTTCATGGGCTCCTCTCCGTCGCTGCCTTCCTCCCAGCACAACACTTTAATTATCTCTGCTGTACTTCAAACAACAAACTGCTCCATTTAAACCCTCAGTCAAAGCGTGTAATTTACTTCTGCAGAGTAGGTGCTCACTGCAGGAGCAAATAATATGACGGCACAAACTTTTAATCGGTTTCCTTCATCTTTTAAGCCTTTAGTCCAATATAAAAGGCAGATTGATTTGAGGCATGCCTTCATGCAGGGTTGGGCTGAGATGGGCGATTCCATTTTGGATCCAAGCACGAGCTGAAAATAGACCAAAGCCTTCAGGTAAATGTTCAGCCTGGCAAACCTAAAATATTATTAATTCATGGACTATCAACTATTGAGTTTTATGCTTGTAACTCGTGTTCTTTTTCGTTTTAAAGACATTTTTTAGAAGGTTGTTTTCTCTTCCACCAAAGAGGTGTGAAACAAGATTCAAGCTAATTTAAATATTTCAACTGATGTATGAAAGAAAAATTGGGCATTTTAGTGACGGTCTGAGATGAAAACACACGGAAATGATGAGCCATCCAAATTTATGTTTTTCTATTGCTGCCTTTAAAAAAACAGCCACAGCCACCGAGTGAAGTCTGGATTAGTCCTTGTTTTACCACCATCGTGTGCTGCTGCACATGGCTGCAACAAAACACAGTTGATTTTGTATATTAACCTGCAGTTTATTTTAATTAATTGTTTGGTCTAATTAAGGAAAAAAGGAAAGAATATTGACTTTGATGGATAGAGCTCATTGTGCAGCCAAAACTCTAAACTAAGAGTATTTGGGGAAATGAAGAGCACGAAACTCCACCGATGGACCAGTCGAGGACTCGTGAAAATCTGAAGACGAGTTGAGGCTGAAAGGAAGACGTACTGATCCAGATGAGCACGATAGAGGGCCGAGAGACAAGGCTGAAGATCCAGAGTGATGGAGCTCTGATCCGGCGAGTGAGAAATGGCAGCTGACAGAAGCAGAGAGAGGCAGGTTGGAAACTTTGACAGCTAAAAATTGATCGGACCGTGGCAGAGAAGGCTTGGGTAGAAAGGTGAAACAAACCTCAGAGAGAGGAGGAGAAGGTCGGAAGAGGACGAGAAAGGAAAATATGAAGCAGACTTGTCATTGTGTAGGCCATCGGATTTTCCAGAGAAACAGGAAGAAGAAATAGCTGCAATGTGTAGATTCAAGAAGTAAAGAATTAGATAAATGTGGTGCAGAGTTTGTGCTGCTGGTTCGGTAAAAAATTTATCAGCTCTCTTCATCAACATTTCAGACGTCAGATCACGTTTGGTTTGAGCCTGACTGAACTGGCTCAGGCCTGCAGACATGTGATGAAGAGATACGCACCAACCTTCACCAGGAACAGACTTTGACCTAAAACCTCAGCTGCAGTGCAGTAGTATTTAGACGGCGTGGATCATTTGGTTTCTCCGTGGTCAATCAACATGTAACATGGTTGGCAAACTACATGTGCTGCACCGGCTACAAACACTCACACTGCTCAGTGATCACTGGAGTTCTGGAATCAATATTTAACTAATGTCATGGTTGCCAATGTCAGCGATACAGTATGTCAGGGTCAATCTTTATGTATCACAATGAAAAACTATTTTTCATCAGGTTGTGTTACTGTTGTTAAGGAAAAAATTAGGTCCAGATAAGCCCTGTTTATAACCTTTATAGCTGACCTGAACATCTTTATAATTATCAGAACCTTTAGAGTAAGAAAACTCTAAAAACCTTTGGAAAACCATTCTAAGAAAGTCATTTCGAGGGACTTGTTCTTAGCTTCTAATTCAATGTGAGAAAAGGACCAATTTAAATGTAGAAGATATGCTCAGTCCATCCAAATTAAGTCTTCAGCACCGTGAGAACCCGACAAAACATCTCAGCGGCCCACAGCCCGACCACAACTGGTCAGTGTCCACAATCTGCCTGGGAATTGTCTCAGCACATTGTGGGGTCATTTACTGAAGGCTCTGTTGTTCAAAAGGCTGATGATAAAGAAATCAGCTGGAGTCAGAGTCAAAATACGAGAGTTAATGCAGCGTGTTTTGCCTAAAGGGATAATGCCAACTCCGTGCAGAGCCTTGCAAAATGTCCAAAAGCCCATCTGTCCTCGTGAAATTTCTTAATAATCACATCAACCATCATCATCAGTTGCTGTTATTAAAACCGCTCAAATCCGCCGAACGCTTTGTTCAATCGCGGATCATTCTCAACAGACGCCAAATGAGCCATGAAGAAAAACTGCTTCCTCCAACAAAACGTTATTGTAGCACATTTACAAACCTCCGGATCATTTTCATTTTTTTGTAGAACAACAATTCACCACCAAGTGTCCCATTGATAAAAGGGATGCATTGGATGGTATGGAATGCGTTGCCAGGTCTCTGAAGACCCATCTTATGCACTTAAGACATGCACTAACAGTTACAGATGGACTAGGGTTTACCGGGATTCCCTCCCTTTTTTTAGCCCAGACATGATCTCCCACCGATCCTTTACGCTGTATCTTACTCTCCATTGTTATGGCTCCAAATCCCAACCGATGATGTACAACAATTCATGGGTAAGACTTCATCTCGTCCTCCACCTCCAGCGATGAGGAGCTGCTTGTTTTGCCATCCCGGCGTCTCGTCGCTGAGGGCTGCCAGAGGAGGAGATTAATGGAAAGACATTCTCCTTCAGAGCGATAAAAAAATTCCCCATCCTGCCCTTCAGCTCTTCTTGAAGGCCGTATCCAAATGGATCTGTCGCAGTTTTGTGGAGATTAGATTCAATTTGGTGGTAATGTGATGCCGTTGCGTGAAGAGAGATAAAGCACCATCTGCTCTTCTCTCCCATTTTGTGTTCTCTCATCACCTTCACACCCCCACAGACACTTTTTCCTCCCAGTCTCAGTTCCTCCCTGTATTTTCTCACACATAATTGTACTGAATTTTTCTCTTCATAACCCAGAAGCGCGTCCTGTTTCGGCTCTCCACCTTCCAGATACACAGAGCTGCTAGAGTTGTGCAGAGTGCCGGCGGGTGGTGTGGGCACCGGGCTCACGCTGCACTCACTGTTGCTCTTTTATGGATTCATTTAACATTTCTAACAATGGAGTCAGAGCTGCTCACTGTGAGGAAGTCGACAGGTTCAACTTCCCCGAGCCATCCTCATGTGTGAAGGAATTCTCGCTGCAGTTAAACCACAAAACCTCTGACTGCATGTAAGAATTTCTGACAAGCTTTGCACAATGCGATTCCGGACGATAGAGACGATACGGTCCGAGACCTGACTTGTAAGAATCTGCACGGTGCAATGGTGTGAAAACAGATCTACAGTGTTTGCCTCTCATGTGTGATTGTACAATCGAAGGTTACGGTAAAAACACACAGATGAACCCAGAAAGAACTAATTGCAGCCATTTCTAGACTCTTCTGTTGGATTAGAAATAGGCTGGTCCTTTCACACCCTCCTGGTCCCATTTCACACTGAGGTGGACAAAAGAGTGCACCACCTTTATCAGGTAAATCTGCATTGACACTGTTCAGGTTTGCAGACGACACCACCTTAATCACCTGAAGGTGAACTGAGAGGTGTGAAGATTATCACATACTCCGGAAAGAACAACCTCTTCATTCATCAGAATGGAATCCCAGAAATGTCTGGCAACCACTATCCAGCAGGACCTTTTATGGATTCATTTAACATCCAGGTGGACAGGTGGAGAAACATGAGCTAGTTTTATATTTTTCCCTGGATAGTTCAGTCCATGAACCCACCGTTTGTTCACACATTTTAAGATTTGACTATGCAAAGCCCTGGAACCGGACCTGGACAAACAGGCAACATCCCTCGCACACACAAGGCTGTTAATTTCACAAGGAGGAGGATTCGTCTGGCACAGCAACGTACACGTGTTTCAACCTTTTACTGTGACATGACATCACCCCGCACAATCACGCAGGCTGGACTTCCTGTTGGCCGATGTATTTCTGCTATTTATGTCGTCATCCTCACAACCAGAAAGGATTTTTAAACCTCTGACTGCATGTCCTCCATCACATTTCATTCTCGTCAGACTCACCAACACCAACACAACCGATTGGAGCCTCAGTGTGATGTTACTTATTTTGCTCATTGTTAATTGTCAGTCCTCAGGAAATGACAAAATCAACAGCGTGTCGGTCTGTCTCCAGTACACGATGACTTCCTCGCTCTGTCTGTAGCTTTGAATAATCATTTCACTTGACTGACTCAGTAATTTAGAGTCATTTAATAAAAAGAGCTGGAGGAAACATTTGTGCATTTGTTGGGGCCCATTTTCAGTCCAGGAGCCACAGATTGGGTAACAAACTGAAACACTTTATCACTGACTAATACCAACAGCGTATTTGTGCTTGGTGCTGATGTTGTTTGTGTCCAAGTCTAAATGGTTTCAGCACTGTCATCACCCAGCTCACAAAGAGACTTTTTAGAGGCCGCACATTTTAACACCTGTCCAGGTCATCGCTGAGTCACATCCCGTTCTCGTCTGCGGTAAACTCTCTGCCCTTCAACCTGCTGCTCGCCGATTATTCCTGCACAGTTTGTGTCGTGTGGGTCTGTGCATTAGCTGCAGTCTTACCTCTCCCATCAGCTCAATGTCCACGCTGCAGGTGTCCCCCGTCCTCTGCTGTCCACCGGAACGCCACGGCAGAGTAACAGCAGCGTCCAGATGGGCCTCTGACCCCGACGCTCCGTACGGGAGCTCGGAGGAAAAGGTCGCGCTGCCGTGAAGACGGCGAGCTCAGAGAAAGGAGCTGTGACATTCACACTGTGATAGTTTGTGTGGAGATGCTCTGGGTTCGTAGCAGGACTGCGACTTTCTGAGCTCGTGTTTTTATTAATGGGGCTGTAAAAACTGCAGCTTGTTTCTAGAATTACAACCTTTGTAAATTTGTCCAATGAAGGTCACTAGTTACCGTTGCTACGAACCTGAACTCACCTCGACTCTGAGGGAAGCATGTGTCCGAACAGGAAGTCACAGCTGCAGACAAGGGACAAAACCAACCGCCTTCAGTCTGGACAAAGTTTGGTTTTGTGCACTGCGTTCTAATCCCTGAGTTTCTGCTAAATTACAACATTTCGTGGTAAATGATCAAATCTTTATAGATACTACGGAGTGACACCTTTTTTGTGAAATAAAAATCCAAACAGCCAAAAGAAGCTGTGGGTTTTCATTGGAAACGCAGCGATGTTTCTCCATGCAGGTGCCCGGAGGCAGAATCAAGGGTCATCAAGGAGAATCCGGATCACCTGGTGTGACCGGTGCTGCACTGAATAAGCAAGTGTCAGGCAGCTTCCACAATTCAGCAGCTCTGACTCATCCATGTCGGCTTTAGTGTAAAGATGCGGCCGTGAGGCTTCTCCAACCTCGCCACTCGTCATCTATTCGTTACTGTAATGTTTTAGTTTGTTGTCTTTCAGCTCAAATCCTCAATGTAGATCACAGGCTTCAGAGCCTCATGAAAAGACTGGCTCCACCCCCACTTGAATTTTCCCTTTCATTTTTATAAACCAAAAAGTAAATTATTCGTCTGTTTCACTGCAGTCAACTGCAGGCTGCAGGGCACCAGATCAACTTAACAAAATGTTTGCAGCTTTGATAAATGCAAATATAATAAGCAGTCCTCACAGGCCTGTCTGAGGGTTAGGATCAGATTGAACAATCTGTCCTAATCTGATGAGACAGAGATTCAAATGACAAACTCACAAATGTCAATGATGGTCCCAGTCTGGAATTTCATTCCCAACAATATCTCCTTCCAACTTTTTGTGTGATTACAGTTTAGATAAACTCCCAACTTCACAAAAGTTGAGTCTCTTTGTCTTCTGTGTTCAAATGTGAGTATGGAACAAAAATATTCAGATTCAGATGGAAGAATCTCTCACTATTAATTTGGCTAGTGTGACACCAATTCAGGAAGGACTTTTGGACCTTTGTTAGTACTTCAAGCTCCTAATTATTTTTTATGCTGTCACTAAATACCTGATACAAAAGTCCAAATTCTCTCCACATTCGGTTATTTTGTAATTTTGTACATATAAACATATAAATGTATCAGTCCTGGCAGTTTACTGTTTACTAAACCATACGTTAATAATACAGTGCGTGTGTGTGTATCGTTGTTCAGAGGTTACAGTCTCTCTGCAGTTTCACTCCCACCTACGTCCTCCCTCAGGCTTCAGCACCTCCCTGCGACTGGTTTCCTTCCTCTGCACTGAGCATCGTGTCGACGTCTCGGTATTTTCCTCATCAGCAGACTGTTGCACCGAGTCCGTGATGGTCGATCGCCTGCGGACAACAATAACTCATCACTTACAGCCGAGGACAGGATGCAGTGCAACGCTCCACCACACACCGTGACCTGGCCTCCGACTACATGCGGAGTCCAGCTAAATGACGACCCCTCCAACTGCGGACGGTGCTTCAGTCTGGACCAGAGTGCTGGGCCGACCTGCCACCCCCTGCATCACACGGCCGCTGTAGCAGAAAATGTCTGCTCCGGGTTTACTGTGGATCGTATCACCACCACACACCAATGTAAGTGATCGTCAGTTTTAGGTCAACGTGGCCACAGGTGCACAGCCTCACTCTGCGGCAGCCGTTACTCACCGCTGTGCTTCAAGTCGGCCAATCAGAAAAGAGTGAACAAGTGTTGTGAGGCTTCCAGTTTTCTAACTTGTAAATCATCCAGAACTACTGCAGAAGATGGAGAATCTGGCCTCTTCAAAAACATCCCAAACTGCACAAAACCCTGAGAAGAA
This sequence comes from Channa striata, assembly GCA_033026295.1. Classification (NCBI taxonomy): domain Eukaryota; kingdom Metazoa; phylum Chordata; class Actinopteri; order Anabantiformes; family Channidae; genus Channa; species Channa striata. The sequence goes on from CM065171.1 coordinate 28,653,082, forward strand.
ACTAAATTAAGACCAGGCCGACAGAAAGAGAACAATTTGTGTTTTAATGAGCAGGTGGAGAGTTTAGTGTAGAACCTGTGACAGTTATTACAGTGCAGCCAAACGCCGGCTTTTTCTTCGACAGCCTCCTCCTCCTCGGGTCCTCGCCGAAATGGCAGCGGAAAGCTCGATAATCTGACAATCTCTGTGGACATTACCGGCTGTGGCCGGAAGGCAGGTGCCTTAATTTCCAGTAACGGGCAGTTATTACTGAACAGATCTTCTTAAAATGGAGTAGGTAATGGCCCATGGTGCTGTGGGTGCTCGTCTAAGCTGCCTATTAGAGCTTAATGTGATTTACACTGCAGAGAGATGAGAACAGAGGTACGGCAGAGGAGATGAGAGCTAAATCAGGAAGAGGAAGGAGCTGCTGTGAGTGTGAAATGTGAGCATGAACGAGTTCATGAAGGAATTTGTGTTGAACGTGATGCGCAAGTCCTGCTCAGGAGAGCGAGCAACACATTCATGAGCCGGGGTCGGGCACAAAGCGAGGTCAGCGTTTGAGCGAGGATTTCACAGAGTCCATTACAGGACTTTCTTATGAGGATCCTCGAAAACGTGGCAGAGCTCGACTCCACTTTAACCCCTGGTACATGACGACAGGAACCAAAACCTTGTTCCTGTTCACAAGTCAGTATTTATTCCAAAGCATCATCTCTCACAGCAAGTAGAAGAAGAAACATGAATCTAAAGTTCCTCCACGTAGCTCCCCACCCTGCAGATGACGCAGACTCCTGATGTCAGCAGAGGTCACCTTCGGTTTCTCCACGTCGCTCCTAATCCGCCGCTAATTAACCAGAATCTGCTCCTCAGCCAAACAATCCATCAAAGAGCCACAAAGCTTTAGGAAAGAGACGCTGCTGCCGTTCTGCTACGATCAGCCTCATGTCCAGGTGGTTGGTTTCAGTCTTCCTCCTTTAATTTCTCTTGCTACGAGAAAGATTGAACAATCCAAACTGCAGAATGTCGGGTTAGACGGCGACACGTCCAACACGGCAGACCCGTGTGATCTGATGACGTCACATGACAAACCAGAATGAATGAAACCTCCTGCCGCTGCTCATCTTTAAACACAAGCTAAAGTGTTTCGTTTGGTCATTTCATCACTGAAAACATCCTTTTTTTTATTTACGATGCCGTAATATTCTATTTTGATTGTAGAAGAGGTCAGAATGTGGAAGTGTTGGACTGGTGGACTGCAGTCCATCATAAGAAGAGGTGGTTCTAATGTTTGACCACCACGATTCATGGCTGTGTTACAGTGCATTCGATTGTACAGGTGTACCTAATAAAGTGGCCAGTGAGCGTGTATATATTATTTGATTTGACTCTGCTGGAGTGTAGATGCAAATGAAGTCATGCAGGACACTTTTGGTTTGGAGCATTATTTATTAGTTATAGGTGTGTGTGTGTGTGTGTGTGTGTGTGTGTGTGTGGTTTAACATTAGGTAGCTCTTTTTTTTTGCACTTAGGATGATTCAGCCTCCAGCTCTTAATTTCCACTTTCTCACAGTCCACCTGCTTCCACCTGAAGCTTCCTGCTGTGGGTAAATGGATTTCTCTCGCTTTGAATACAAGGAGCAGGCTATTTGCATTTTCAGATATGGCGCTCGCTTAACAACATTTCATGGGGGCAGGTTGGCGAATCAGCAGTGGGAGGTCATGACTGTGACAAACCTCTTGTCGGTCAGAATTGAGAAGTTGAGGAGCAGCCGAACTTTTCAGGAGCTGCTTTTGTTGCAGGTTGAAGCACCTTGGCTGCACGCGTGAATGTTAATGTAGCGACTGATCCACTGAGTCATTTCATCCACTTGAAAAGCCACTTGAAGCCCCGAGGCCGGGACGGCTTTAGAAAAAAGAACGCTTCCAAGGTCGGTTTTCTTTCAAGTGGGCGTCGCTGCTCACACACCTTTCCAATCCCTCGTATTCAGAGAGAAACGCCACAGGCCACCAGGACGCTGCCAAACCCATCCTGCCAAGCAGCCCGATCAGGGAACCAGACAGTGATTAGTCTCCCCTGAGCCACACATGAAGGACAGTCCACCAAGCTTGTCCTCATTAAGTCTCCATTAGCGGCGGTGTAATGGATTTTTAATGAAGGAGAGAACACAAACACAAAGATGAGCTCAACTCGACCCCGACATCAGCGTGAAGCCGAGCCGATCATCACCCCCTGCTGACGTCCGGAGTGGGAGAAAAATGTTTTCGGAGGCTTTTGTTCTACAATTAACGATTTAGCTCAGAGTCGACTTGTTGTTTTGTGCGCCGCAAAGAAACACGAATCCCGCTGACGCACGTTCTCTCCCGCGTGGAAGCTGCTTTCTTCCACTTAATCTCTCATTAGCAGTTGTGTTTTCTCACGTTCACAAACGAGCCAGTTGTTTCCGAGCGGAGCGGACGTCGCAGAGGGGAACCCCCGAGATCCACAAGCAATCAGTTCCTGTTTTTACGGGCGTGTTGTTCGTCCCCCGACGCCGTCGACTCCCATCACGCGGGTCTGGCGAACACCAGTAAAGTTCCTTTCTGTGATTCGCAGCACTGTGCTAGTGCTGCGTGGGGAGTCATTAAAGCTGCAATAACCAGCCCAACGACTGGAATCAATTAAGCAGAATCACAGAGAACAGAGCGAAGATGTCACATGTTTTAAGAAGTTTAATTACCCTTTTTTTTTATATTGAAGATGCTTTTTAAATTTGCTTTACAGCTTCTCGTCCACACACAATCATCTGACCCACCGGGAGAAACTTGGGTTCAGTGTCTTGCCCACGGACACTTCGACACACGATGACCACAGCTGCCCTCATTTTCATACCATCATCCTGGCTTCTGATCGTTTCTGGACACGTCCACCTGGTGGGCGACCCAGAGCACACCCGATTTTGTTCTACTTCATCCGGCTTCGGGCTCCAACGAGGCTCCGAGGATGTCTGGGCTGCACTGACGCACCTACAACCTGGAGCTGAACGTGCGGCAGATCGTGCGCGGATGCATTTTTGACTCGGTGACTCGCTCACAAAGGCCTCACATTCAGCGAAAGTTATCTCACACTGTTGTACAACTCATTCCCCGGCCGCGCCTCATAATAACCGAGTTATTGATTGCATTTAACAGTGTTTAAACTCGCAGCATTTGATTTAAAGGAGTAAAGACATCCTGCTTAATTGCTGTCTCCAAAAGGTCAATTTTAATTAATGTTGTGACTCCATAATGCAAGTGTGATTATCAAAGAGCTTCTCGTGGAATACTAAACGTGCCGAAACGCCACCAGGAGTTTCTCTTTATTAAAGGGGTTTGTGCAGTGTCCCTCATCGCCACCAACAACCTGAACACACCACACACAGGCAGGCCTCAAAGAGCCAAATCAATCATAATTACCTCCAGGAGAGTGAAACTTGCAGCGGCTCAGACCGAAGCTTGTTCTCTAAATTAATGGAAAATTGATGAGAGTGCAAGGTCAATCCCTCAGAATCATCTGCTTTCATATCAGCGAGCTCTGCAGGCAACACAAAGGCGCTGCTAACACTGATTAACACACCTTTGCATCACTGAATAGAGCGTGTGTGGATACAAAGTGGGAACTGACCAAAGATCTGCGGTGGTGAAAATCTGACAGAAAGACAAATACTTGACATATTCTACGTCTGATAACGTGTCAGCAAAAGTGTTTCTGCCGTCACTTCAGTTTCAGGCCGAAGCCTCTCCGGTATTAACCTGGTCAGACTCGTACATCAGGTCTGTCCAGGACACTTACAATAAAGTTTTCTGACACGAGATGAACAGTGAAAAGCAAAACCAGAGAACAAATGTGGAAACGCTGGAAGGAGCAGACGTGCTGCTTGTGTCTCCTTGCGTCGAATGTAATTCTTGTCATTTTTACACTACGAGAGGCGGAGAGCCCTCGTCCCGCGTGGCTCCCGTCTGGGACTGTTTCACGGAGTCTGCGTCATTACTTTTACACACATCCACTTCTTACCACGTCCAGGCCAAAGTCATTGTAGTGGAACCTTTTTGAAGTGAGACGTAATCAGCCTGCACCATTTTTTTTGGCCTCAGATGAAAGGGTTTTAAAGAATTGAAGGCAGTCGAGAGACGAGGCGGAACAATGACAAACTGAAAGTAGGAGTCAAAGCCAGAGAGAAAGTGATGGGATCAAAAGGAGAGCGAGCAGAGAGCGGCAATTACCACATTATTTTCTCGCCTTTCGAACTCCGACCTGCTGTTACCGAACACGCAGTAAGAGTTTGGGAGCAGTGATTTTCTCATCAGAACCCGACAGACCGTGCACAGACGGCCGCTCCGGCTGCCGTGACATCGGAGACGCGGCGTCGGTGCAGCTCCAGTCGGAGGAAGACATTTCCCCAGAGGCCTCGCAAACTTCATAAAGGCTGACGAGCGGCTCGCGAAAGCCCATCTCGCCTTTTATTGCAAAGCTGCTGGTGAATCCTGTCAGAGATATTAAATGTGCACGAAAGAAACTCTGCATCCTCACCGCAGCTCGGAGACGAGCCGAACGCGTCTCACCGACCTGCACGTGGAACATATTTACAGAGAAGTGACAAAAGGAAGAAGATTTGCAAAATCACACCTTCACTTTTTCGCTGATTAACCTTGAAAACACATTTTATTTTATGGTTGTAGGAGAAACTGGGCGGATCTGAGTTTCTCTGTTTGAAGTTGAGGAGTGTAACACTGACTTTTCTCCAACCATTTAATCCCAACAGAAACCAGTGTTACCAGTGTTACCAGTGTTACCAGTGTTACCAGTGTCAGCGGCGACGCCTGCTCCTTTCATTTTTGCAGTTTGCAGTTCTACAGGTCAGACATATTTCATGTCAAGCGATGATTATAACCACAGCTGTCGGAGCAGCCGATAGAAAACTCAGACATGGACTAAATCAAAAATCTTGACTTTCCTTATGTTTTCAGTCAAAATTGCAATATTTTAAGTTCATCATCTTTCTCTCCAGCTGAAAAAACGTCCTGCGCCCATGTTAAGTCACTAGAGTATTGAATATTACAGTTTTTTAGGAGTGGAAGAAAGAACAATCTATCATTTATCAGTGTACGAAGGCTGAACCAGAATATTTTAAAAGGCGTTTCAGTTTCATATAAGCAGAAAGAAAAAACAGGTCATTTATTATTGATGGTTCTTCAAAAAATATGAACCTTCCAGCTCCCAAAAAGCACCTTTTCGTATTTTCTCTTTTGGAAACATGTAGGATGTTTGATTTGTTGCTTATTATAATGTTTGTCAGAAAATAGTGTGAATGTTGCGATTTGATTAAGTTTATTTGACGGTTGATTTTACTGACATGAACCGTCCACAGAGAGGCAGACGAACGGAGAATCTCTTTAATAATTTCATGGGTTTATGTGATGAGGGACAGTTTAAAGCAACAACAGGTAGAAAGTGGAATTTGGTGCAACCGAGTGTGATTCACTTTTACTGTGATGTATCACCGGGTCTCAGTCTCAGTCCAATGTGATGAAACTACAAAGTCATGAAGTAAAAATCCCGGCTCAGTTTCTTCTGCTGGCGTTTACCTGCGTGAGAAGTGAACAGCTCACGTCCTACAGCCACTAACGCGAGGTAGTTCTCCTCGACATGTGATGATCAGCTGTTCTACGTTTCGATGTGGGACTGAGCTGCATTGACACATTTGTTGTTGCAGGTTAATTTGGGAATTTTTTGCCGAGGTGACAAATTTCCATTAACACCAACTTTTTCTTGCAACTGCTGCAGAGTTTTGAGCAAATGACCTTGACAGTGTCGAGAGCTTGTCATCATTATTTGACTCCAGGTTACAGAGCGGGCTTCATTAGCTGCCTGACCGGCCTCGACTTCAGCACACACACACACACACACACAGTTATGATGTTTATGTCCCATTGTAATTTAGAACAAATCTAAATTAATCAGACCCTGCTGACATTCGAAGCAGTGTTTTGGTTTCAATTCAGTGCAATTTAGAGATCACCGTGTAATAAAGTCTGGATGGAGACACTAAACAGCTTGACCGCACACACACACACACACACACACACACACACACACACACACTGAAGAGCTTCAGGGGCCACAGAAGCAAATCAGACAAAACATTTTCCCACCAATTTGGCTTCGCTCCCTGAGCTACTTTAATTGGGAGCAAACGAGGAGGCGGCGACACGTGTCAAACTAACGTTGTGATGGAGGCCGACGGGTCAGCGGGGAGCTGTCAGGTCACCGAGAACAAACACTGCCAACACTCCAGGAAAACATCGACATAAAAGCACAAGGTTCTAGTTCGGGCTCAACATTCTCTAAACTATTATACACAGTATTTAGGTGATGGCGTTGAGAAATGTCTTTGTTAATTCGACAAACTCTTTGGGGACGAACAAGCAAAAACAAAAGTGCTGCTAAAGTTTAAGCTGATTTTAATGACTTTACGTAACGACAGGTGCTTAATCCACAATTATACATCATCATTTGTTCGATTTTTGAAGAACCTTCATCTGTGAAAAGCAACGAGTAGCAAAAACACAGTGGAAAACGTGAATCTGATCAGATCATGAGGACAGAAAGACCTGAGAGAACAGAGGGAGAAAGACTGATTAACGATCGGACCACACAGAACCGCGAGGCCCCGTTAGATCCAAAGGACTGAATGGACCGTGAAAGGATCCAACACAGATCTTCTGTTGATCCTCATCATTAGTTTACATGCGTCACATGGTTTGACAACAGATGCTGTACAGACGTTTGAATTTTTGACCTTCATGCATGTTGCGTTTGGCTTTCGGGAGAACGTGGAGCCTGGTGGAGCAGACGCTCAGAGACGCTCAGCACAAACGGCTCGATCTTCATACAGATGCTCGTGAAAATGTGCAGCTGGTTTATTGTTGTAATACATGTCTGCAAAGAACATGACTAAATATTCTCCGTGATTGATTAGTTTTATTTAGCAGCTGTCTGCTACCAAAGCAATTATGCATTTACACAATTATCCTTTAGGTGACACAGGGTTTTGTATTTTTTCGGACACACACATACAAATGTACGCTGAGAACCTGTGTGTGTGTGCTCCTCTGCTTTAATCTGCATTCATTCTTCCCCACGTCTTTAACCTGATCTTGTTTTAGTTTCCTATTTCCAGACGAAGCCTGGAGGAGAGAAGCTCGCACATATCTCAAAGTGTCAATCTGCCAGAGAGCGTGTGTGTTTTGTGTGTGGGGTGTTGGAAACAGCGGGGGTGGTGTTCACCGCGCGGGAATCCAGACGAAAACAGTTATAAAGCGAAGAAATGCGAGGAGCGAGAAAAGGAAGCGGCTCTGAATTAACAGCTCGGGGAGACAGCAGCAATTTGAGGCTGATAAAGCAGCAGATTGGCCACATAATAGTTTGTGTGAGTATTTGTTTTTAAAAGAGAAAACAGAAGGACGAGTGAATCACTTCCTGAAGCCGCTCTGAGACCGAGTTCGGCAACAATGGAGGGTTCAGCTTTTCATTTTGACTCTGGTCTGTTTTTCACACTCTTTGTCGACTCGCTGACAGGTTTTATGAGGAGCCTTCGCAGCGACTTCCAGCTTTCTTCCTCTGCAGCACAGGCTTCCATGTGGACGGATGCACGTGCCGTATTCTTTCTGCGCCAACGCAATTTAAAAATGCACTCCAGCCCTAATGTGAAATGGAGAAGAGGAGTGAGCAGTGACACCGGGGCGCCAGAGAAACAACGTCATTACGATTCAGCCCCACGGTCGGACAAATTGGGAGTGAAACAGCTGCATATCAGGGCGAAATCATGGAGTTTGTGAGCAAACCTCTGGAGTGACTCCCAGCCGCTGCAGCTCCCTCAGGCTCACGCCGCTGTCACTTCAATCTTCCTCCTCTTTTGTCTCGGCGCATTTCAGGGAAAAACAGCTGCTCTGCAGCAGGACATGTTTCTGAGAAATAAAGCAATAGGTATTCAGACGACGCTCGACACATCTGCTGTCGTCTTCTTTTCTTACTCCCACGTCGGCTCTCAGCAGCCCTGACTGACCCAGGCACAAAACACAGAGCTGCCACAGTCACGTCCCCGTCGCAGGCGGCCTGTCCACCGTCCAGCTACGAGTAAGATCTGTGCAAAAGAGAGACGCAACATCCTTTGAGTTTCACGTCTGCTGTTTCTGTTTCTTCGACAGCAACAGAAACGTGCGTCTCGATTGGTCCTTGTGCAAGAATCTGAAAGTCATTTCTGCTAAAGCTCCAAACCAGTGCAGGATTGTTTGCCTTATTTACGGTAAATCTGTCCTCGGCCTCATCGTCCTGCTCAGACTGTCCTCTGACCCGTGTGTGAGATGTGAACTCAGGTTTGACGGGTGACTGTGGACAGACTGAAAGCATTGAGCTCAGTGGGAGCAAACCACAGGAAGACACGACGCTGCAAATCCATCCATGACAATCCACGGTTCGATCGCTCTCTTCTTTCTGTCGTTTCCTTCTTGGTTTCTCCAGCAGCTCAGTTATTTCATTAGAATCAGTCTGCGCGGGACATGTCGTTTACTGTAGCTCAGCCAACAGAGATGAATAATTCCACGGTGTCCACCACCGAGTTTGTGGAGCCTTTCGAATGTGCTCTGCCTTTGTGTTCATCGAGGTGATATATTTCCCATTTTACATGAAAGAACAAATCAGTGCTCTGTTAGATTGTTGTAATTTGGAAATTTACATCTGTGCAGACAGGAGGTGAGGAAAATTATCAATAATTGTCTTAATTTAGTGAAATCAGGAAGAGCAGAGAATGGCTGAAATGAGAGGAAAACGTGTCTAATTACAGAGTGATCACACAACTTTGTTCAGCGCTCCGCTCTGATTGGCTGGTGAAGACAATTAGAAGTTCATGTTCGCTGATGTCTTTTCTTTTCAGCTTTGAAGTTTGATTTTTTTTTTAAATGTCGACAGCAACACAGGAGACGTGAAGAGAGGCTGACGTGACAACGCAAACCACTTATGTCTCTTCTCTGTAGGAGACTTTACTAATGCTGAGATGAAATGCAGTTTGGAAACTCGGTCTGTGTCTCGGGGCCTCGGCTTGTCGTGAAAGTGCTTCAATTCAGATGCTCCAAAGTCTGTGATGCGTCAGATCCCAAAACCCCAGAAACATCTTCAGCCTAAATTCTAATATTTTCCCTTTTTTGTGTAGCTTAATCACAGCTGATCCTGAAATGTGATGATGCTGCTGCTTTGAGTCAATATGCAAGACTGAAGATTGGTGGCAAAAGGTCACTGTGCGTCCCGAAATGCAAAGACGTTTTCTTTAATGATGACTATCTCAGCAAAGCCACAAAGACGATGTGTGTGTGTGTGTGTGTGTGTGTGTGTGTGTGTGTGTGTGCGCGCTATGGGAAGAGCAGGTTCACGCGTGTGAACCAGCCGCTGTATTTCCCTACAGTAGCAGCAGTTTGCACACGGTGCTACAAGCGTAACAAATGAAGATGGATTAGTGTCTCCGACCGACTGTCTTAGCGAAGCAGAAACGAGACGCAGCAGCACCAACAGAAACACATTACTCCACCCCGCCGAGGTCCCCAGATAAAAGCTCCAGCGATTTGGTTGGCTGGTTATCAAAACCGAGAGACAGCACTTTCCTTTCATCTGGCCTTCTTCCCTCTGTTGCCACACTCGTCCCTGTCCTCTGGAAGCGGAGGCTGCTGAGTCAGCCGAGGAACTGCTGGGCTCTTTTGCTTGATGATGTGGTGGTTTGGGTGAAGAAGACTGGGTGTGTCCCATTGCAGAGTTGCCTCCTTTCACAAGGCGACGTACGGACTACAGCTGTGAGACTTGTCCAGGTTTGGTCGAGTCCAAAGGCTGAATCATTTTTGGTTTTATCATTTGCAGGATGTCCTAAAAAGATGATACAAAATATAAATTCTGCCTCCTCCAGGGTCTTTAGAACATCTGGCAGTGACAACAGTCGAGTGTCCTTAAGTTAACGCCTGGACTGAAACCCACGAGAAGATCTGTGGAGACACTCCCCATCCGGTCAGATGGAACTGAGAGTATCTGTGAGGAAGGATGAGTAAAGTCCAAGTAAGAGAAGAGTAAGAGAACTGGATGACTTTTGTGAATGACAGATTCTGTTTTTTAGAATACTGATACATACAACCACCATTTATGATAGAAAATCAAAGACCAGTCATTTCCTAGGACTGAGTCGCGTTTATTAGATTAACCCCAGATGCAGGAAATGAAAGAGCGTTCTGAAGAAGAAGGCCAGGTAAGATTTTATTAGAGAGCGACAATCGGAACAAAGTTGGGTGTCGCTGAAATAGGTAGAAAAATACAGAGACTGGACCCAGACCAAGAACGAGCAAAACGAACGAACCTGTTACATTAGAGAAAACGCAACCAGCACTTCAGCTCAGACCCAACTTAAGACGGTGCCGAAGAGCTTGAGCTCAGCGACTATGTACGGGCCCACCGGACAATGATCCCTGTTACTGGAGCTCAGATACTTGTGCTGCTCACCATCGTAGTAGAATCGACTGAGGATCTGCCTGTTTGTGTTACGATGTCCACGCGTTTCTGCCGATCCAGATGAGGAGCAGCCTTGGACAGGGAAATGAGAGTCGGCCCACGAGGGATTCAAGGAAAGTGGGGACACGAGGAAAGAGCCGCCGTTGGACGGAGCTGCGAGTGGCGCCGTATTAATCTGACAGAAGAGAAGTGGGCTTCGGTGCTCACCTGTATCTGTGCGTGGCTACATGCCTGTCACAGCCGAGCGCTCGGGGATCAGTCATCCTGACAGGTCATTAACCGAGAGCAGCAGCCGTCCACCGCCAAAAGGTCAGGGAAAGGTCAAATTCATACACGGGCTTATCTGACGAACTCTGCCATGCCATCTTTTATCACCGTCCACCCAACACACACACACACACACACACACACACCTTTCGTTGCTGTTGCTCTGCAGCACCCGGGGCCTGAGGCGATGAGTCTAAATGTCAGAGAAGTGGGCTTTTGACAGGGGGTCACCGGTTCACGCGGAGGGGGGGTTGAGGACACGCACAACTGTGGACTGCTTTATTCTGCTTAAACTGGAAAACCACAGACTATTAACCCTGGGATATGGTCAGGTCCCACCCCCACCTGGAGAACACCACTGTTCCATTTTGATAAAAGCATCGCGCGTAAAAGCAGGTCAATATTTTTTCCAGCCTAAGCAGAAGTGAAACTTCATTTCAGCGAGTCCCGCTGAGCAGCAGCAGGCTGGAGTCAAGCTGGGACTTTCCCGGCGTAAAGGGCTGCATGAGAATGAAGCTGCTCCATCGCGCCGCTCGGAGCTGATGTCACGGCTTCTGCATCACAGCCACTTTCTGCCAGAGGCTGTTTATCCGACGTGCTTACCTGTCAATTATGTAACCGTGTGATTATGAAATGTGAAGAGCTATTGAATAAATCGCTGGATTCTTTGCACATTCAGCCAGACACGGCAGTTTAAATACCACTTACGCATAAATGAAGAATCACAGCCATTCACCTGCATCTGTCTGATAATATCCATATTTCATAACCATTTCCGTAGATTGGTACAGTGTGATAATCCACACTAGAAGCTGCCGTTTCTCAAGTTTCACTCTACCTGCAGAGTTCAGGGAGTTTAATCGACCCCGGAGTTCTTCTGCTCTGTCTTTGACTCTGTGCTGTGCCCATCAATCACAGTCGGCTTCGGATCATCCCCCCGCAGATAAAAACAGGCTGCAGCAAACACTGATAACGGCCGGAAAAAACGTCGCGCTCCCTCCCTGAGCCGCACGCCTCAAGAGCCAATCAGTGAAAACCAGCACTGACCCCTCCCACCCCGGACAGCTGCTCTTTTCACTCACAGTGTCTGATATGATCCCGGCAAATCGCCTTTTACGTACAGAGCCCAGTTTCACTCCTTTTTCAATTCAATTCAATTCAACTTTATTTATATAGCGCCAATTTACAACAAGGTCATCTCAGGGCACTTTACATAATAAAGTCAAGACTATACAAACAGGTAGAGAAAACCCAACAAATCCCCCTTGAGCAAGCCATAGGCAACAGTGGAGAGGAAAAACTCCCTTTAATGGAAGAAACCTCCAGCAGAACCAGGCTCAGGGAGGACGGACATCTGCCTTGACCGGTTGGGCAGAGTGGAAAGTGGAGAGAGAAAAGAACAGAGCAACAAAAGCAACAACAAAACATTGAGCAGGTTAATAGGACCAGTAGCTGCACACTGGAGGACACACAGCACCAAATCCGGGGACACCTGTGGACAGGGAGAGAGAGAGGGGGAAAGAGAGGGAGAGAGACGACTACGGGACAAAGAAGACACAGAGTTAATGTCATACAGTGGTGACATTATAGATGTGGGGTGAGAGGAGAGAATGAGGAGAAGAGGAAGTGGCACAGTGCAGAGTCCCCAGCAGTCTAAGCCTATAGCAGCATGACTATAACCAACTATAAGCTTTATCAAAAGGAAGGTTTTGAGCCTAGTCTTAAAAATAGGGAGGGTGTCTGCTTCCCGAATCTGGACTGGGAGCTGGTTCCACAGGAGAGGAGCTTGATAGCTAAAGGCTCTGCCTCCCATTCTATTTTTGGAAATTCTGGGAACCACAAGTAGGCCTGCATTTTGGGACCGAAGTGGTCTAGTAGGATGATATGGTACTAAGAGATCTTTTAAATATGATGGGGCTTGGCCGTTTAAAGCTTTATAGGTAAGAAGAAGGGTTTTAAATTCTATTCTGCATTTAATTGGAAGCCAATGGAGAGAAGCTAATGAAGGTGAAATATGATCTCTCTTACCAATCCCAGTCAGTAATCTTGCTGCAGCATTTTGGATTAATTGGAGGCTTTTAGAGAGTTACTGGGGCAGCCTGAAAGTAGAGAATTACAATAGTCCAATCTAGAAGTAACAAATGCATGAACCAATTTTTCAGCATCGCCTTGGGACAGGATGCTCCTAATTTTGGCAATGTTCCGTAGGTGGAAGAAGGCTGTTCTAGAGATTTGTTTTATGTGTGAGGTAAATGACAAATCCTGGTCAAAAATGACTCCAAGATTCCTTGCAGTACTACTGGGGGCAAGAGTTATGTCGTCTAAAGTAGCGATATGGTTAGAAAACATGTTTCTTAGACTATTAGGCCCAAATACAATAACTTCAGTTTTATCTGAGTTTAGAAGAAGAAAATTATACGTCATCCAGTCCCTTATATCTTTAAGACATGCTTGTAGTTTGATTAATTTATTTGTTTCATCAGGTTTCATAGATAGATATAACTGCGTGTCATCAGCGTAGCAGTGAAAATTTACAGAGTGTTTTCTAATTATGTTGCCAAGGGAGACATATATAGAGTAAAGAGTATTGGTCCTAATACAGAGCCTTGTGGAATTCCATAACTAACTTTTGTGTATGTCGAAGATTCATCATTAACATGAGTAAATTGGAATCTATCTGATAGATACGATTTAAACCAATTTAGTGCAGTTCCTTTAATTCCAATTACATGTTCTAGTCTCTGTAATAATATTCTGTGATCAATGGTGTCAAATGCAGCACTAAGATCTAGCAGAACTAGTATAGAGACAAGTCCGTTATCTGAAGCCAGAAGAAGATCATTGGTGACTTTAATCAGTGCGGTTTCTGTGCTATGATGAACTCTAAATCCTGACTGAAATTCTTCAAACAAGTCGTTTCTGCGCAGGTGGTCACATAATTGCTTTACAACTACTTTTTCAAGTATTTTAGAAATAAAAGGGAGATTGGATATTGGTCTGTAATTGGCCAAGACATCTGGATCCAGACTAGGTTTTTTAAGTAGAGGTTTGATTACAGCTATCTTATAAGCCTTTGGTACATATCCTGTTTGTAAGGATAGATTAATGATATCTAATATGAACGTGTCTAATAAGGGTAGAGCATCTTTGAGCAGTCTAACTGGAATAGGGTCTAGCAGACATGTTGTTGGTTGAAGTTAATTCAGCAAGGTCTATGGGCACAAAGCAGTCTAAAAGGGACTGAGGACTTGCTGATGATTCTAATTCTGTTGTATTTGTGGGGAGGGTCTGGTGAATTTTATTTCTAATAGCTATGATTTTGTTTGTGAAGAAGGTCATGAAGTCATTGCTACATAGCGTTGAGGAAATACTAGTCTCAACTGAACTATGGCTCTTAATCAGCCTGGCTACAGTGCTGAAAAGAAACCGGGGGTTGTTCTTGTTTTCCTCTATTAGTGATGAATAATAAGCTGTTCTGGCTTTACGGAGGCTAATTTGTATAAGTATAAAGTCTTTTTCCAGGCTAGGCGTGATTCTTGTGAATGAGTGGAACGCCACTTCCTTTCTAGTCTTCGTGACGCCTGCTTTAAATTGCGGGTTTGCGAGCTATACCATGGAGATCGCCTATTCAGAATTACTGCCTTCTTTTTTAGAGGGGCAACACTATCAAGTATGGAACGTAAAGATGCTGCATAATTATCAGTAAGGTAATCAACTTGTACAGGAGTACAGTTAATGAGGCTACTCTCAGTTATATCAGTACATGTTGAAGTAAATGATGAAGGGATCATTTCCTTAAATTTGTTCACAGTGTTTTCAGATAAACACCTACTGAAGCAGAACTTCTTTGTAGCTGCCGTGTAGTCCAATAAACTAAATTCAAATGTTATTAGGAAATGGTCAGAGAGAACAGAATTATGAGGAAATACTGTTAGTTTATCAATTTCAATACCGTATGTAAGGACAAGGTCTAGGGTGTGACTAAAACAGTGAGTGGGTTCATTTACAATTTGAGAGAAACCAATTGAATGTAATAATGAAGTAAATGCCGTGTTGAGGGAGTTACTGTCAGCATCTACATGAATGTTAAAATCGCCCACTATGACGACTTTATCTGCACTAAGCACTAAGTCGGCTAGAAAATCAGAGAATCCTTTAACAACGACTTCAAGGATCCTCAAAAGCCTCAGGAAGTGCAGCATTGGAGGGATGATAGATTCAGAGGGGCCACAACATTAAGACCACCTGGTGGTTTTAATATTAAACCATGACTGCGATGAACCAGTAACTGCTGATGTATCATCGTCCGCACGTAAAGTGTCGAAACAAGCTTCACCTTTTCAGACCAGTGCTAACGTGTATCGGTGAACTCATTCACACAGGGAACTCATTCACACATCTCATTCACACACTCTCCTTCTAGACGTTATTTTTGATAAAAGCATTTTTTTCATCTCCAAACACATTTGTGGTAGAACGGCAACGTTGTGTTTAGTGATTGACGAGAACTGGCACCTTCCATCCGACCATCTCAAACCTCACACCTGCAGTTTGTTGCCTCCAAGCTGAAATAACCACGACACAATCATCAGGACATTCCTCCAAAGACAGAATCTCACACAATGAGGAGATCACATTCCAACATGTAAGTATCCAGGTGACTGAACGCTAATGAACGATTTCACTCACATTATGAGTCCGTGATCAGGTTCAGAGCCTGATGTTTTTGTCCGGTTGAGCTTGGATCATTATCTCCTGTAAACTCTGATGATGTCCGGCCCTCAGCTGTGCAGTCATCAGACCAACACTGAGGAGCTGCACTCAACAACAAGCCGCATTTCTTTCACATCATCTGCTGGATTCAGCTGTCAATGACAAGCGGGAGCAACGCTAACAATGCATAATAATTATGGCCTGTAGATGCGGACGTACCTTGCATATATTCACGTAATTATCTCATAATTACATTTCCATTACACCGCAGCCTCATTTTCTTAATCTTTGTTCCATCTCCAATAACAATTACACGAAGTCAGATAAATGTGCGGGGTGATTGTTGGTATCTCGGCCTGTGTGTCTCGTTATGTCTGTGAAAGCTCTGAGCTGAGGAAGGAAATCACAGCTCATCCTGTTGAACCTATAGTTTAAGCGATTAGACAAATGGATGTTTTCGCCAGATTCCTCTCCTGCCATTTGTGCTAAAGATTGGTGTTAACATCAGTCTGAGTGGCTCCACTCCATCTGCTGTCCTGGCCTCCTGCTCTGGTGATGAAGCATTATTATCATGTACAAGCCTCTGTAAAATGCGGAAACTGCTGGCGGAAGTGAAATAGCAAATGAAAACCTGTGCTGTGAAGGAACGTGTTTGTTTGTTTAGGGGATTAAAAATGTGAGCCCCCCCCCCGCTGAGCCACCGCGGAGAATTAAAGTGAAGTGTCCACGTCCAGAGACAATAATGGGACGTGCCAGCGTGTTGTAGAACAACTCGGACAGTGACAGAACGCGTCATAATTACAGACGCATGTTCAGGAAAACGAGGGGGGTGAAGTCTGTCAACTTCAGATATGAATCTCCCTGGTTTATATTTTCACCTTCATGGTCAGATTCTTTAGTGCTGCAACTGTCGTCCACCGATCTCTCACTTGTTGGTTCGCTCTTCTCCTCACATGTGGAAGTGTCCTTACGCAAGCGAGTCCCGACTTGTTGTCGGCCGGCTCCACAGATCCCCATCAGTTCGTGAGTGTCAGTGGGCAAACAAGCGGCAGTGTACAGCACTTTGAGAACCGACAGGTAGAAAAGCGCTGTTCATCTTCTTGTCATGTAGACGAGTTTTCAAATGGGCCCGTTCAGACAAAACACCAACAAAAAGCATCATAGACACACAAAGTTATCAAAAACTCTATACTCAAAACTCTAACCCAAAAATTACACCAATGATTTCAAAGATCCGACAATGAACGAAAATAACTATCTATATTTAACTATGCGAAAGACACGCGGCCGATTTGATGGACGGTTTCTGAAAAACACTCCAAACAGCCACGACTGCTGTTCACCTGCACAGTGAAAAATGTCGAGTGTTGTTCCCTCCACCTGTCCTGCCTTTAGTGCTTCTCGTTTGACGGTCACCGTCATCAGAGCACCAGTCCTTCAGCAGCCGCATGGCATCCACCTGTCCAAAGGCCTGTTTCAGATTTGTCCTTCTGCCTGAGGACACACAGGGAGGCGGAGCCGGACTGCGAGGACGGTGGCAGAATCTTTCTTCCGAAGAACAGACGTGATGTTATGATGAGCTGCAGTGCGACCACAGACAGTGTTGGGTTCTCCACTGAAAACCTCACGACTGCAGCACACCTCCAGGTTTTTTCACTCAGAGACATCACTTGGATCAGTGGTGGAACACATGGAAGCTCTGGGATGGGGCACAAACAGCAGAGACGCGGCAGCAGCGCTATGACTCAGCACATTCGCCACGGGAAGACGCAACAATGTCCACGAGCTGTTGTTTACGCATGGTAAATAATTAGTAAACCACAGACAGACAGAGAGACGGACGGACGGACATGTCCTCAGTGAACTGAGATGTGCAACATTTGAAAGAACGATCACGATGAACAATGTGGACTGTGGTGGTGCTTTGTCCTGCTGGAAGTTGATGGGTCCACTGTGGACATAGAGACTCACGATCCACAACGATACTTGGGTAGGCAAACAAATTCTGACCCGACCATTTGAAATCGAGACTTGCAACATTTCCCAGTCTCCTAATATCCACATTTGATGAGTGCTTGCAAACGGCGGCGCTTCTAGAGCGTTTCCATCCAGAGCGCTTTACAATGCAGCTGATGGCGATGGCTGCCATGCAAGGTGCTCGTCTGACCCACTGGGAGGAACTTTGGGTTCAGTGTCTTTCCCAAGGACATTTCAGGGACAGGGATCAAACCACTGGCCCTGTGGTCCGTGGACGACTGCCTTACTAACGGAGCCAAAGACGCCAAACTGTAGCCTCAGTGTCCCGTTATTGGCTGACAGCCACTGAGGGCCCTCAGCGTCTCGTGTGTTCAGAGATGCTCTTCTGCAAACCTTGTTCATAACGTGGTTATTTGAGTTACTGTTACTTCTCCATCAGCTCCAGCTCCATTTTTTCTCCGGCAGACTATTGTCTGTAAACCCTGAAGATGGTTGTGCATGAAAATCCCAGTAGTTCAGCAGTTTCTGAAACGCGTGACCTGTCTTCACATTTGGATACTCGGTTAAATCTCCAGGTCTACTGTGATGGGAAAATCAAATCAATTTCATTTTCTGGTTGTTAAATTTGACTTATTGAACTTTTAAAGGGACGTTGGGAAACATGTTTTGTCCTGATAAGTGATAAGGTCGGTTATACAGTGAACTTCCTGAGTGAGATGTCTCCAGATTCTCACCTTCAGGCTTAAGACCCAGTCGTTCCTGCAACAATTATTTTAAACAAGTCTAATTTTTACCCCCGGTGACATCACAAATGAGGCAGACCTACAGTAATCACAGCTTTACCTGAACATCGCCGGTCGCCGCTTTATGTCTTTGGTCACAAGAACACGTGAATTGGCCTGTACCGTAGCAAAATAAATTCAATTAAATGATGTGAGCCATCATAACTATTCGAAATGTTTGTTGTTTCAGTGTTTAATGCTGCTTTAAAGGCCTCTTTGTTTTCCTGCCTTCATTAATCATACATTAATTTATACCATTATTCCATTGGAAGGGCACCGTGATGTAATTTCTTCACTGGAAGAAATGCACCTGCAAGAATTAATCAATCAAATTATGCGTGTGTGTGTGTGTGTGTGTGTGTGTGTGTGTGTGTGTGTGTGTGTGTGTGTGTGTGAGAGAGCTAACCTCACTTGGTTTTGAACGTTGCAGCTCTCAGACTCTGTCCCACGTCCGTCAACCAATTTTACTAAATGAATCACTGATTCTGAAGTGCAGGTCACACAGACGTCAGTTTTCTTTTCAGTCTTTGTGCTGCAGCCTTATTAAAATTAGCGATTCTGCAGCAAACACAGAGCTGCTGCACGTTCGCTTTAGCAAATTCTCTTTGCAGAGTTTTTGCCTTTTTCAGGGACTTTTACATTCACTTTTTCTGAGATTTTCCGTCGGTGTGTTTTCGGGTTTGCACTTGCAGGTCGGATCGGTGCACTCGGCGACCTCTTACTTCTTCACAACAACCATGACCTTAGTGTGTTTTTAGAAAAACGCATATATATTCGGAAATGCTGGTGTCCTACTTTATCTCCGGTGTTTCTCCTGGAGGACCCTCCTCACATTTGCCCCACTGTGGGGCACCGTAGAGGGCACTTCATTCCATTTGCTCTACTGTGCGGGAACATCAAAGGGCACTTTATTCCATTTGTGCCTCTTTGGGGGCAACCCGGAGAACACTTTAGCAGCATTTGTTTGTCCCCGTCTCCCCTCTGCAGAAACTAAAGGCTTTATAATGCTTTTCTCTCATGCAGCAGTAATCCCACCAGTAAAATCAGTGGAGATCCTCTTTAAACTTCGCCAGCAACTTTTACTGTTTTCTTTGAAGTACTTGTGCGTCACACTGGAGCTGAAAGATGCTGGACTTTCATTCCTAATGGAACTGGAACATCGTCTGTTACCAAAAATACTCCTGTCACATCTTATCAAAGGTCAAAAAACTGTCAGAAAGGTGATAATTCGATGAGCGTGTTATTGAGGTCAAAGTCTGGATGCAAGACTCAATGGATGCACGGCCCTTCGTTGTCACTCAACGTGAATTATAAAAGACACGGGCGCATTAGAAGACGAGGACTGTTACATCTCAGCGAGTCTCCGCTCCACTCTCACCTCCTCTATTGTCCACTAATGAGTCCGCGCAGGCCAGCCGAGAAACAAGGACCACCCTGGACGATTTAACGGGGCCCCGCAGTGAGCCCACTTTCTCTGAAGGCAGAATTAGGCTGCAGATGATACAAGGAAACGTCGACGTGGCCTGTTTGCAGAGAAGACAATTATGGGCCGCAGACGCTCATCATATGAAAACGTAACAGGGTCCAGCTGGAGTTTCGTTAAACTGCAACTGTTTCCAAGAAGGAAAACTAAAAGTATGGAGAGAAGTGTGGGTTTGATAACATACTTCACTTCAAATCGGACACAGACTGTTTCATATTATACGATTATAATGAAAATTAATATAGTTTCATCAGTTACCATTTGGCCTTTGAATGGACTCCTGGTAAGTTCACCGATTTTTTCAGTAACAACAAAGGACGTTATCGTTCTGTCTATCAAATACATGAGCAGCGACTGCAGGAAACTCCAGAGGCTTCACACACTTTCTCCCGTCACTGTAACTTTGTGGTTTCTACTGCGGTGAAGGTCGGTGCAGTGGACCAGGCCTCAGCAGAGCTTCCTGCAGACGTCTGACTTCATCAGGTCCATTTCTGTTGTTGAAATGCTTGTTTGCCTTTTCAGACGCTGAACTTTGTGGAACAGCCACATTTACTTTCTCTTTCCGGATTGTCGTTTTGTCTTCAGCCAATGTAGACACGCGTGCGAATGTATCGTAACCCACGTCTATACACGTATGTGCAGAACTCTGTCCATGCACAGGGTCATGCACGTAATCCAGACTTAAGTCTAAATAATCTCCATACGATCTTACTCTGCCACATGCGCTGCCTCTAAATAAAATGTGGAGCAGATCCAGACTTCAGTACATGTGCGAAAGAAGTTTTAAATACTAAAAATCTTTCTCTCAGAGGATGAAAACTCTTGCAGCAGTAAAGAAGTTCAAACGCCTTGACTCCACAGCGACAGCGTCTCCTTGCCCTGGTGGCTGCCGGGCGGCCCAGTTAAAAAGAGTTTATCCGCGTTGGCCTCACCTGCCTGGACTGTTATTAACGACCTTGTCCGTCTCCTGACATGACAAACAACACCTGGCTCAGCAGCGCTGAACCGTGGGGATGCTGAGAGCGAGCGAGGAGCAGCACTCGAACGACAGACGACTGTGAGAGCTGAGACTTCATTTGCCTAAATTGTGCCCATCTGTACCTCTCAACCAGCGCTGTGAGTGAACGGTCCCTGGACAACTCGTTGGCATCACACGATCTCGACCTTTTAATCAAACAAATCACAGTATGAACGACACACCTGCTTAAACCGAGTGGGAAATCCGAAGTCAATGTTCACATTCCGCAGTCATGAGGAAATATTCCCACTGTCCGCTCTTGTAATTCCGCCCATCGCTCAGCACTGAGAGGAGACGCATCCATGTGCTGAAGAGCTCACACGCTTCTCCACCCGTCACTGGCCTCTGTGCAATAAAGATGTTCCACAGTGAAAAGCAGCGTGTGCAGAGAGCCGAGCAGAACGCTGCACGGTCACAGTCGATTATCAGCCGGGAGAAAAGTCTGTTGGACACACTTTGTCCACAGCCGTCCACCCGACGACAGTGGACAGGCTGCTGGGAGTGACATCCATGTGTCAGTGTTCGGTTTCTTCACTGTCTTCAGTCAGACTGACGGGCACCGACAGCTGATGGTGATCAGCAGGACGTTCCAGTTTTACTCGTTGGAATTACATCATGCTGACTTTCTAAAAGGCCGACATCAATCAGAGTATCACTGTTACATTCTAACCACCAAGTTATTTTGAAAATCGGACCTTTCAATTTGAAAGTATAACATGTTCCTGGGCACGTCGGAAAGCTCTGCACGGCACGTTGTGACGGAAGACGCACTTTTTAAACCGATTTCCAGGCTTTCGTAGGTTTTACACGAGAGGTGAACAGGGTTAAAGGAGGACGGAGATGCCCGGCAGCCACCTGCCGCCCTCAGTCACCCTCTCATTAGAAGAGTCACTGTGGGAGAAGTGGTGGAGACACAGTCACTTTGTTCCAGACCTGTAGCTTCACGAAGCGGACGTTCCGATTAGAGCCTGTAATTACAGACTGCAGATGTCAAGTCGGGTCAAATGATGGGTTTCGGTGAAATCGTCTGTCTGTGCTGGATGGATGGTCTGGAGTTGGTGTGTCCTGAAAGTCTGGGCGTCCTGAAGCTCCTAATTTAGCTACGTAAGTCATATTAAATCAGTGTATGATTCATGATGGGTTGCTTCAGCATTTGTGTATTTGTGAATGTCAAACTGTAGAATAAAAATGATTTATTCTAATTGGATATTTTCAAAATTATTTAAAGCAAATCTTTGTTCATCAGCTCAGTTGTTTCGTACATCTCTCACTTCCCACAATTTCCCCGTTGTTGAAGAAGAAAAAGAAGAATAATTAATAGCACACGCACAGCGTTTGTTTCAGAGCGTGAACTCACAGGTGTGAGACGTCCACACAGTGTTTACACGTGAAATTATTTGAAAGATGACACAATGTCCCCGGTTAAAGATTCTTCATGAGAGTGAATCTGGACATTCAGCTTTTAAATCAGAGCAGTGAGAATTCTTCAAGTTCAGTCTGATCTCATGCAAAGTCCAACTTCACAGTCCAACAGTAAACAAAGGGCGAATTAACTAAGAATATTAATTGTCAGAATCCGGTTAATGATGAACGAAAACATCGCTGCAGAGCCCTGCCGACTGTGTTACAACATTTAATCTCTGATGGGAAGATTTAAAAACTCGGTGTGAGTTCCTTCATTATTAGTCCAAACTTTACCACCTTCATTTGTCCTCTGCACAGAAGAAAAGCATCTGTCCACACGTTTTACTGCTTTCTGATTCCTACACATTTGGTCTTTCATAGTATCATAAAACATGCCCACGTTGTATTTCACTAATGTTTTATGATTTTTTTTTCATTAAAAACTAAAGGGACAAAGTGTGTGAACTGTTCAGTTTTATACAGCAGCAGCATCTTTGGCAGATGTGCACAAGTCATTAAATTGTCCAACCAGATGATTTATGGAAGCAGAATGGGCCATAAGTCATCTGGGCAAAGGGCAATAAAAAATTAATAACTGATTGGCCAATAAAGACTCAGGAGTGGATGAGTTGGCTGTGCTGTGAAGAATTAGTTTTAAAAGAAACACTAATACTAATATAAAGTATTTATGAGCATGAAGAAATTGGATTCACAGTGTTCACAAAGATAACGGATGAACACTTTGTCTTATTCGTGAGGACTTTTATTTGTCAGTATTCCAACCAGACTTCCCTTCATCTGAGCTACTTTGGCAGTTTACTGACTTTTACTTTGTAATCTGTGCCACTTCCTGTTCTGTGGTCACGCCTCGTCCGTCCTGAGGGCCCCTGTGTATTTAATCCCCCCCATCCTGTCACTCTGCCCTGCCTCGTTTAACTGCCCACACATCTCGGCTGGACGTCCTCGGCCTGGTTGTACTTGGAGACACCGTCCATTAGCCTCAGATATTTCAGCGTGACTCTCAAACGTTCCCTTTCCTTGAGCCACGACGCTTCCTGTTTTCCTGTCTACAATGGACAGAATCAGGGCATTTCTGCTGCAAATGTCCACTTTTGTAAGAATGTAAGAGCAACACGAGTCTGTGAGTTGATGTCGGTCCTCACGGAAACATCTTGAATTTGTTGTCCTGGAGTCTTTGTACTCTGTGAATTCAGAGTCCGCCCTGCAGATCCAGGCAGCTTCAAGCTGTCAATAAAAACAAAAGTACAACTAAAGATGGAGTGTGCAGAGGCGGCTCAAATCCACGGGTCAGAGAAAGGCCAGACAGGATGCACGACCTCCTGAGACTCGGCAGACATCTCTGAATCATTATGTACTTTCATGGACTGAAAACCTCCTGGGCCCTGAAGGCTCACAGTGAAACTCCACGAGCACACAAACCGTCCTGTGTCTGATTAGGCGGCTGTTTCTCTTCCCACCTTTGTTTGAATTCATTTTATCGTCGGTGTCTTCTGCCTTGCCAATCGTTATTAAGCTTAACACCTGCACTTGGGAATATTCCTAGTGTTAAAACTGGTCTGGTTCATGTTTCTTCGGAGAGAGAAACATTTACATCATCGTGGTTTTGTACCAAACCACAGTGTGATGAAACACGCAGGCTGCACGGAAGCTGCAGGCTGTCAGCTTTAATTTGAAGGTTTGGTTGAAAATATCGGATGAACTGAGAAAGAACTACAGCCGTGACCTCCAGTTTTGACGGCCAATAAATATCTGGACATCCATCTGTCATCTTAACCACTTCTCCCATTAGAGTTTGCGGGGTTGCTGTCATTGGGCGAGAGCAGGGGTCCAGTCTGTCTCAGGGCCAAGAGACACCACACGTCAGTATCTAAAATGGCCACTTGGCGAATGCACCTGTACATTAACTAAGGAAGCCTGGATGCTCAGAGAGGCCCGCTCGACTACGGCCGCTTCCCTCTGGCTTCTGTGGTTGGATGATTAAGGGCGTCGTCACACTAGGCGCCCTGTGCTGCTCCCACTCCCTTGTTTGTTGGGCTGCTCCGAACACCAGTGCCGTGACTTTGTGAGAGCACTTCTCCTCGACTCAGAACGTCACGCTGCAGCGGCGCGAACGTGCTCAGGCATGAATTGTTCCAAGTGCAGCGTGAGCGCAGGCCAGGGGGGACGTGTGGACGGGGGACAATCGTGCTCGGGCACAGCCCGACCTGAAGCGGCCCACTGCTCGTTTCCAAACTGTAGCCCAGGTTTTCTGGAGACCACGGTATTAAAGTTGATGAGCAGAACACTGGGCTGAAACATGTTTCTCTTGCTGTCAGCTCTGTTGTTATTGGTCTCTGAGCTCATCTTCATCACATCATCCATCCTCACAAATGTGCACCGTCTGGCGCAGTCCTCTGTGATGACAAAGCTGCACGGCTGTCTCCATATTTAATGCGAGCTGTGAAAGTGTCAACACGATCGTTTGTCACAGTCTTCACACAGTGTCAGAGCGGGAATGTTATCTGTCACATGCGATACGAGTCAGAGACTAGTTTTCCCTTCACGTCCTGGATTTAATACAGCACTCAGCCAGCAGGCGACGGCACGTGTCCAGCAGGTGCATCCGGGGTTAAAGCAGAGGAAGTGCAAAGGTCACAGCTCTACCTTCACATCTGTTACAGGTACAGATGGAACATGAAACCAATGAACGAAACGCTTTTCTCTCTTCTCACAGGCCTCGTCACGGAGCGATTCACAAGCCTGTTTGGCCTTAATTAATGAGCGACTGGAGTGACCAGGAAACTTTCCCCGTCTCGTTGTATCACGCGTTGCATTTCCTCATTAGTTTCATCATTTGTTACATGGGGAATTCCGCTCTCTCTCATTTAGCAGCGTAAGGCTGGACGAGGCCGATTGTCTTTGCACTAATTGATGCCTGTTGTTTTCCAGCTGCAGCGTCTGGTGTGTTTCCACGTCCGTTTCCAGAGCCTGTTCTCATTCAGCGTCGCTTTGTTGTGTCCCTCTACAGTCCACGCTGACCAGGGTTGGACTCACTGTGCACTTTAATGGCCGCAACACGTCTTACTGTCGTGTCTTACTACGTCTTAAGGAAACGTGTGTAACACTGTCACTGTAGCATTAGATTTTACTTTGTTCTGAGTTTCAGCAGCTTTACTTCCTGTTTACTGCTTTTACTTTGTAGACCCTCAGCCCTGCTTCCTGCCTTTAGTTAGTAGGTCTCGTAACCCGCCTTGTTAGTCCTGATTACTTCCAGCTGTGCCCAGCTCTCCCGTTGTTCCTGCTCAGATCGTCCCTCTGTGCTGCAGCACGTTGTGTCTTCCTGTTTGGACTCGTCTTCGGGGTCTGTTTGTCCCCCGAGCGTCCAGCCGTAACCCCAAAGTGTGAATGGGAGTTTTAAAGGGTCAGTACAGATTCTTTTCCACCATCTCTACCTTAGACTAGTTAAGCTGTTGTCTTTGAACTGGTGACATTCTCCTCTGTGTATTAGTCACGGTTCCGGCCGTGGTGGTTGACCTCGACACAGACCTGCCAAGTCGTGCTAAATGTCCACACGTTGGCCTTTTCTGACCCAGGACAGAGACGTCAGTGGAGACACAATGGACTGCATGCTGCGGTAATGGTTGCCTCCTCCCTGACCCCTCAGCCTCACTTTTAATCTGAGCCCAGAAGGCTTTGACATTTCTCTGACATTTACCATCACACCGTTACCTCACAGAACTGAACCGACCCTGGCTACTGTCTCTCAGCAGTCAATAGCCATTTAGTTGTTCCGGCTGCAGGGACCCTGCAAAAAGGCGTGTGTGTGTGTGTGACGTTACATTAATCACATTAATTCTGCTCTGTGATTAATTGTGGCAGCTCAGACAACTTTATAAAATATTATCAGAAGCACTGTGGCACCTTTTTGTTAACGCCTGAATCTTTGTTCTCCAGCAGCCTCTCCCTTCCTCTGTGCTCTGTGTAGTTGGCGACTAATGGATTTTTGAAATGTCAAAACCAAAATCAAGAAACAAACTGTTGGCTGGCTGCCATTCAGAAACGTGTGTGTGTGTGTTCACACACATGTTCAGGTGCAGTTTGAAATGCTGCTGGGCCACTTTTATGCAAAACTCCACAGAAAAGAACCTGGAGCCACGTCGTCTTTTTGCAGTTCACCACTTGCTTTTAAGTGACTGGACTTTAACTGACACTGGTGTGAAAAGTTGACGTTAAAGACAATTTTCTCCGGTTTATGTTTCTCTCCAATTCTTTTGATGAACTATGAGCTGTCGTTATAAATAATGTTTAATGGCCTTTTAGAAGAAATGAATTATTGGACGTTACATCACAACGTGCAGTGACGTCCTAAGTCTTGTTGATTCTCACGACTTTGCCAGGAAAGCTGCAGAAAAGCTGC
Organism: Channa striata; assembly: GCA_033026295.1. Classification (NCBI taxonomy): domain Eukaryota; kingdom Metazoa; phylum Chordata; class Actinopteri; order Anabantiformes; family Channidae; genus Channa; species Channa striata. The sequence continues at coordinate 28,679,683 of CM065171.1, forward strand.
ACAGACCAACTTTGATTAAAGTTTGAGCTTCACCTCAACTGCACGTCTGAAGAAAGTGAGTGGAGGAGATCACATCTGGTGACAAAGCTCTGGCTCGTGTGCCGGTCTCCACACTTCAGTTGGCCATGTTGGAAACAACAAGACGACTGGGATCGTCACCTGTAACCTGCAGCTGGCTGTGTGCAACAGCGAGGAGTTTCACACGCCGCTGGGCGGAGCCCCCATCACTCGGGGCGGCGTGCTGCGCAACATCCAGTAAAAGCCAAATAAATTCTGAGACTTCCTGCTCCATGTAAATAAAGCTGAACTTGTTGTTTACTGATGTTTTCTGAGTGTTAAACTCGAAATGTCCATTTTACATTCAAATGCTTGAACGTGAGTGAAAAATCCACTTCATTCCTCAAGCTGAACGGGCCCAGAAGCGCTTTGACGGTGAGACAGCTGACTGGCCGAGGACATTTCCATCTTCATTTTCCCCTTTAATGCTGATTGCGGCACCCGAGGTGATTTACTGTGTGACAGACGCTTCAAACGGTCTGGCTTCAGTAATCAGGGAGGTGACGGCCGGGGCAGCTGGAGAGTCTCCACGGCCGAGCTGAAGAAACACTTTATAAAAGTGTTTGTGTCCTTTCTTTTCATAGCCGCCATGAAGCAGCTGTGAAAGGCGCTGAATAAACTGTGGAGTAAGCAGACGCAGCTTGTCATTTCCCACTTGTCACATCACCTGAGCTGAGCCGCGCTCGAGCAGATAATAAGCTGCAGAGGAGCTTCTCACTCAGACAGAATCTCTGAGCTTCGCTGTGAAACTCGGTGATGAGTCATTTTTCACAACTTGCCCTTCATCGTCTCCTGCGAATCGGAGTCAAAGAGGACTAACAAGTGACCCCGAAAGGTTCTGGAGAACCAGTTAACAGCACCCTGGATAAAGGCACAGAACCCAAAGGCAGAGACCCGGTCATCGCTCGACGTCAGACGGTTTTTAGTGTTTCCTTGAAAGTAGAACAAAGAGTTGTCTCTGTGTTTCTGGACCTTCTTCTTCTCTGCTCCCAGCTGCTTCATGGGTTTATTTCCTCCCACGTTTGTGACATGCTGCTGATAAGTCCCACAATCGGGAGCCAAGCGCCATTAGGACAGCAGCACTTGGAGCTTCATCAGAGCGAGGGTCTCATTAATGAGATCCTGTCACTTACACAAACAAGTGATGTAATCGAGCTCCGATGATTTGTTGATTTGATTTTCTCTTAAGTGCTATCGGCCATAAACACATTACAGCCACGTTCAGCAGCTCAGAGGAGAAACGCAATTAACAAGCAACTAAACCGGGTTTTAACACAGCACAGCAGCGTGTGCGGCACATTTCATCCAACGCACGGAACAGATCAGAGTGTTAAACAGCACATGTGAAGTCACAAGCCAAAGAGCAAATGTACATTGAAAACACAGGTTTCGTATAAACGTGGTTAAAAATCCTTGGGTTGCAGTACTGGCTTTAGCTTTTATTAAGTTCTGATTTCGATTTGCATTTCCAGGTTTTTAGTTCGGCCTCCTTCAGTCCTTGATTTGGGAGGTTCTTCCTTCAGTCGAATGAAGTCCACGTTCAGCTGACTTATGATCCGATGACTGACTTTGGTTAAGTTGACACTGTTCTGGATCACGAAGCTCCTCCACGTTAATTTTGATGCATTTCTCTGTAGAATAACTGACAACATATTTGATCACCTCCAAACTCTAAAACCTCTCAAATCTTCTGCTGGCATCATTAGATTTATCATCAATCTGTCCGTCATCCTGTTCCAGAAGCAGCCGCGAAGCCAAAACCATGAGACCACCTCCGCTCCGGTTTGGACACACACACTCTGTCTTCCTCCACACTCTGGTGGAGCTTCATCTCTGTCTCATACAGAACTTTTGTGGATCACTACATTTGCAAATTGCCGCCTTTCTTTCTGATTCTTGCACCATTTAAAGTCCTCTTCAACGTTCGAATTACATCCTCGCTTGATGCAGTAGAGCTGCTTGTCGTACTGACCAACCATCAGTCCGATGAGCCGATGCCGTCACATCACACACTGAATCTATAAGATCCTCCTTGTCCCACACGACTTCATCGTGTTATTAACTTGTGTATGTGTGTCAGATCCTCCACCGCAAGCTGCAACGTCCCTGCATTAACCTTCAAATCAGCTCACGGCCTCTCGCTTCGCAGTCACGTGCATCTCTTCTGCTAAGAACCGACCCTTTATGCACCTCATCAGTGCCCATCAGCCACCACTTGAGCGTCTTTAACCATCGGCTCAGGCTGATGCACCATTACAAGCAGCCATCATCTCTGACATCACTCCACCGGCTAAAACGTGAAGTAAACGGAGGCAAACTAAAGCCCGCGGCTCACTTTCATCCTCAGCCTGCAGCAGCCAAATGCACCACGGCTCGGATTCGAATAACAATGGCAGTCACATTTACGTGGAATCGGGCGACAGACTCCATCACATCTGATGTTAATAGCTGGCAGGTCCTGAAGGTGTGTTTGTGCTTGGCTGCTGATTTCCCCCGAGAAGCGTGAAATAATTTAGCTAATCCTGCAGCCCCCTCCATCAACGAGTGCCCACACGTTCCTGTGCTTAAGCATGTATGTATATGAGTGTCTGTGAGTTAAGTATTATACATATTCATCTACAGCCTGCGTGGGTTACTCACCATAACTCTAGGGACGCGTTTGAAGAGTTGTCGCTGCCAAAGGTGTTTTATTCTGACATGACTGAGCAGGCTCAGGGATTTCCTCCGCTTGTCTCCTCTCAGCACTTTGTTTGAGGGTATTTGCTTTCTGCATCTAATCATAAGCTTTTTGTTGCTTTGTCTGTGACTAATCATGTAAAACACTGATTTGGAAGAACTGTGATTTAGGGAGTGTCGCTGTGAGACCGTGAGTGCAGACGTACGTCACTGAGCTGCGTTTCTGTTGGGATGGCTGATGTTTTTTCTCAGTCTGATTAAGTGTATTTCCAATCACTTCAAAAGTGACAAAAGCTACAAACGTATTTCTGCCAGTTGAAATGAGTGTTTGATTGTTTGTGCATTGCCTAATATTTGAGAGTATTTTGCAACGTGCAGGAGATGCTGAAACATTTCCAGTCAGCAGATCGTCTTTTTTTTTTGCGGGAGCTTTAATCCATTATACCTTGTTTGTTTGTTCACCTGCTGACAAGGTTGGATTCTGCTTACGTTGGAAGGCTGCAGTGTGATGAATGGTGCAGGTTTCAAACTTGAATATATGATGCAAACTCTAAATCAAAGTCTGATCTGGCAGTGAATTTTTTCTTTGGAGGATTAAATCGATGAGCCGTGGTGAGTCTGGCTGCCATCGTTTGAGAGGAAATGCAGTGAAAGCTCAGTTCAATTCAATCCAGCGCAAATTTGCAACAAAGTTGTGATCAACGTTTATGAGCATAAAAAAAGAATGAACAGGGGGGTGGGCTCAAATCTGCTGCGTGTGCAGATAAAGTTGCTGATAATCAAACATGGTTTGTCTTCACACTGAATGAGAACAGAAAATATTAGCTTTAATTCAAAGCACTTCTTATCTGTAAATGAATAAACTCAAGATACTGCTATGAAATCCGTCAGGCCTGAGGCTGAAGGCGGCTACACCTTAGCTGAGTCCATCAACCACATTGTGTTGCATGTCCAGACCAGAACCAGTGGAGATTTCTTTTTTGTAGATATATAGAACCACATTGTAGAAGCACTTCAACGCTCCACTAACTGAGCTGGTTACTTGTCGCTTTGATCACAGTAGAAAAATAACCAAGTCCTTCATGGCATTGGTCAGGGTGTCATGGTTCCACTGGGGCTTGAACCCAGGACCTTCTGCGTGTAAAGCAGACGTGATGACCACTACACTATGGAACCTATGATGAGCTCAGAGATGCAGCAGGCGTTTGCTCCTACAGGGGTTGTTGCCTTTAATGGCAGCATTTAAAGGGAAGTTCTTCTGCTGCTCAGTTCACTCCAGGACTCACTGGACAAAGAGTTCCAATAACGCAGTGCAGTTCTATAGGGGACCCATTTTCCATTCAGAGTGACTCGTCGGCCCCTGGTTCAGTGAATCTCTGTACTTGTCATGAGGACTTTATGACTGTATGCACATCAGTCCTGCTCATCATGTGATGTCTGGATCCCTGCAGACCTTCTGTAATGGATTCATAATGGCAGCTTAATACAGACGTGCTATTTGTTGTGCCTGATGGTCAAATCAAGTTAAGTTATGGTTGAGAATGAGGATTCAGGAGGTTGCGGTGGTTGGGAAGCAGCCAGCTGTCGTTCAAGTCCAGTGTGAGCAGTAAATGGGTTTAAACACTTTTCGACCAAAAGTCGACCCAAAGCACATAACAGGTGCGTGTCCCTCGCACAGTCACCGGTGAAGGCAGCTAACGTGCAAAGCGCTGGCTCGACCCACCGAGGGCAACACACGGACAGAATAGAATGTTACTCTTAACATAAGAATAATTCAATCGAAGAACAGTAAATAAAACTCATGCCGCACACAAGACATTTCCACTTATTGTAGGAGTTTTATTGTGACGATAAAACAGTCTGTCCTCAACAAAAAGTGTGACTTTGAGCCAATTAAATCAAATCTGATTTATATGCATTTCAATATGCCAGCATGACTTTGACGAGTTATTCTGTCTTGTTGGCAGCTTGTTTGTGCAGTTCTTGAATCTTTTGTTCCTCTAACTGTGGCTTCACTTTTAAATGTCAGTACGGCCGATCTCACAGCTGCCTTTGTTCACCGGTGTTTTTGTCAAACCTGATTATATTTGCCGGCGGCGCTGACTTCTAACAACAGAAACATAAATATGTAAATGCCACCCACACTGTGGATTCGGCAGATTTAGCACATTAACAGTGCTCACAGAGAGCAGCACGAGCCGGAGTGGTTTCTCCTGTCCCTGTTCTCCATTCACGGCCCCTGTAACACCGGCTTTAATCATCTTCTGACTTTTCACCCTGTGCCATCGAGCCAAAAACTGATTTTGGTTAATTCTCTTCTTTATTACGACATACTTTAAAATCAGCTGCAACACGTAGCATTAAACAGCTTGGCCGCTCCAGCCACATGCCCCAGAAACTCTGCTAACTACCTCCTACCACCATAACTCATCTGCCCCGACATTTATGTCTTTGTGTTTTTCTTATTTAGCTGTTTTCATTTTGAATACAGAACGGGTTTTTATTTAAACCTTCAACTTTAACACAACACACACCTTGATTCTGAGCCAGGACAAAAGCAGAGAGGATGACACAGAGAGCAGTGAAATGACCCTATCGCAGCTCGACATGCGTCCACACCAGCACATCTCATGGGACGGGATCATTGATTTGTCTGGGTCTTTTTATGAAACATGCACTACTCATCACTTGTGATGACAAACGAAACTTTCCTGCCTCAAATTATCAGCAGGATTTAAAGCCAATACACAACAACTAATGATTCCCTCCATAGCTGGATACCTGCGAACCTTCATAATGGTAATGATAATGTTACCCATTCATTTTGAAAACATTATAAGCGCTTTCAGTGCTGGATGACGGTGAACATGTTACCCGTCCAGTGTTGATGTTGGACCTGAGAACATTTGCTGTAATCATGACATACACATCACACATAGACCTGACACAGCTGCACTGGAGGCCGGGTGTTTCCCGTCTCTGCTGCTGACGTTACCTTTAGTCCTGTCTCTGCCGGAGAAGCATTTTCATTAATGCTGCATTTAACAAGTGACTTAAATTAGCATCATATTGAAGCAACAGTGGTTAATTCATCCACCTGCATCATTTAGCAGAATCAGGCCCCCAGTGTTTCCAATATTAATTCCAAGCAATAAAGTCTTTTAATGTACATTTAATGTACCATCATATTATCAGATTTGGTACTTCCTATAGGTTGATGCCCGACTTGGTAAATGATTGCTTGAAGGCTTTTAATCTATAACAAAATAATATTTGTTGAATTGGTTGTGTGTGTATATGCGTGTGAGGTTAATAGGGTTGTGTGATGGGGAGGGGGGGCAATGGGATACGAGTTTTCGATGAGTCCCATTTGTAGCGCATCATTACTCCCTGGCTCATGGCTCCGTCCTCAGACAGGCTGATCTATAAATACAACTGGTCCAGAATCGCTGCACGGCTGATGTGACGCAGCGTGAAGCCGCACTTAAAGAGAGCGACCAACACTTTACTACACTACAAGCAAACAGCACAGAGGAAGAAATGGGAAGGAAATGAGGCTTGGATCCTCCTGGACGGCTCCTCAGTCACCGTTTCGCTGTGAAGATGTTGAGTGAAGGGCCGTGAAATGAACCCGACACACGGAAACTCGAAACTCCAAGTTAAGAACATAAACAAAAAAGAACGAGTGACAGATCTCAGAAAATCTCCAGAAACAATTTAAAGGTTTCCTGAAAGAATCCACTTGAGCAGTTTTCAATTCTTTTCAATTTCACGTTCTTTATAAAGTCAGTTAAAAACATGTCCTCAAAGCTACTAAACGGGGCGGGAATCAGCCATAACTGCGCCGCTCTAAAGTCAAGCTGGAAACACCTGGTGAATTTTTAAATACACTATAACACATTTGCATTTATTCGAAACTTCGCAAAAGTGTGTTTTTCCCTCAAAAATGAAATTGGTCTTAAAAACTGAAAAACTGGAGATCTTTTTCTTTGCTTCCTCAATTGTCCAGAGTTCTGGGGGAAAAAATTCCAGTTCATAATTTTATAAGGACGTATGACATTTATGTGAAAACCAGTATGGGCTACGTTCATTGGCATTACCTGATTTTACAGAAAAGACAATTTATGTTGAGACTATTTAGTGATGTCATTTGATACTACTGATTATGATTGATTACTGGAAAACTTTGGTATTTGAGGAATTTTATAATATTTGCTGAGAAGCTCTATATAAAAAGATTTTAATATGTTCAGTTAAATAAGTTTCTCAAAAATGAGTGTCATCCCACAGGGCTCAGTCTTGGGTCCTTTGTCATTTTTTAACAAAATGTCGAATGTTTCCAGAGTGAAGGCTTAGATTCTGTTTTTTAACCTAAAACCGTAAAGTCTTTGGACTGTGGGAGGAAACACACACGAGCACAGAAATAAAATTTCTGAATTTAGTCAAATTCATCAATCAAAATTTTAAAATATTTACAGAACGGTAATAACTTAAGAACAGTAATCACCCAAGTATTGTTCATAATAAGAGATAACAAAGATGATATGAGAGTTTTTCTGCTTAACAAACAAAAAGAACAAATAAGAAAAGCTGATTTATTTCACTAATTGGAGTTAATGGAATAATTAGAATAATTTCAGTGATGAGTTGAAGAGCTGTGACACAATCATGAAGGAGCCTAATTAACGAGAACTATGTTTATTCGAGTTTGGATGTGGGATGTAAATCAGAGAGAGGATGGAGAAATTAGCTTAGTTTGCTGTAAATTCAGCTGAGTATTATTAGTGGGAAGCACAGAGGCAGGCCGAGACCATGCAGGGTCTATCTACTAAGGTCTTGGTCTTGATGAAGTGGTCTTGACTACAACACTGAAACAAATGCAAGTAGGTTTGTGCAGGAAATCGAATCAGTGGACGGTTTGTGTTCCAGTGTTTGAGTAGAGGCAAAGAAACAAACAAAGAAAACATTAAATTACGGCTTAACAAAATCAATATTGCCTTGAAATATGTTCAGTGGTGTTTGTGCTAACGAGCCATGTAAATAGGATTTACAGGTCCCTAATTTCACAAATGAATAATTATCTAAATGATAATTTAAAGCAAGACAGACATAAAGGACATAAGAGAAAAGGTGCAACAGCAAAACATGTGCCACTGTCCCAACTGTACGTCCCAGAATCCCCTCTGCACAAACCGCATCAGCCCCCAGTTAGCTGCTGCTTAGCTGTAACTACCACTGCATGTCTGTTGTACACAACGCATGCCAGCTTCGCGAGAATTCAAATGTTCCACATTCTAATTCTCTGTAATTACCCAAAAAGTGTTAAAGTTTAATTATCTGGAAGTCACAACCAATCATTTAGAATTGAAGGAGCCTTTTAGATGAGAGGTGAAACGTCCGAGAAGCAAAACCCTGACATCCACGACCAGGAGTCTCCACAGAGCTCAGTATCGATGTCAGTTCATTGCCCAGTGTCAGCTGAATGGAGAGCTCAAATTAATTCCCATGCCTTTCTGGCTTCCAGGGTCCAGTCAGCAGTCCTGTTTTCACCGGTTTGCCAAGAGTTTTCCTCGCCATCATTTTTACAAATTGTGTCGTCCTCACTCCCGTCAATTTGCTGCTTCCTTGGCTGATTGAATGTTCAGCTGAGTGTGTGACTGAGGCGGCTCCAGGACAAATGAGGCAGCGATTGAGAGAGAGAGTGAAGAAAAGGGGAGTGTATCAGGCTGAGCCGCTCTTTGATCAGGCCCACCGCTGAATATTCGACATCGGCATTGACTGAGGAGGAACGAGGCAGAGAGGATCCCATAAGCGCTCATAAAAGATGGGGCGGAGATGCTGCGTTTGTCCTCCAATCTGTATTACAAGACTTCTGTCAAGGCCTCGAGCAGCTTGTTTAGCTTCCACTTACTGCTGCTCCTCAGATCACCAAATCAATCAATGGCTGTGTACCAGCACAGCAGGGCGCTGCTACAAACACACACAGCTGAATATTTGCTTGTGTCGCTCTGAATTCATATCTCCACCAATGATGGGAAGCCGTGCTGCCCCAGAGGCAGCAAAGCGAATGGCTTTTCTGCTGGAAAGCATCTGAGCACAAAGTTCTACTTTGCACACAAAGTTCCTCCACCGGCCCTCACGTTTGTCCACAAACTGTAGGTGAACAGCAGTGTTCTTTTTGGAGAGTAGCAGCTTCCTCCTGCAGCTCTGCCACATCCGCCCTTGTTGTTCCAGCCTGAGGCTTCAAAAAAACAGCATTGTCGAGTCCCTTTAGGCATCTGAAGTAAAAAGTCTCATAGGGAAGTGGACAGGGTGACGGAAGGTACAAGAAGACAAAGGACTTTTCCACAGGAGACCAGGGTTTGACTCTAGTTAGGAAGTGTGTGTGTCAGGCTGACTGTTTGTACCATTTTGTTGTTATAACCCCGACGTGTTTGTGCTCGTCCCAAACGCAGTAATTGTGTGTACATAAAGCGCCAACAGGTGACACGCCAACACTGACACCAAAGTCTATCAGTAGCATCATCGTATGCAAAGCGGCACAATCGGAAGCTTTAGGAAGTTCATTATCTGACGCTGTGGGACAAGAACGTGTTGGTTGTTCTCCTGATGGTGGACTCTGATCTCAGTCACTGCAAGAAAGGCCTTTAGTTCCCTAGATCTTACCCTGAGGTTCCTTGTGAGCTTTCAGCCCAGGCGGACTAGCCTAACCTAACTAATAAGGGATGATTCAAGGCCGAGAGCAGCATCTTATCCTTTGAGACTTCTACCAAGATTTGTTGTCTTTGAATAAGGCAGGACATCCCAGACTCTAAATTTACACTTTCATACAACCTGATGTTTTAGTTGGTGTTTTTAACTTAAAAAAAGTTCACAAACTTTCATGTGCTTTTAATGATAATTAATGTTGCCCGACTCGTCAATGTTGGGGGGGGGCCTTTCACAAGCTTTGACTAACAAAGAAATTATTTCACCAGTTTGGTTTGGAACAACCCAGGGTCCTGACTTCAGCCCCCTTCAACACTGCTGGGCTGAATTGGAAACTAACTGTGATCCAGGTTAGGAAATGAAATATTCAAAATCCGCCACAATAACCCAGGCAGCTGTTGACAGCTCCACACTGTCCGTGTTCAGCTCAGAGAGTTTGCAATCTTGGAACAGCGACAGCGATGTTCCATCCCGGTCTTGGCTCGGCATGATCGCAGCTCGTCTTCGTTTAAGCGATGAACCTGCCGTATTTGGACTTTGGACCGCGTCCCAGGACACAGGCAGCAGGCCGTGCAGACTTCATGAAGGGTGGATCAGTAACGGGTCCCTGTAGCCAGTGACAGACAGCAGAACATTTGTGAAAAACAAAATTGGACTTTCGGTCAGAGGAGAATTTTGTTCTTTAATCATGTAACATGTGAGTGGAATTAGTCATTTGCTGAACAACAACAAAAAAACCCTGATCTCATCTGTTTGCTTTAGGTCGTGTGTGTCTGTACGTCTGCATCTCTTTCTGTGTCTCAAACTGCCTACGTGGGGGAAATGGTGAGCTTGATGATCCAGCGTGACTCCCGTCTCCTCACTTCATCACCTGCTGACATGCGCAGCCCATAAGATGGGATTAGAGTGTGTGTGTGCGTGTGTGTGCGTGTGTGTGTGCGTGTGTGTGTGTGTGTGCGTGTGTGTGTGCGTGTGCGTGCGTGTGTGTGTGTGCGTGTGTGTGTGTGTGTGTGTGTGCGTGTGTGTGCGTGTGCGTGCGTGTGTGTGTGTGCGTGTGTGTGTGTGTGTGTGTGTGCGTGTGTGTGCGTGTGTGTGCGGTTGTGTGTGTGCGTGTGTGTGTGTGTGTGTGCACACTCAGGTTTATCTTGTTGTGATTTCCTGATAACAGCCGTCTGTCAGCAGTCTGCAGAAAATCCCCTATAAGCATTTTTGCCCCTTTCGTTCCAGCGGATCCTCGACACACAGTCACACACTCTGTCGGCTTCCCACAGCGTCTCGGTACTTTTGTGATCGCTGCTGCTGCTTGTTCTTTTCATTTAACTAAATTAAACGAATTCAGCTGAACTACGAGGCTGTTACTCAGAGCAAACACACAACACATATAGTGAGGCTTAATTACCGTCGTTCCTGAACTTAAAGTTTGAAAACACTGACTCGGGGAACTGCAGGGAACAAAAACTAATTCACGGTAATTTATCGTCCATCAAACTCTAGAATTAATCATTTTCCTGACTCATGTGATTGATACTCAAAGGCTCCTGATCTTCGCCCTGCACAGTTCCTGAATGGCCCTCACAGACACTGAGCTCGCAGGCCGTCACACATTTAATTGCTGGTTTTAGTGTCTGTACGAAAATATTATTAACGCAGAATTGAGAATCGCTTCATCAGGCTCAGTGGCTCCTTCGTGTTTCCTCATGTGAAAGACCTGAATGTCTCACAGTTTGTCCAATAATCCTCTTTGAGTCGGAAATAATCCTCACATTCATGAACGTCGCACAGCCTGAGCTCCTCTCACCTCAGCTCCACTTTACCACTCGTTATGTCTCACCTCAGGTCACCACCACCTCCGCCCGGCACAGCGGAGCTGGGCTTTGGACTTAATGGAACATAATTTTGTTTTAATCTCCAGGACAAATGCAGTTCATCATTTTTCCACCTGACAGAACTCTTAAACCAAATCGCTCTGACATTCGCGTTGCCATCAGCTTCTTTTTAAAGTCAATCTCAGCGCAGGCACAGCAACAAAGAACACACGAGATGAGGGCGGTGGTAACGTGACAGAGCCTTTCTTCAACTACACTATCATTTCCATCCCCCAAATGAGAATCTGTTTTTTAACAATGGGCCGTATTCTTCTCGACGGAGGCAGAAAACTGATTCTGAGAGGAATTCAATAACGGAGCCAAAGCTCTTTGACTGGATTGAAGCTCTGTGCTATTTTCGGTGCTGAAGTTGTTGATTAAAAATGGAGAGGTGCCACTCAGCGGTAACACGACAAAATGAGACCTGCCGCGAATGCAACAGAAGGAGGGAGAGGAGGCGAGCGGATGGAGGTGGATGCAGAATAATGATGATGAATTCGACGCCGTGAACTTTGTCACTCATTGTCTGAGCTACAATGAAATGTGCCTTCGACACAAATAGAATCCATTTTCCAGCTCAACAATAATTATCTCTTCTTTATTATTACACTGATGTTTTTTTTTCGCTCTGTCTCCGTGTGATTCAATTTCGTTTTCAGAGGCATCTGCAGATGGTCCGGTGCACAGACTCACCATCCTACATGCACAAAGAAGCCAAAATCAATTATTTAGCTTCAGTTCAAACACATGATGCTCTTTTGTTTGGTGGCGTCTTCATTTTAAATATTATCCATGTATAATTTTAATTATTTTTCTCATGCACAGTCACTGAGTCCATTACTTTCTATGCCAGGCTGCTTTAGTGTTTCACTTTGTAGGATTTTTGTTCTCTGAAGAGTAGCTGGAAGTGACGGAAAGGTGAAAAATGACACAGGAAGTGAAAGAAAACCACAACGGACAACAAACTGTTTCCAGAGGGCTGATGGAGGAGGGAGGAAGCAGCTCGAAGAAATTTGAAGAAAACCAACGACACTGTGGTGGACAAGCGGGAACAACAGGATGAGGTGGTTTGGACAGAGGAAGACGAGGTTTATGGATGTAGTGAGAGAGGACACGAAGTTGGTGTGAGAGATTCAAAGGACAGAGTTAGATGGACAGAGTTGATTCACCTTGGCGACCCTGAAAGAGAACAAGAACCAGAAGGATCCTCCGACACCACCTGTAAAGGTGAACTGTAAACTCCATATTCAGGGGCGAAACATCGGGATCTGGCTGAGAGTGAGAGGCGAACGGAAAGTCAACGGGTCGGGGCAGGTCGAGAAACTACAGGATCTTCACAATCACAAGAAAGACGAACGTTAGGAACAATCTGGCAACAGGCGCGTCAAACAGGACGGGACACAGTGATTGGCCGACACTAAAAACACGTCAGACACCAGGTGACGTTTTTCTTCATCGTCACCCATGTGGGGGAGTCGTATGAAAGTTCTCCAGATGTTTTAAGCGGTTCAGTTTTAATTCATAAGATTTGTCCAACTGCTTTGTCTCCAGGAAATGCATCATAGCTGGAGGTCTGATCCCTTTCTACATAAATGTCTGAGATCAATTAATTGTGGGTAATTAATTCTGCAGCTGCTGCGCCTCTTATTGACCCCTGTGGTTGTCGAGTTATTAAGTTATTGGGTTTCCCACCTGGAGAACGTGGGAACATCCCGGAAAATTGCCTGGAACAAGTGAAACATATTTACATTGAAGTCAGAAAAGCAGGAAGTGTCGAAGTGACAATGACAGCAGACATCTGCTCACTTCCTCCGTCTGTCTCTCTGTGCCGACCTGCAGTCAGGTTTCAGTGATGTGAGCGTGACACTGGATAACACAGAATCCACGTCCACCAAAGCCGAACCCGCTTATTAAAATCAGCGGAGCCCAAAAGGATGAAGAGCAGGACCGTGATTAGCAATGAGAAGCGTTTTTTTCTCTTACCTGGAAGTGTCAGGACCAACCGTAACAGCCCAGCTTCAGTCCGTGGGACAGGTCCAGTGTGACACTCATGCACCTGCTGCATTTGATTTGGAGAAAACCTTCTGATCACAGTTAGCGCATCATTTTGTTCTGTCATTAAGGCAAAAATATGCATCGTGGATTGTTGGCTGATCGGTTGGATTGTGCATCAATCCTCTAGTAATGCCTGTGACCTCGGGGCTGGTTTCCTCTTCGTTGTCTCCTTCCTATTTCCCCTTAAATAAGCTCATAGCATTAGCATGTCACCCTCGTGCTCCAACAGGAACCTACAAGCCTCCATTCACTTTTTTACATCAAATAAATAAACTAGTTTTGTTTGTTTTACTTTTTGGTCACACTTCATATTATGGGTCCTAATAATTTCTTCAAGGTTCTTTTATTCATCCAGGAAAAGTAGAGACAAAGATCTGTTGTAGCTATTTCAATTAGCTGTTTTATTTATTACTGACGTTCGAGTGAATTTCCATTAGTGATATTGCTCATTTCGAACCTCGGGGAATGTTTAGTCCTTCATTTATTACAGCAACAACTTGTTTGCGGACACATTTTACATTCAGTTCACCTGCTGCCTCTTAATTAAATCCTCAAGCTTGTGCTAGCTTATCATTAAATTACTGGAGGTGCACCACCTGATCACTCTCCATTTTCACTGAAATTAGAAGCAAATTATATGGTTTGCACCGGGAAAGTTTTTAGGCGACTTTGACTTGAATTTTAATTTAGGGAAGACACACTTCAACAAACCGCCAGCTCTAATTTCCCAGTTTGCTTTTACCTGTTCGTGGTCGGTAGAATATATGTGAAAGTGTCAACAGGACCAGAAATCCAGACAACTCAATAATAACTGCACCGAGGGACGTGGAGTCAGGCCAGGAGGTCTTTACTCTCTGTGAGAGGAAGTCCTAAAGAAGAGGGGCCAATTAGAGGGAGCCCTGAGGGAGAGAATGGGAAGAGGCAGGAGATCACGACGGTGCAGAGGAGCAACCTGATGAGTTCTGGAAACAGAAGCTGCTCCGTGCGTCTGTGGTTCGGCCCAAACGGGCGGATGATAAGAGCCACTTCATGGCAGGTGCAAAGAACAAATCGTGTAGTGACATTCGTGACACGACAACACAGGACAAAGAAGCTGTAAAAAATTCATGAAATTATTCTTTAATGGTTCATTGATCCTATTGTGCAACAATCGTTGACGGTGTGAATTCCAGGTTGAGGGGAGAGAGAGTGAGGAGGAAGCAGAGGGAGGAAAACGCAGACTGCCCCGGGGGAAATCGGCCCGCCTCGCCTCTGCTGACAGCACAGCACTGCTGAGATTAACTCTGCAGAGCGCCGTGGTAAACATGCCTCCCCTGCTCCTCTCCACAGGCGATAAATCCGAGGTGACACGCAGAAGACGGGACGAGAGGCGGAGGCTGTGCTGACGGCGGTGACTGAAAAAGCCAAGAGGCGGTGACATTTACTTCCCTCAGACGGCGGCGCCACGTTTGTTCGCCGTGTGAATAGGCGATGAGGCGCGTGTTCACCTCAGGGGACCTTGTCGAGGCCCAGGCCGGCGACGCAGCGGGAAAACAGGACGCTGACTCACGCCGTGTCATTCAGCCGCTGCAAACAGGATGACAAAGACGTCCAGGCTGGACTGTAGATACAGATTGTGAGGCGCAGACGTTATCGAGTCTGTTCAGAGCCGCTGCCACAGTCCAAAGACGTGCAGGGACTGATGAGAGAACAGCCCCCACCTACAGCTCAGGGTCTCACGTTGGACCTATTTCTCTGTCTCTTTGGGTTCTTTGTGTTGTTGTTGTATCTATTTGTAGTCACGTGTTTGGGTTTTTTTTACCTCTTTGTGGTATTTTTGTCTCTTTGGGGCCATTTATTGTATTGCACACAAAGAAATATTAAAATTCATAAGTGGCAGGTTCACTGGTTCAAAGAGTCAAAACTGTTTTAAATACGTTTCTCTCTGTCCCTCGACCCACTGGAGACAAACTGGCCCTCAGTCACAAAAACTTTAAGAACTATTGACCGAAGCCCTTTTGTACCGCGGACAGATCGATTTTAACGGCACGGAAGACAGTGGCACCGAAGGACGCGTCAGCAAAGTTTGCTCTGAAGTTCCCAGACACATTGATGGAAGGTGGGTGGACACGGATGCTGCTCACTAAGCTGCTGGCCTGGTTTCTGATCGGACGCGTCTCTGGCTCGATGGCGCTCTGCTGATCAATTAGTTTAATGAGCAGAGACGATCCAGCCACTTCATCACCACGTGTCAAATCAAATAGCATTTAACAAGAGCATCCCACAGTTTAATCAGTCCCTTAACTCGTGTGGCTTTGATCCAGATCGACGCCCCGATCCTGCTCCGGTCTCCTGATCCTCAGCCTCACCTTTCACTGAGCCCCGCGGCAAAGCGCCGCCCTGGCTTCACCACAAAAGCGACTAAATTAGGTTCATCGTCCATGTGTGGGAGTGTTAAAAAAGGCCATTGTCAGAGATTTATTGGCCTGCTGTCCTTGTCCTTCTGAAGCGACTTCCTCTTTGTCTTGGCTCACAGAAGCGGCAGGCATGAATATAAATGACTTAATCAATTTCAAACAGTTTGTGTGCCGGACAGCTCCCGCGCTGTTGTCCTGGAAACAAGTCGGCGACGAGAGTCGCCGAGCGCGCCGACAGACGTGCGGCGTCACTCCGAGATGCCTCAAACCGCATCGCAGTTGTGTTCAAGGGCCCAGAATTCAAACCCACACTCTGTGCTTTCATTGTGTTGAGTTTGTGTAACAGGAACGGTGATGCAATTACTGACACATCAGACCTTGTGTTTCAGCTGTCGGCTGACGAATGGAGACACGCGCTGGTTTGAATTGTTGCATTATTTATTGCTGCATTCGTTTTTATTGAAGTTGTTCCTTCTTCCTCCTCCTCTTCTTCTTCTGCAAAAAGGACGGCATACAGTGATTAAAAGGCGTTCACCCCTCTCACGACTTTCAAACGTGCTGTGTTCACTGTTTGGTCGGTTTGCAGGACTTGCTCTGCACCTCGTGGGCCACCGTAGTTGTGGCTTGTGAAACTGCAGTTTTCCAGTATTTTTGCAAGAAAGACATGTCAGGTTGAATAAAAGTCTTCTGTTCTGTTTTCTGTTTGTCTGTTTTGTTTTATTTTACTTTTTTTAAAATGTATTAATAAAAAAATCAAGTAAAAGGGACAAACAGAGATGTGGCCACGCCTTTTCCTGCTGAGCTCCTTTTAATCAACAGGAAGTAGCAGCAGGTTTGTGTTTGGCTGCCAGCACATGTTCAGATGGAGAATGTTTGCAAAGAGAAGGGAAAACTGACTGATCATCACAGGGAATGAAAGTGCAGGAAGTGGGAATATCTGCTGAATCTGAATCAGCCAGTGAGCATGAAAAGCGGAGGCCTTCGGGGCTGCCACGCTTTCAGAGAGGAGGCCACAGCCTGCAGCTCGAGGTAAGAGACTCACGGATTTTCACTAGTAACTTACTGAACGTGATTTAGTGACTGATGTTCAGCTGGGCCACAAACAAATGTGAGTCACTGATCTGTGCAAGTTGTCAGCTGCGTTTAGCGGATGGTCTTCAGCTCGAAGGTCCTGGAGGTTTTCATGAGTGCTGGACGTGTCCCTGGTGTCCCAGGGGAGGACAGTTTGACTGTAGTCTTTACGTCCTTGTCTCTGGGCTGGTTGCTTTGTCTTAGTTGATGGTGGTCATGTTGCTGGAACCTTCTGTGATCATGGAGACGGACTTTGTCTTTGCTGTTTCTCATATTCTGTTGCGTTTAGTTTGTGTCGTTGAAGCTGGTCCCGTGTCAAAGGGCCAGAGCCGGATTGTGTTTATCTGTCTTGTTCGGTAACGACTTTAACCACCGTCTCGCTTTGCTGAGTAACAATGAACGTTTATCGTTCTTTAATTTAGTGGAAGAAAAGCACAGAAACAGTTTTAATGCAAATGTTTGCAGATGCTTCAACTGTCGACATGTGCGAACAAATATCTCCTCGTTAGGTTAAAAGATGAATTGACCGTGAACACGTCACATATGACCAGAGACAGATGTTTTCAAACCAAGAGAATATAACCAGACACGAGCACAAATCTGACCACAAATCCTCCGTGACGGTGGATGTTGAAGGTCCGTTGAAGTCGACTTTCACCACTTTACGCTGCCACAGATCTGCTTACTGCTCCTCGGGAGCAGCTACAGCACACGGCCGGCCCACATTTCCACAAACTTCATGCAGCGAGCTCGGCAGATGTTGTGAGCAGGTGTTTTGGCCTCTCTTCCAGATGAGAAGTTTGTTCTGTAATTGGAGACCTGGGGCCACACACACACACACACACACACACACTTTGAGCATCGCTGCTGCACCGGTTGGGCTTCATTTACCAAATGCAGCAGTGTGTCTCTCTAATGAATCCGTCGTGTAAATGCGCGTTCACCCCTCCGCCCTCATTAACCGCCTCTGCAGCCTCCTCGCTGAGCCGTGCGAGGTCAGAAATGAGAGGAAGGAAGAGCTGCCGGCCGTGGCGAGGCCGCTCCACCGTCCTCCCGTCAGGGGGCAGGATGAGGGCGAAATACATTATTAACGAACGTGTAGAATGTGCAGCTAATTTTTATGTAAAATTCATTAGAACTTGTGTAAACCAAGTTTAAAAAAAGCATTGTAGTGTCAGATAAGCTTCGCGCTGCTGGATCATAAATCCACATACGCTCTGTAGCTCCTGAGTGGCTTGGAAGATCTTCAGATTTTATCTTGGACTGTTTTCAACCTGTTCAAAGTTATATCTGTGATTCAGAATCACAAATGGCTTGTATGATGCAACATCAGCAGAACATTAGCAGGATGCGAAGACAAGCCAGAAACGTTCCATCTCTGAACTTTTATTTCTTTCTAATAGGACAAAAAAGCACCAGTATCAATGGCAGGGTAGAAGGTTCCTGGTGAAAAGGACAAAAATTTTAAGATTCAGTTTAATTACTATCAAAGAAAACAAAGCACCTGCTGTGTTGTTGAATTAGAAATAACCAAACAAGTTGTAAACAGAAATGTAGCAGATAAATCTAACTGGGTATTAATCTTCAGCTTTAATTAGGCAGCAGTTTGTCTTTGTGATAAACTAAATTCATTACAAAGCCCAAATTATGGCCAAATGGAGCAGGAACAATCAGTCAATAAATTTAATCCATCCATAGAAAAATAATTGGCTTGTATTTTGATGACAGATGAAAGTGTGAATGGATGAAATGCTAAAGATTCTCTCCTCGTGCGCCTCATTTATCTTCATAAACACAATATTTGGTTCATTTCAGCTCAGCAAAAAGATTTTGATGTTGCAGACTCAAAGATTAGTTGGGATTGGAATCATGCTAATTCCTGGTTGCGCTCTCTCTGCCAACCAGCCCAGCAGTGATTCAATCCAGCCACATCCATTCATTTCTCTTGAGCTTCATGCTGCATCGTCTAACGTCTCCTGTCCGAGGTCGTGTGATGTCGGCACGTGCAGGTGAGCCGGCTGACAGCCAGGAAGCCCCACGTTCACTCCGCCTGCACACGGTGCTGGACCTGCTCCCCGTGACGCAGCGGTTTTACTTGTTTGTGCTCGGTGGTGGAATTTATTTAGGTGCGTTGCTTCAGGATGGAGAGATCGGAACTCGGCGTCCTGCTGTGATGAACATCTGTGTGGCTGTGTCATTGTAGGCAGTGGCCTAATGATGACTAATGACTGAGTCCCGGCTTTGGACCAGATGAGCTGAGGAAGAGAAGCTATAAGCTCCCTTGTAGAAAAAAAATATAAAAGTTTCATAATTACATGATTTTTCTTTCAAATCAAAAGGCAAAAAGCTTGAAGTTTTAAAAAATGTCAGTCATTGAAAATTCAAAACGAGTTTTGTCTTTTTTTTTTCTTCTTATTTTTTAATAATAAAAGTAAAATAATAAAATTCACCAATTCACAATGTTTTTTGGCTGCACTGGTACCGGAGGGTTCGGGTCGGGTTCAGACACAAACTTACAAATCAGGTCCGGTGGGAATAATGCAGAATTGTGGAGAATTCAAATGTCTGAGTTCTTTAAAGGGAGAGATGGATGTTTGGACCTGGAGGTCTTCATCACACTCAAGTTCTCCAGCACCCACTGTCCTCCAGTTTTACGTCCACATTCCGAATGTGACGTTGTTCCCTATTTATCATGTGCTACGTTGCATTAGCTGCCCGTCGATCGCGTGTCTGCATCCTGTCCCGTGACACGCTGCTCTGCAAATGAACGTGAGCGGCTGAGTGCACGTTACACTGGGAGTAGATCTGTCCAGCTTCATCGTGTTCGACATTCACGCTACCTGTCCACACAACCTCAGAGAAATTATATTGACTAGTTGCAACTTAATTTCCTGTGGGACATCTTTGTCTTTGCAGTTTAGAAATGTGATTTAAGTGGGACAGGAATGAAGTGGCAGACGGCTCAGAGATGTCGGAGTTTCCTTTAGAATAAGGTGTAGGTCCCATCAGTTTGAGTACAGCACCAACATCTAATTCTTCATTAGGTTGTAGTTTGGTGACAGTGCGGTCCTGTCGCTTCGGTCTGGGCGGATGTAGCTCAGTTGGTACGGCAGGTCGTCCACGGGGTCGTTGGCTCCACATTCGCTGTCGACGCGTCTTTGGGCAAGACCCTGAACCCCAAGTTGCTCCCGGTGGGTCAGCTGGTCACCTCGCATGGCAGCCGTCGCCATCGGTGTGTGTGTGTGTGTGTGAATGGGCAGCTACATAGTGAAGCGCGTTGCATAAAAGTGCTACATTATCGTGCATTTACCTTTTAGCTCCTCTCCGTGACCCCAGCCCGGATTATTGTTGTCCGCAGAGTTTAAACTCTCCACAGACCCAGCAGTCAATAAAACAGCAGCAGGACAATAACCACCCCCCAGTAAATATGATGGATCCATCAGTGTGCTCCTTCTGTGAGCCTAATCACTGCTGAGAGAGACGGAGAGTCGGCCCCCCCTTTATTGAGCTCCTGGGGGGAGAAGAAGGAGAGGGGAGCGGTTATTGGCATTGATCTGAGCAGGGGGAGGAGTCCTCCGGGCCGCTGGTGGGAGTTGTTTTTGTTGGAGCCACATCGATCCTGCCTCGGCTCTGACACTAATAATTGGCCTGTGCCCGGCCCGTCCCCTGATGGCTCCATCACCTCCCTCCTGCTCCACGCAGAGCACAGGCCACGGCTCAGGACCGGGAGGAGAACCCGGATAAACCCATCAAAGTCAACGGATGAGTCCTGGAAACATATGAGCTCTGAAAGCTGCACCTTGATTTTTATTCCAGCAAAAATCCTCCTTTTGCAGGCTGCAATCAGAGAATACGGAGATTATCACCTGTGAGCAGCTGACGTCCTGCACTCCAACAAGTTTGACTAATAACTGAAATTTAACTGTAAAAGCAGCAGTAGTGCAGTAAGAAAATAATCCGATTTTTTTAACCAGTGTTGAATGAAAGTCTGATTCAGATTTGTTCCACGTGAGCTTTGAATTTGACGTTTCAGCAGAAACCACAAATATCCAGGTCATGTTCAGTTTATTTCATGTTCAGATTCAAGCACAAAACCGTGATTCAAAAATCTCCAACGTTCACTAACGAACCTTTTGCTTTGTAGCTGTTTTTCAGTCAAATCAGCAAAGTTTTCTCCTCCAGCAGCCGAAAACTCGGCGGCAGCAGCACAAAGTTCTAAAGTGAAGTTAAATTTATTGACAAAAAAGTTCAATACGCTGTGAGGAAGGTTTGAACCTGCTGTGAAAGCCTGTGGATGCGGCTGGTCCGAAACTCCTCCCAACTTTTCATTCAATTCCAAGTCAAAAGTTATTCAGATTTTCCTGTTCTGGAACACCTCAAATCATCAATAGATCAATAATTCTTTCCAAACTGACTAATAGTATTTATTTTTTAATAATGTATTAATGTCAGGACACCTCTCCCTCTGATTTGGATCCGTCCTTCAAGGATCTGATCTCTTAGTTTATAAAACAATGCTCAGGTTCAGAAAAGACGAAAATACATTTTATGTTCAAACTAAAGAATAATCTGTTCTCTTTATAGTTTTGCACAGCAACAGAAGCAAATGTTGGAGCCTCACACCAGAAAAACCTTTAAAAATGACAAAATATTTGTCGACCCATTTTTACATTAGTGCAAATCAGTGACAATCGGTGATCAACTTATAAAAGGCTGCAGGCGAAAATGACCCAAATGCGAGTGAACGGTCACGTCGTCAAGACTCGCTTCAGCTGCATCCGTGCTTACACGACGCACTGCAGGTCACTTCGTGGCCGTGACCCGGAGTCCGAACGTGGCCGTGCTTCAACTGGTGGTTCCAAAAAAACGCCGAGAGGTTATTAATGTGATGTGGGAATGTGTCAACATTCCTCGGACGCAGCTGGAAAACCTGGCTGAGCAGGGAATCTGTTGCTCGGCTCTGCACACGTGGCAGAAGCAGAAGGACAGTTTCCACGCAGGCGTGTGAGCGGGTCCTGATGCCTTATTTATTCTGCCCCTAAATACTGATGTGAAATCCACTGGAATCTATTGTATCTAGTGTGGATTCCTGCTGACTGCTGCTCGATTCTCTTTGAAGAAGCAAACTAGAGCCTTCTCAGAGTCTGCAGACATATTTGATACGGGAGCATCTTTCATGAATCCATGAATTTGCATATTGTGCTGTAGCCTCGGGCCAAACCCTGCGGTTCGCTGCTGATTCTACAGTACGACAGTGTTTGGTGGAAAAACTGTGCACAAGGCCAAACACAGCGTCATAATTCATTTATGGCTCAGACACAGAAGTTGGGAAAGTTTTCCTGAGATGCAAATGGTTCAGAAAGTGATACATGTTGCTTTTGTGTAATAGTACAGCTAATATTTCAGCCTTTTGGAGGTTTGGAAATCATTTTTTTGCCTCAGTTCTTAATAATTGTCTATCGTCTTTAGCTCCGACTCAGGCTGCAAAGCTTTGAATGAGGTTCAGCGGGAGAAAGGCTGTTTGTCTGTGTCACTCCCTCTGAAATAGTTTGAGATGAGTTTTCTTTGTGGGCAGAACGAAAAGAAGAGCAACCAGTGAGTTTCAAATGACTTGGTCAAGCTGCATGGACACAACAGCAGAATTCTCAATTGAAGGATTCGTTCAAAACTAATAAGTGAGTAAACTTTGTTCAGTTGGCTGTAGGTACAGGACGAAGTGACACGAGGAGACACAGTTTCACCGCCACAGACCCTTTGTCTGGATTTCAGTGGCAACAAGGCGACATCGGTTCGTTTGAAGTCAGAGGGAACATGATTTTTACACACGACTGAAATGTTCGAGGGTGTGATGAATTGTGCTGCACAGTGACGATGTTGCTGGATGTTCACACCTCTAGACTCCACCCGGCTGTGCACAGTCCGTTAGGTATCAGAATCAAATTAACC